>CM020028.1:9918588-10436088 GCA_009769605.1 Bucorvus abyssinicus | reverse complement strand
CAGTGGCTCTGCCCTTTCACCAAGCGACACAGTGGAAGCGGATGAGGGAAAGGGAAGGGGACCAGCTCACCTCCCTAAGGAGTCACTCCGGGCCAGGGCCATTAGCCCAGCAGGTAGAGCAGGCAGCGGTTGGGCTGCTCCCCGTGCAGGCTTGGCTCGTGTTGTGTGAGTCACTTGTGAGCGCTGAAGGAGCTGGAAAGGGAGAGCTGGTTTCTGGCCATCGCCGCTTTGATGGGAGCCAGTGCAAATTAAGGACGCTCGGTAATGGGGCAGGGTTTGGCTCTGCCGATTCCAGCCCATTGGCAGCAAAAGTCTTGGAGACAAACAGTGCTGAAGTGAGGAGTTTTCTTGCCCATTTATCAAGAGTTTGTCATTCTCTCCTCAGAGCGCACGGCATGATAGCCGAGGGTGAATGCTCGTGCTTGGGAGACAGAGCTGCAGGGCTTGTCTGGGCTCCGCGGGGATGCTGCTGAGGGGCTCGCTGTCATCCCTCTGAGCTCTCACTCATTCCAGACACGCAGCAGAGCCTGCAGAGGGGTAGTCTCCAAAAATGACTACTCATCAGTGGCAGTTGGTAAGTGATGAACCCAAACCCTCTATAAAGAAAAAAATGGAACCGGATCTATAAGTGTTGGAGCAGAGCAGAGAATTGCCTCAACACTTAGAGCAGTGCCCGACAGACTCTCATCCTCAGGAACTTTAGGTTTTCTGACTGCTTTGGGAAGTAAATGCCTGTAAGCATCTTGGAGAATTTGAATACTCTTACAACTCATCCACGCCGCGGTCTTCATTTCACGACCACATCCCTATCATGAATCAGACGTGCCAGCAGAACCTCACCAGCCAGCACGAGGCAGGACACAGCTCCGGCGACAGCAAAGGCATTGCGGGTCGCTGGCAGATCCTCGCTAGCCGGCCAGGGCTGTTCTGCTCATCAAAGCTGACTCTGGCACAACAGAAGGCATGGAATTTTGGCCAGCGATCCCAGCCATCCCAGAGAGCTGTCGAGTCTCTCTGACTGGTCATGGGATCTGCCTTGCAGCTGGCACACCCCGTGATCTCCTGATCTGGGATCTGTCCTGGTGTGTGGGGCCACGGAGGAGCAGGAGGAATAAGAGGAGGATGGGTGGGATGAGGGTGACTGTGGTGCTACACTGAGGCTGAAGAAGAGAGTACCACTACTGAGGGCTCTGCGGTTCTGGGAGCACCAGTAGAAAACACAGCTCTAGCTGCTCTCCTGCATCATAGAACCTCCCGTGAGTGACCCCGGGTGTGGGACACCCCACACACAGCACATGGAGCAGAGCATGGGCATTCCCCTGTGGGAAGAGAAGAACCTGCAGAGGCTTGTCGTGATGGAGGAGCTGACCTTTACATGGTTCCTTATCTAAGCAGAGCCTTGTGCTGGGAGGCGCAGGGCAGCCCAGCCTTCCAGAGGGCTCAGTCCTGCTCCCCTGCACTGGAGAGGGCTTTAGGCTGATCTCTTCGCTAGCCTGGGTCTTCATAAACTAAGCCCAATTATTCTGAGGCAGAAAAATTGAGTCTGTGCTCTAATGACAGAATGAAATGTCCTCAGGAGCTTGCGCGTAGCCTTGAGTTACCTTTTATAAATAGGTTAACAGCTGGAGGGCCCGTGCTTGTTTAAGGGGAAGAGACATACAGAACGTCTCCTATAGGATACGCTCTGTCCTAAGCAATCCTGCCATTCTGCTGATTTATATCTGCAGATTAAAGGATTTGCCTTTCAATCAAATTATTCTCCTCAAACTACCGAGTGGGGGAGCGGGGGGATTTTGATCACGTTCTCCACTCTGTGCAGCCGTCCCCGGTGAAGCCACAGACGTTTTCTCCCTTGCTGTGCAAAACAGGCAGCTCACAAATTACTCCTGATCACTTTTGATGGTCATTTGCTATTTCTATCCTGCTTCTGGTGCACAGGACACTCGGGGGACGAGAGCATGCGAGAGGTCTTTGGGCCCCAAGGAGCTTCCAGCCCGAACCAGACGGAGCATGTAACCAGGACTGACAAATCTGTGTGACGAGACGGAAGGCAACTGTTCCGGGGAAAAGCAATCGGCAAAGCGCCCGGCTCCATCAGCCCCTGCAGGTCTGCAGGAAGTTTCATACAAGTCAGATCCCTCACCAACAAGGAGAGTGTCTCAGGGGCCAGAGCCTAGTTTGCTTTAATTTTACCATTTTCTTCCTTTCTTGGGCAATCAGGTACAAGATGAGGTGCGATCCCCTCAGGGTGGACCTCATCCTGCACTCCCATTGCTGGACTGGTTGGAGCTCTGGGACAGGAGGATTAATGCCCGTTCCATACCACTCATTATGACTATTCGAGGCTTTCCTGGGACCCAATGGTCCACTCCCTTTCTGAGCCCTAATGAGCCAGTGGCAACACTTTCTTGTGGTAATGAGTTCCACGGGGTAATGGTACATGCACAAGTTAGTGGTTTGGGAGGCGCTGGTTTCTAATTCCTCTGTTTTTCTGTTACATCAAAGAAGAAGTGGAAGGTTCCTGCTGTACCTTCTCTTGGTCACTCAGTATTTTCTCTGGTTCCATTGTATAATTTCTGACTTTGGGTTTTTTTCTGAGGTGGATGATCTCTCAGTGTCTCATAACGTGCTCTTCTCTCTTCCACAGCCGCCCTCCCTGCTTTTGGTGCACTCTCTTGAATTATGCAACTTCATTTCTAGGGTGGGATGGGACAGTACCATGAATATTGTCTTTGGAACGACTATACCATTCACATACATTTCCTACGTCACTCGTCTGGGTTCCAATACTTTCATTATTCTTATTTCTCTTAGACTTCTAACACCTTGTCGTTCGTTTTACTCATGACTAGGCAGAAGTCAGGTCGGTGCTGTCTACAGAAATGCCCCAGTTCCCTTTCTGGAACGACACAGTGGCTTTAGAAACCTGACTGTCATGAAACTCCCCTTGGTCCATCAGCATGGCTGAGGGCACTTTGGCCGGCTGAAGAATTCCCAGGGCATTTTCTCTTGTTTATTTTCAGTTTGAGCAGCTAGTCCATTTGCGTGAACCCTACGGCGGAGACGCGGGATGGAAGGACTATGCGTGTGACACTCATCCGCAGCTCTGCGGTCACCGCTGGTCCCATTTTACGCACACAGCAGGTCCGATGTGCAAATAGAGCCTTCATTTATATCCTTTAGCTTTAAATATGAGCCACATGTGAAAACTGCAGGAAAAACATCTTTTCAGGCTAGCAGCAAGCCCTCTGTGTGGCTTAAAGGTAGCGTCACGTTAGCAGCAGGAACGGAGCTCAAGCCCTTCTTGACCAAAAGCTTCTTTCCCTACAGCTTGAGCCAAGGGAGGCACCAGGGTACTCCCTGCGCCCAGCATGAGTTATTCAGATACAGCAGAGCAGGAGGCAGAGATCTTCGTCCACGAAACACCCCGCTCACTACCGTGTTGCCTATGACCCTCGTGAGATGTCTTCTGACAAGCCAGAGATGACCCACTGTTCCTGCAAGCCCCTCAGCACTGGCCAGTTGTGCTGGGCTGGACTGGCTGCCCAGCACCCCGGCGGGCAGCAGGATCATTCGCCTCGAGCAGCTAACGAAGCCCGCCCCGCTCAGCAGACGTGGGGCTCTGGAAGATGGACCTTCCAAAGCATTCCAATGCGTTACCTCACCGAGGCGAGTTTTTCAGGGTGATTGGAGAGGTTTTGTGGATCTGCTCCCAGACCCTGGCTGCCAAAACAGAGCGGAGCACTCAAAGCAGCGGGGATCAGCTAACCCCTGTGGCTGGGCGTAGGGAGGGGAGCTCCGAGGAATCGTCTCACATCCAGAACTGCGGAAGGGAAAAAAAACAAGGAAGGTGCTGGCTGGGATGAGGGTGTAACTGCTAGCAGCTGGCCCGAAGGAGACCAGTGCATCCCTGCTGCACGACATGGCTGCAGCGAGAGCTCCGTGAATTATTTAGAAAATAATTGAATTATAGAGCGAAGGTGGATGACATTGGGATTAAAAATGGCCTGATGAGGCTGAAGGGTGAAACTCGATCTGTCATATAAAATGTGATTACTGTGTTGTTAAACGCCAGCTTTCTGGAAGAGACAAAGTAAACAGAGAATCCAGAAGGCTATTTCTTCCCTGGAGACTCCATACCGGACCTGGAGACCTGGTTGCAAGATTTCATCACTGCCAGTAGAAAACCAATAAAAATGCAGACAATATCCAAAATTTACGCTGAAAGGCCACGAACTGCAATATTTTTCCTATGTAATTTTCTGCTCTGGCTTTAAAAAAAATGAGAAGGGGGTGGGGAATGACAGCAGCTCTCATCGCTACGGGTGAGAATTCCCATTTAAATTCTTATTCCTCTTCCAAAAATGAGAGACTTTAAGGAAGGGGGTGGAGGGGGGAGGGAATGCACGCCAGTTGCTTGGAATAGAAATACAACTCGTTCATACAAAGCATGGAAAATAGTATCAGTCCGATGAAGAAAATCTTGGCAGCCTATAAAATTCGGAGAAGGAAGGAGGGGAGAGAAAAGGCAGCGGACTGCAGAATGTCTGAGCAATTGCAGAAGTTAAACTCAGCAAGAAAGCTGAGAGACAGCCCCCACCCAGCATTTCACGAGGGCAAATCGTGGTTTGGGGGGAGCACACAGGGATTTAGGGCCCGGCCAAGGAGGGCTGTTGGGAACTGATTCAAGGTATTATTTTTGGCATTTAATTTTTGCAGTCAAGAGGAATTATCAGAGAAAACAGCCTGGCAGGAGACAGGCAGGAATGAAGGAAAATTTAGCCACAACTCAGTGAATCAAACATAATTGGAAGCACTCGCCAGACAGGGATCCAGGCAACCAAATAGCCCAGCTCAACTATTTCCAAGTTTTTGATAAGCTGAATGAATCTCTGTTAGCAGCACTTAGCGGTGAAGTGGCATCTGCACTGCAGCCTGCACGGGGAAGGAAAAACACTCAGAGGGAATCACATCCCGCCCCCCATCTCAACTACTCCCCAGTTTCTTGGTTTGAAGAAGGTTTGTGGCAGCTGAGAAAATTAGGGGCATGAAATGCCACAAAGTGAGTGATAAACAAGTGATAAAGACTTCCATAAATGGAAGCCTTCAGTGGCAGCACCAGTCAATAAACAGAGAATGGTAGAGATAGAGCGAGCTTGGGAAAAATGAGTCCTAGGGAAGGAGTGAGGAAGACCATGAGTGGTGAAGGCAGCAGCTCCGAAAGCTGTGTCGCAATTAACTCATCTAAGAGTATTGCTGAAGGTGCTGGCAGACAAACCTTTAGGAACATAAAGGTGCCATGTGAAAGGAAAGCAGGCTTGAAAGCCTGAAATGACTCGAGGATTTTTGCCTAAATTCAAAACAATCCCCGAAGGTCATTACATATTGTAACAAAATACACGCCACTGTTGCCGCTTAATAGAAAACCCTGTAGTCCTCAAGCAGCCCAAGTTCTGGAGTTGCTCCAGCAGACCTGCGAGCAGCAGATGGATTAAACCTGAAATCTGAGGTGACAGGAGTAACCACAGAGGTAACGGGGAGTTTGAGAAGCTCTGGGGTCCGAGAGTATCCAGACGTATGTCACTAAGGTGTTGTTAGCACATCCCGGAGCGGTGACCTTCAGGCCATTCCTTTCAAGAGGAACATTCACAGCCCACAAAAGAAACGACTTCTTGGAACCCTTCACAGAGCTCGCTTCATCTCAGCTGTACAAATCTCTCATTGCAGAGAGAGTTTTGGAGAGGGAGCTCTTGGATGGAAGTAGTGGCCCATGTGGACATCCCTCCCCTGTTGTGTTCATGGACAACTGTCAGTGTCAGCCCCAAAGCAGTTGTAAAATTCTGAGCGGTAATTCTCCTCTGTCTGAGAACAGGCTCTGACGCCTGGTGTCTCCTCTACTTGGCCACGGAGCCTTTGGAAGAGACGCTGAGGGATAATGGGTTTGTCACAACTGTCAGGACCACACTGCACGGAGCGCTATGCGCTGACAGGACGGTGCTGGTTGTAACCAGCCCAAACTCCCCTCAAATTGGGATCTAAATAAATCCATTCCTTTGGGAAAGCATCTGCTTCTGAATTGCATTATTCCAGGTCTGACTCTTAGCAAGATTTTTGCTGCACTTGAGCTGTCACCCGACCAGAGAGTGATTAAATATTAGTCTGCAACATATTCGTCAGGAAACCTGGGAAGTCAAACATGAAACCACTGAGAAAGAGCCAAACAACTTAAATGTCAAATTGCTGCTTCAGCAAATGGAAGCAGATTTGGAGCACTGGGGGAGTATGCAATTTCTTGGTTGAGAAGATGAAACAGCCATAATGAATGTTTTGCCAAGCCTGTATCTGGTTTCAAAATCTTCCCACAGCCATCCCAGATCAGCACTGGTGAGAAGGGGATGTTATTAGAACAGGGACAGGGTAAGAACCGCCTGAGCCCTAATGAGTGGCCGTGGGTTTGTAACAGAGGCTTGTTCCAGTGGGGGAACTGGCTCAAAGATTCCCAAACGGCATCACGTCTCTTGCAAGAGGGGGGAAAGCAGGCAGTGTGCAAAGCCTGCGCCCAGTGGGTCCCCACCAGCACTCGGGATGCAGAGCCCTGCAGCCTCTCACCACTGCTGCCCTCCAACTCTCGTCCTCCTGACGTGTCCACCGAGACGTGGCAGCACCAGACGCTCCCCGTGCTGCCTTCAGCATCCGCTGCCGCAAGCGTGAGGTCTGCTGTGCCTGGGCATGAGCAGGCTGGTCCCTGTGGGGATGCTGGACTTGTGCCGCTGCCTCCAGCAGAGTCATGAGCTACCGTGGAGAGGAAACCAATACAGACAGTTCCGACTCCTCCAGATCGCAGAGCGCAGAGACAGGAGAGGGAATAAAAATGGGTGCACAGCAGTGAAGCGGGGTGGGATTCAGCACGGCCAAAGAGCAGAAAAGGGCTTGTTTGGAGACGTGCTGGACCAGCTCTTCCAGGTACTTTGGGACAGGACCAAGGCCATGGTCTCAACGGGAAAGTGGGCAGAGGGGCTGCAGTGCACCTGGACTGGGCAAAAAGCCGTGCGTGTAATCACAGAACCACAGAATCATCTGGTTGGAGGAGACCTTTAAGCCCATCAAGTCCAACCGTTCACCCTGCGCTGCCAGGGTCCCTAAACCATGTCCCTCAGCGCCACATCCACATGGCTTTTAAACCCCTCCAGGGATGGGGACTCCTCCACCTCCCTGGGCAGCCTGTTCCAAGGCTTCACAACCCTCTCTGTAAAGAAGTTTTTCCTGATATCTAACCTAGATCTCCCCTGGCACAACTTAAGGCCATTTCCTCTCATCCTGTCACTTGTCACATGGGAGAAGAGACCGACCCCCACCTCTCTACAACCTCCTTTCAGGTAGTTGTAGAGAGCAATAAGGTCTCCCCTGAGCCTCCTTTTCTCCAGGCTAAACAACCCCAGGTCCCTCAGCCGCTCCTCGTAAGACTTGCTCTCCAGACCCTGCACCAGCTTCGTTGCCCTTCTCTGAACCTGCTCCAGCACCTCAACGTCCTTCTTGCAGTGAGGAGCCTGCCCCGTGCTAATTACAGGAGAGAATCCTTGCCTCCAAAACCACGTGCGGCTATTTTAGCCTGGGTTACTATTTTATTCTGTTTTCTCTGTCTGGGACAGAACTAGATGGGCATTGCTCTTTCTCACCTGTTTTAAACCTTCATCATGAAATAGGAGATTTGAGCCCTGGGAAAGAAAAAGAATCTGTCAAGTTGGCCAGCTGGCTGCTAAAGGAACTTTCCTGACTCATTCAGAAACTGGAACAAACTCTGCTGCTCTCCCAGGGCCACATACAGGCAGTGAACACCACCCAGGTCCCCGCGCTCTAAGTTACTGGTGGACCGTGGCCACCAGAGCAGAGAGAAGGGGCTGGAGCTGGCGAGACCCGTGGAATCGGGACCACCTGAAGCTTCAAAATCCCGTCGCTCTGTCGCGGCAATGGCGATGGCCCGGTGAGGAAACTTGCAAGGAAAATCCATCGGTTTTCCCTTCGCTGGCGGCTCTGCTGAAAAGGTTGTGCCGCAAACTCCCCATGCGCTGCTGCCGAGTCGGGCTGTGGTCTGGGAGGAGAGAACTGACGGCTTCCCTTGGCGGTGTGATGAAAGGCCGTCGGTGGAGGTGTTGTACCCGAGGTTCCTCGTAGGGTTGGATTAAACGATCTTGGAGGGATTGTGATGAAAGAGAAGTTTTGTGTGCAAGCGGCACACACGCCCAGTTATTAAAGAGTGTTAGGATGCGATTTGTAACCGAATATTACAAATATGGCTATTTATTACCAAATGATCCGGTGGTAATCCCTTGGGCCAGAATGCTCAGGCAAAGAATGGAGAGATAATCTCCCTTCTAGCAGTTGGCAACAGACAGCCTCTTGTTCGGAGAGGAAAATCAAGCCAAAACGGAGAGAACAGTTCAAAAAAAAAAGGAAGTTTATTGTTGAGGGAAGGCTGACGTGTCAGCGACCTGCTGCATGACACCGAAAAGTGCACGAACGGGGCACTGAGCTGGTTCCGTGCCATTTATTTACTCCCAAAAATACACTTAGCTGGAAACAATCAGCGTATTTTTAATCACTAACGTTTGTTTAAAAAAAAAAAAATCTCCTTTCCTGCCAGGACAGCTGAGGGGAGCTTAATAAACGCTCAGAAGTGACGTCGTGATGCTGAGCAGGGGCCAGCTCCGCAGCCCCCGCAGCCTTCGGCTGAGTCTCGCAGCAATTTCGTCTGGTTCTAATATTTACAGGCCATTAATTTTAAAGCGTTTAAAGCTGCTAAACAAAGAGACACCATAAAATAGCTCTTTTATGCATGTACTTATGTCTAATGATGTGCAGGGGAGGATTGCCGCTGTTGTCTCCTCATTGGGCGTGCTCCACAATGAGTAGGTGACGTCTGCGAGTAGGTGAGCTGGTCCCCAGTGAGGACCGGCGGGTGCCTGCGGCAGGTCGCTGCTGGCTGCCAGCATGGCGCGGGGTGCGATGGGGTGGCAGGTGGCTATGGGGGGTGAGGGGGAAGCCATTCGGGGTGCTGCCAAGCCCCACATTCCTTAAAAGGCCGAGGCTTTCCTGCCTGCTGATGTTGTCCCCACATTGAACATCCCACGTCTCTGGAAACAGGGCTCAGCGTTTGGCCAAAAGCACCTTTTGCCCGGTTTGTCCAGCCAGGCTGATAAAAACCATTAAGGACCACGAGTACACCCAGGAGTGCAAGTATGAGTCTTGGCTGCTGTTCTTCAAATATCAAAGTTCTTCTCGGTGGAAGTTTGGTGATACCGGGAAGTGCCCCGGGGCACTAGTTACGGTGGGGAGAGACTCTGTGTCTTGGACTCCTTCAAGTGCCACGTACTGAAAGCCCCCATGCTCACCACCGAGCCGTGAAGAGCTGAAGCATTTTGTTCTCCACTGGAACAGCTTCTCCCAGGCTGATTCAAAGGGCTTGTAATGGATGCTCCAAGCAACCCGATGCCGTGACTCAGCTGAAATCCAGCCCCGGATGAGCTGGCAGCCGGAGATCACCACAGCCCGGGGACAGCCTGCGAGCACCGGGGACCGCAGGGAATCGTGGCAGAGTTATGGATGGGTGGGTGGGCGTCACCTGTTTGTGTCGATGGCACCAGCGTTCCACGGAAAGAGTCGGCCATTGGAGCTGTCCCGCGGTGAGGGAGGAGAGGGAGCCCAGCCTCCTATGCGAGGGTCTCCTCATCCCTTCCAGGAGAACGAAGCAGCATCTGAACCCCAGTGTTGCCATCGAAGTGTTCAGCAAAGCCCCGAAGCTCCGACTCGGGGTTAGGGAAAAGCGGAGAGTGAATGATCCTCCACCAGAGATGGCAGAGGAAGCTCCTTCAAGGCCTGTTGACCCAATGCTTTTTGTTTTTCTCAGGCGTTCTCGTGTCCGCGTTTCCTGCCCATGCCTGCGAACGTTCCCCGGCAGCCAAGCAGCCCTGGGTCAGAGCCCAGGCTCACAGCCAGCCTCGCTGCTCTCCACTCCGCACAAACATGCTGCTGACACAAAGGACTCGTGCATCCATCTGGGAAGAAAAGAGGCAACACAAGAGCGTTTGGCTCCATAGTCCAGCTCTGGCTTTGTGGAAATGAAATGTCCAGGTTGCTGCGGAGTCCCTGCTGTGTTCGGCCGTGCTCAGCACGGCTCTGGGTCCAGGCTGCTCGCTGGAGTGGAGGCAGGGCTCCTGGAAAGATGCTCTGCCAGGCAGAAATGACAGCATCTCAGCAAAGCTGGGTATGTGTGAGAAGGTGAAAAAACCTCAGAGGAGAAGGAGAATAAGCCCCCGAGGCCGGCTGACTCACCTGAGCACCGTGGTGCATCCAGACTGCTGCTGGTGAAACCCCTGGCAAGGGGCGCCAGAGCTGCTCAGGAGCCAGCGAGTGGTCTCAGCCCATCAGAACCCAAGCGCTGGAGCATTCTGCAGGGTGAGGGGCTGTGTACGCTTGGGTGCAGCCCACCCTCTCCCTCCCACCGGCTGGGTAGGTCGAAGGGCAGAGCTGAGCATCCCACGGTCCCCAGCCGGGATCCCGGGCACAACGCAGAGGCTGTGAGCTTGCACAGCAGCTCGGCACACGGCCAGCCGTGAAGACAGGGAGCGTGGCAGACATGGCCTTCAGCCGCCCGCCATCTCACCGGGCCTGTGCGTCCACGCAGCCCGGGGTCGCCAGGTCTGCCGGCATGCAGCGAAGCCCACGCAGACATTCCCGGAGCGTTTTCCTACGTGGCACCGCTGCTTGGTTCTCTTCCAACCCCAGCACCCGCCAGCCAAACCCGTGCTTCTCCCTCGGCCACGGTCCCCCTGAGGCCTGCCTCTCCCAGCAGCTGCGGGGTTGCTCTCCCCCTTCCCAGCCCAGTTCAGGATCCGCTCCCAGCTGCCAGGAGCTTCCCAGTATCGAGCGGGGCACTGGGGAATTGTTTTCCACGGGCTCCAGCTGCTGTTTGGCAGCCACGACGGCGCGGAGCCCTCCAGGCCCTGGCGGCTCCGCCGCAGCCCCCGCGCGTGGCAGCCACCGGCCGCTTGGAGCCCGGTCCGTGATGTGGCAATAACAATCGTGCTTTTGTCTCCCGGGTCTGAACGGCTTTATTCCCACCGTCAGCTCTCCGGGCGGGAGGCGGTCTCCTAGGCCACAGATGCACGTTCGCTTTGCAAACAGCTGCTGCAGCTGAAGATTCTCTTCAACTCCTTCTTCCATCAACTGCCCCTACTGTCCCCTTCCCGAGCTCTGGTTGCTCATTTCAATGCCCGGCAGAGCTGGTGGGTCCTGGAGCTGAGCGGTCCCTTCTCTGCGTCGACCCCCATGGCCCGGCTCAGTGCCCCCAGGACCCCACGGCCTCTGGTGCAAGGGTTTGCTGCTGCTATCGCGGCTCTTGCCAAAACCCAGCTTGTGAACGGCTCCACTGGTCCCACCAGCCCAGCAGCCAGCCACGGGGGCAGCTGTGGGCAGCTGGGAGCAGGAATGCATTGACCAGCCTCGCAGGACCCAAAGGATGTCTGCGCACAGCCGTGGTCCGTGCGTGTGCATGTGTGCGTGTGCGTGTGCGCGTGCACCCAGAGCCCGTCGCACAGCAAAGCTGCAAGCCCAAGCGAAGCTTCTGCTGCTCCTCAGAGAGCGACTTCGGGCAACCACCTCAGCAGGTCGTGCTGTAAACGGCTCTGCCCCGGTGAGCTCTCCTTCCCGAGCTGTGGGAGGAGCGGGTCCTGCTGGTTTCTGGTGGGAGAAGCTGGAGGTTAAGGGCAGAGCCTCTGAGAGCAGGGGCTGAAGCTGAAGAAGGGCTCCCCACACCTCCTCGGTGGCTGTACCCCCGTCGGCTCAGGCCGACACCCAGGGAAGGGGACACTGGTGTGTTCTTGCTCTTCTCCCTGGAGCGGTGCAGCTGGGGGAGACACCAGCTCGGTGCGAGCTCCTGCTGTCCCAACTTTCCTAAAATAATCCCCCGGCGCAGGGTAAGTCACCATGGGCCACTGTCCCTTCGCTGGTGGTTACCCAGGTGTTTGGGGACGTGGGGATGGTGCAGCCAGAGTCCGCCTGCAGAAAATGGGCAGCTTTCCATGGGGAATGTCCTGGTTTGACCGCTGCCCGCAGTGGTCTTCAGAGACGGTCAGAAGGACAACTAGAGAGCTGAGAGGGTCTGCAGCGGGCCAGGGAGTGAGCCTGGAGGTGGGAAACGGAGGGTTCTGAATGGGCTAGCAAGGGCATTATCTTCCTCAGCAGTTGTCTGAGAGCTCAGGGATCCCCCGGGCCAGAGGAGCGATAGCCGGAGCCAGGACCGCCTTTTGGAGGAAGAGCTCCTCGGTGGCATGACGTCTCCATGCTGCCGCCGAGCCCAGCGCTCTGGTTTCGGCAGGGCATGCCCTGGCCACGGGCAGCATCTTCCGGCTGGTGCAGAAGCTCATCAGCAGCGGGCACTGGTCTGAGGTGAAGGTGCTGCCCAAGGGCTCCCCACGCTGCAGCTCCCATTTGAACTGGGGCGGTGTGTGGTGCTTCCTCTCCAGCCTGCCTCGGGTTTTGGCCAGGTTTCCCAGGGAAATGAGGCTGAGCAGTGCTGTGTGTGTGGCTCTGCTGTGCACTACACCCTTCAGACCTCTCGCCCAATTCCAAGAGGAGCAGACAAGGGGGATGCAGATCTGTGGGACTGCTGAGCATGCGACCAGTTGTTCCCAGTGTGGAACTAGGGGCACCGCTGCTGCTCCTGCAGCAACAGGGTGATGTCCAGGACCAAACTCAGCCTCTCCACACGCAACTCTGCACCCAGGAAAGTCCCAAACTCAGCCCCAGATCACCTGCAGTTGCTCTGCAGGGGCAGACCCTGCACCTCCTGGGACCACAGTGATGCCCAGAGAGTTCCTGTCAGCACAGGGGTCCCCCAGGGACCTTGCTGCACGCCGAACTGGTTAACTGGGTGGTGGGAGACAGGTTTGAATCCAACATCGTGGTGCTGCCTCCCGAAGCACGGCTCTGCTCCTTACCCTGCGTGAGAAGGGCTGCGGCGGGCGGTGGCTGGAGTTGGAGCCGACGGGTCTGTTCCTGCCCCAGGGAGGAGGGTGGCAGGAGGAGGAAGCAGAGGTGAAGCCAGGCTGGACCCAGGATGAACAGCAGCAACGCTGGCATCGTCTAATGACAGTGTTGTCGGGTGTCATGTGTGGCTGGGATCATCCCTCATCAGTGGCACTTCCCAGGGCACACCCCAGAACTCAAGACCCTCAGGATGGACACGGCCATAACCCAGCACGTTGAGCCTGTGCCCAGAAAGGAGCTGCAGCTCCCTGGGGAGCCTCCACGCAGCATCGAGCCACGGCAGCTGGTCTGTGCTGGGCGGCGCGGAGGCCTGACACTGCGTGGGTCACCCTGCGGTGCCACTGCCGGTGTTCCCCCGGGTGCCGGCAGCACTCCCCGACCCACCACCAGCTCCGGGGTTTGCCTGTGCGGGGTTTGCTGAGTCGTGGCACGCCAGGAGGCCACTGCCCAGCATGAGGAACCCGGTCAGGTGGCAGCAAGGGTGAGGACCGCAGAGGTTGCACCTTTCCGTGGCACCTGGCAGGTGTTTGAAGAGGCTCGTGCAACCGCCGCGGAGGTGTTTGCGGGCGCGCGTCTCGTCACCACAGAGGAGCTGCCGTCTCCTTCCCCACCCTGCTTAATTCCGTTGGTGGAGACACCCAGGATCCGGCCACAGGGCTTCTCCACCACCACGCACATCTCGGTGGGGACCCACCTTCCCGTCCCACCAAACGCGATGGCAGAAGTCACCCCACGAGGCCTGAGCGGAGGGAAAGCCACAGCGGTTTCACCCCGGCTCCAGCTCCTCCGGCTGAGCCTCCCCCCGTTCCCTGCCCTCCCCGGGACCCCTGAGCCGCCGGTAGGGACCCTCCTGTTGCGTGGCCCTGTGGCGGCAGAGCCATGTGGGGTCGTGGCTGTGTCACCCGGCACAGGGATGCGACACAGCCCACGGTGTCGGGGATTTCCCACACAGAGCGAAAGAGAAAGAAGGAAAGGGCACTTGGCCATGTTCCTCTTGGCCTCCTTCCACTTCCCTCTTTTGATGTTATTCGCCCTTTTTATGGCTCCTCGCTTGAGCCTTAAGCCCCAGCAAACGTCGCTGGAGAGTTCAGCCAACAGAAACAAACAGGGACGCGTCTTCTGTGGAAGCAACAAACAGCCCCCGGGGCCAGCACGTCCGGGCTGGGGCTGCTGGAGCCGTGCTCCCCGCAGGCAGATAAAGGCCCCAAAAGCAGATCCACACTGGCCCTTCCTTTCTCCAAGGATGCCCGAGGCGAAGGCAAGGGGCAAAGCCTGCATGGGCCACAGAGGTGCCTCCTTCTCCATGCCCACTCTTCCTCCCCTCCTGCCCGCCTGTTGCAGGGGAAATATTTTGGGCGAGGAAGACCCTGACTTGCTCCCTTCCACCACCTCGCACCCCTCAGGCAGCAGCCGAGGGTGGCCCGTGCCTGGGAACGGCTGCCAGCAGCGTGGGGTCAATGCGGGCGACCGGTCTGGTGGCACCAGTGGTTTCCAGGAACAGTCTGGGCATCGCCCATGATGCAGCACAAAGACATTTCCCAGGTGCTGCGGTGAGGGAGGAGGGAGGGGTGGGGAGGAGGTGGGCGACAGCACCTGGGGAGCAGCCACCGTCCCCCCATGCCACCCCATGGCCCTTTCCAGGTGGCAGCAGAGTCATTCACGTCCCATGCTCACAGCTCCATGGCTGCTCAGGCACAATGACTGCCTGACCATCGCTGCTGCCTTGGCAGTGGAAGGAGGAGGAGGAGGAGGGCTCATCGCTCCCCACAACGGGAGCACAAGCTGGTGGGTTCCTTGGCTCCGTGCCTTCCTGGTGGGGGCTGTCCTGCTGGGGCAGTGCAGGACAGGGGCTGCAGGGGACGGGGATGCCATGGCCTGGACCTCAATCAGCCAGTGGCATCACACCAGCCCGGCCACCGCCTCCCCTGGGTCCCCCCTCACTTGCGCAGGTGACAGCAGAGGCTTTGGTCACCTTTTGGTCACGGCCGCGTCTAACATGCTAAAAGAGAACAAATTGTACCGGGGCCAAGTGAAGAGCTGGGTGAGCACCACGGGCTCAGCGCCCATCTGCTCCCTAACCCCGGGGTCTGCAGCCCAGGGGCACGTGGGGAGGGCTGGGGACATCCCATCCTGGCCGTGGCGCAGTGGGATGCGCGTGGCATCGGCCAAGAGAAGGCAACCCCGGGAGAGCGCAGCATCAGCTCTGGGCATCTAAAATAGAGACACAGGGCAGAGCTGGGGCTGCCCACCGAGAGCCACGGGGGCTGAGCAGAGCTGGGAACGAGAGCTGCACAGCCCTGGCCCCGGCCAGGAAGAGGATGGGGCACCATGGGGCTCAGCACCACCATTCCTCAATGCTGACGGGCTGTGCCGCCCACCTGGCACCCTGGCTGGGCACCACCGCACAGGTTGGCAGCGATTCACCAGCCCGGAGCAGCCTTAAAAGGCAGCAGCCGCCTGGGCCCCTCGCTCTGGAGGCAGCTCCGTGGCTGCTCCGACCGAAGCTGTGCAGGGGTGCGCAGGCAAGAGCCCCGGTGCGGGTGCATTGTGCCCGGTGCCACGGTGCCGTGCCAACCCAGCCACCCACATGCCTTCCCCATTGCACTGGGATGCGGCCGCTGCTGGGCCAGGGCCAGCACCCGCACGGGCAGTTTTCTCCAGCACGCCTGAAGCTTGGCTCGACCGCCGAGATTAGCGTCATTTCCAGCCCTGCCTGGGTTTGGTGACCTCTAACAAGGACCTTCCACCCTCCGCCCTGGCTGGCAGCCTCCGCTCCTCACTCCTGGCAAAGGAAGGGCAACAGGCCCCGCTCACTGGGGCAGAGACGTCCCATCTATGAATGTTACTGGGGAAACGGAGGCGCTGGTGCAGGGCTGGGAACTGGGACCGCTCCTTCACCCTCCCCAGCTCCTGCCCTGGTGACAGGGTGTCCAGAGCAGAGCAGGAACCACAGACAGGGACAACGGCAGGGTGTCCCCTCGGAGTTGCAGCAGACCAAAGGGAAGGCGGGTGGGACGTGACACAGCAGGGCCACCCCATGCAGGAGAAGGCTGACGAGGCCCTGGGTTGTGGACTGGCTCCAAGGAACCCAAGCAGCAGCCTGGCCAAATCCTGGTACCACCATTTCCAGGAATCATGCAGCACCACCGCCTACGCACCAGCTCTCCAGGGGACTTCTCAGTCACATGTCCCTCAAAGCCGTGGCCAAGATGAGAAGCCAATGGTTTTCTTAACAAAGCCACTTCTGCCCAGCAAAGCCACACGAATCTCCTTCAAAAAGCATCTCCTGCATGGCAGCACAGCCAGGCTGTCCGTCAGAGGTGGCTCCTTCCATCGGCCGTCCCTACTAAACCCCCCAGCTTTGGGGAGGCTTCGCCACTTGGAACAGCCTCGCTTCGTGAGGGGATTTCAGCCGATTGTTGGTCCCCCTCAGCCTCCAGCTCTTGCAGCCTGTCCCCCTTCACCCTTTCACCGCACTGGGGACCAGGCGGAGCTACCGCACGCCGTGCTTCCGCCGCAAGCTGAGATAATTCCTCCTGGCCCGGCAGAGTCGCAGCGGGGGACAGTTTCACTTGACGAATGACTACAGAAAATTGCGAGGTTGGGTTTCCTGCCGCGTGCAGGGAAGGGAGCGCAGCCCCTGCCAGAGCTGCTGTCAGTGGCAGGAGCAGAGCAGGCAGGAACAGGCGCCGAGAGGCCGGAGAAGAGCCGTCACATAGACCTCCCTGGCCAAGAGGACAGAGAAAGGCAAAAACCGAGTTTCTTCGGAAAGTTGCAAAAGGATTTTAAACCAGGGACTTGCCCGGTGTCACCATAGGGCAGGGATGGTCCCCCTGTACTGGGAGCGCTGGGGAGGCCATACCTCAGATCCTGGGTTCAGTTTGGGCCCCTCACTCCAAGAAGGACCTTGAGGGGCTGGAGCGTGTCCAGAGAAGGGCAATGAAGATGGTGTAGGCTGTGGAGCACAAGTGCACCAAGGAGCGGCTGCGGGACGTGGTGGGGTTGAGCCTGGAGCAAAGGAGGCTCAGGGGAGACCTTCTGGCTCTCGACAACTCCCTGACAGGAGGCTGGAACGAGGAGGGGGTCGGTCTCTTCTCCTCAGGAACAAGCACCAGGACAAGAGGAACTGGCCTCCAGTTGTTGCAGGGGAGGTTGAGGTTGGCCCTGAGGAAGAATTTCTTCCCGGTTGGGGTTGTCCAGGCCTGTCACAGGCTGCCCAGGGCAGTGGTGGAGTCCCCATGCCTGGAGGGGTTTCCCAGCTGCGTGGAGGTGGTGCTGAGGGCCAGGGGTTAGTGGGGACCTGTCAGTGCTGGGGGAACGCTGGGACTGGAGGAGCTGAAAGGGCT
The DNA here is from genome assembly GCA_009769605.1 of Bucorvus abyssinicus. Classification (NCBI taxonomy): domain Eukaryota; kingdom Metazoa; phylum Chordata; class Aves; order Bucerotiformes; family Bucorvidae; genus Bucorvus; species Bucorvus abyssinicus. The sequence continues at coordinate 10,418,698 of CM020028.1, read as the reverse complement.
TTTCCAGCCCAAACGGTTCTGTGGCTCCGTGATAGTTAAACCCCCCTTGTCTCTCTTACTAAGGCAGCAGCTGAAAAGCCGCAGTAAGGCAGCCCTGGAGGAGTGTCCAACACCCACTGACGGAGCTGCTGGCCCAGCCAGGGCAGGTGCCCCTTTGCAGCTCACCCTTGTATAGCCACAAACACCACGAGATAAAAAGACCAGCACAAGGGTCCTGCTGGGCCACAGAATGTAAAGCACTGTGAAGGAAAACCCTGGGCTTTGCAGCATTCGGGAGCTGGTGGTAGAAGCCGATGAAGCCGTAAGCTGCTTTCAGCGGCAGTTTTAAGGATGACAGATGGAGGCAAAGGAAAAGAACCCCACCCCGTTCTCTGCTGGAGCCTCCTGCGGATTGAAGCCACGTTGCTGCATTTTAAGTGAAGCTTTTAATGCTGACCCTATTGTTGGCCACCTGCTCCTCATGGCCCCGCTTTCTGCTGGAGCTCTTCACGTCCTGTAACCGAGCAGCCCTCCCAGGTGCTCCACTGGGAAAGCGTCCAGCACAAACAAGGATCTTCATCCAGGAGTGAGCGGCAGCTCTATGCAGCACTGACATTGCGGTAGAAAGACGCTGCTTGGAAATTCAGAGGGCTCAGCCCTGCCAGTCTCAAGTTATGGGGGTGACCAAAGACCCACTGGCCTGGAAACAGCCTGGACTGGGGCTGAACTGGGCTCTCCCAGCTCTGCCCAGCCTTGTCTGGGTCCCATGAGTTCTCATGCAGCCACCTCTGCCAGCTCCAGGGACATAAACGTGATGCAGTTCTGTCAGTCAGGCCAGAAAACCAGCCTTCCTCCACCAGGATCAGTTCCTGCAACTCCAGGAAAACAGGAGCCAATTTTATCCTTTAAACTGATCCCAGAAGCAGCAAGCAAAGAACCCAAGGCAGGAGAACTGGCAGCTTGGGCTCCTTCTCAAGCCACAGTGTGTGATGGTGAGTTCACCTTCCACCACAGACAAACCCTGTGGAGCTCAAAGCACTTTATTTCCTCAGCCTGCATCACCTGCTCCAGCTGTGGGCTGACAGCGCACAGCCGTCCTCCTACCCCAGGACATTCAGAATGAGTTGGGGGTGCAGAGCCAGGGGTCACATTTCCACCTCCATGGGGTTACAGGCAGAGCAAATCCCTCACAGCAGCTCCCAGCCCCCATCCCGCTGCACCGTGGAGACCCGCAATGCCCACAGGCCCCTTGGTTCCTAGAACATCCAACCGGCGTTTGCTGAAGTGATGTTCTACCGACCGGGGTCTGGCCCCCACAAGTGGTTTGGGGCGATGGTGTGGCTGTGCAGCCCTTGTGGCATGTCCTCTCCTCCCACCATACAGCCCCCCAGCACCTCCCCAGGTTCAGACCTGCCCCATGACATGCAGGACCTTTGGTAATGCCATCTCTGATGCAGCATTTCAGCATCTTCCCACTCAACTTATTCAGCTTTAAGGGAAGGCAGCAAAATTGGGTTTATTTTTTCCTTAAATGAAGAAGTTAAAAGTTTCTTCTTTCCATTCATGAGGATTAACAGCAAGTTTTAAGAGACAGGTTTTTTTAAAAAAAAAAAAAAATCCATTAAAATTCCACGTAAGGCACCTCCAGTTCAGTATTTTTTTGATACGGATACACCAGTGCAAGGAGCTCACAGGGAGCGGGCCTGTGACACGGGGGTTCTGCTAAAGAGTCGAGAGCTTCCCAGGCACGGGGCTGGTCCCAGCCTGCAGCCCAGCCTCGGCAGCACCGACACTGTTTGGGGTAAGGAAGGAAGAAGACCCACAGTGTTGCTGCCGCAGGCCGTGCCCCGAAGGTTCAATAGTTGGGTGTGACATGACACCAAAATGAGCAGCAAGGGGGTTTTAGGATCAGCCCCGTTGTGCCACAGAACCATGAGCTCTGCGTTAGGGGTTGGCTGCAGGGTACGACGCCAGCTGAGGGAGCTTCTCTTCCTCCAAGAATTAATTCTAGGTCCTGCCTTGCCCAGCAGAAGGTGCTTCTGCTGCTGGAGGAGCAGCCAAAACCAAACCCAGGGCAGCAGGAGCAGTCTGGGAAGAGCCCCCCAGGCTCAGCAGCTGATCCCTCGCAGATGGGCTCTTTGCTGGACACGGTAATACATGGCCTTGGAGGGAGCACCAGCTCTAAACTGCTGCTGCTGCTGAAGGTCCTGGTCACAGCTTTTCCACCTGAGAACATCCCTCTGCTCCCAGAAGTTCTCCCTACTTTGACACACCAGCTCCTCTAGAACTAAAGCAGCAGCTAATTCAAATTACCATGGAATAAAGCAACCTCAATTAATTAAAACAAGGCAAACATGATATCTACGCACAATAAGCCATTTCCCTTTTGACTGTCTTCAAGAGGCTCCCCGCAGTGAAATGCAGGAGCTTGGCAAGGTGGGAACCTCTTGGCGTAATGAACTATTTCCCATTTCACTTCACCACGATGCTACCAAAACACAGAATCAAAGCTGCAGCCGATAGAAAGAATTAACCCCCACCCCCTACCCCCCCAAACCAGGCTGCCTTAAGCAGAAACAAGGTCTAAGAACAACCCAGAGGATTCGACGGCAGCGGTATGAGCTTCATCAGACTGTATTTAAATAAAATAAAGCATAAAAAACACCCCAAGAGGCACTAAAAGACCCTCCCTGCTGATGCCACACCCCAGCTGAGCCCCGCGCATGTGGCAGCGATGGCTGCTCCCCACCCCTCCCTGGGCAGACGTTGGGCAGTTTGCAGATGTCACAGACCACGAGAAGCCGTTTCCACGCAGCGGCATAACAAGAGTATTGAGAAGAGGCAGCTCCCAGCCAGGCCAGCGAGTTCTACAGTGTTCCCAGTCAAAGGTGAGGAGAGAGCCGGTCCCTAGGAAGAACAAGGTGGACCCCGGTCCAGCTCCCTGCACTGCAGCCCCCCACCCCCAACACGGGCCGTCTTCGCTGGCTGGCTGCGGCTCTCAGAGCTTCTTCAAGCGACTGTACAGTTCCCGCTTGCTCTTCTCGCCAGCCCAGGTCCGACTCTTGGTGCGGAACCTTTTCAAGTCTTCTTTGAAGTCCTCATGGTGCATGGGGCGATAGCTCTGGGGCTCGCAGAAGCTCTGGGGAAAGAGAAGCTGGTGTCACCTCGGTGTCACAGCAGCGATGGTCTCAGACTCACCAAGTCTCAACCACTGCCAGAACAGAGAGAACCAGACCCCCACCCTCTGCAAGAGCCTCACCCCAGATGCTCACCAACAAAGCCAAGTGAATTTTCACATTCCAGCTACTTTTCTGTTAAACAAAGGACTTTCAGCCCTTGCCCCATGTCTCCTGGCAGACGTCAACACACAAACTAAGTCTGTCCGTGTTCACCTTGGGAGAGCACAGCTTTGAGGAACACTCCTCTTGGCTCAGCCAGCCCCTGGCTCTCACCCCAAAGCATCAAAGGCTGTTCCATGCTGCCACCTTGAGGCCCTGGGTCCTCACACCTCTGAGAGGGCACCCACGGGGCCCAAAACAAAACCCGGGCACCCTCTGCCATAGGGGAGCCGGCAGATCCCAGGAGAGCCAAAAACCAGGGCAGCGCTCGCTGCCCCAACCCCCGGCAGCCCAAAGCAGCCAGCAGTTCCTCACCCAGAGAATGGCCAAAGAGCTCACATCACTCTGAAAATGCACCAGGACACAGGACCTAAAAGATGCTCTTAAGTGCAGGGGCCTGAGAGGGACTGAAGTGACAGTGGGGCCACAGTGTGTGCCAGAACAGCTGGAGAGCTAGAGTTCAGGCACAGAGAGGAAGCAGCAGGACAAACACCATCCTCCCTGCGCTGGGAACCGCTGCTGAGCAGTTCTTGGTTTCCTTTTCTGAACCAGAGTCTGGAAACTCAAAGCTCGAGTTTTCAATTTTGCTAATTTAGTATAATGTGAGGCCTCAGGTTTCCATCAGTTACCAGTCTCAGACCGGTCCTCACTGTCTTCAGTTCCTCATCCAATGACATTGTGAACTCCGAGTTGTTAGGACAGGGCAGAAAAACCTCTCAGCTATGGCAGCAGGACAGCTCTGATCTAAGAACAGGCTGAGAGAGACTCTCCGCGAGCTTTTAACGGCTCCCAGCCAGGAGAGCACAGTGAAGCGGAGCAGGAAGAGCCACCTCAGCACCGCTCTGCTCCCGAGAGAACCCCAAGGACATTACTTACACGGCATCTTGAGAAGAAATCCTTGTAGCCCCCCTTCAGGATGTACAGCTCAGGGTAGTGGAGGTTGGGGTACTCGTTGCCCAGCCTGTCCCGCTCCCTCACAAACCGGCACCTGGAGCAGGAAAAAAATACTGTGTTCAATCCTGCACTCAACAAATCACACATGAAAAGGGCTCTTGCCCGAAACTGGAAATGACAGAGGGACGGCACAGCTGGCAGGCCACACTGGCCGCAGAGCTGCGGCTAACTGGTTTTTCTTTCCATCTCTAAGCATTCCAGTGTGCCAGCCCAACTGCAGCGTGGCCAGTCGTGGTTCCTCTCTAGGGGAGTGAGGGATGACTCACATTCGAGGGCCCCGCTCGGAGGAGAACTCGCAGTGGAAGACGATGATCACACGTTTGTTCCCCGCTGGCTTGATGGGCTTCTTGAGCAGGAATTCTTCCACGTCATCCTCCATGTGCAGGTTTACAGCACCCTGGTAAGGCAGAGCCAACCCAAGCACACACGGTGAGTGGGGCAGAACAGGAACAAACCCAGCCTGGGCCCTCTCTGAACCCAGCTCTGGCCACCCTCCCCGGCCATGGGAACACAGCTATGGGCCCAAGCAGCTCATCGCCGAGCCTGACACTGACTCTGGGTGACTGATCCCCTTTCAGATGGCCACTTCTGTAGGTTGTGGCTCACTGGATCTCCCATCTCATCGTCTTTGAGAGGCCCAGTTTGCTCAAGCAGCAAACCTCCAGATCGACAATGCTTTGCACAGCCATTTGTTCTTTAGTTTAAACGAAGTTTAATACTCTAAATCAGCTCCCCTAGATATCAGGATGCTGGACAGAGTGTCTTACACCCTCCCCTGGAGCTGTCTCAACATATCCACATGGCCTCAGATACTCGTAAACCAGCCCCCCCCACGGTGCCAAGTGACCCCAGTTTGGAATGTCAGACAACCCTGCATGGGGTCAGCATACCTTGATGTGTCCTCCTTCGTACTCGTACGGGTACCTACAGTCGATTATCACGCACTTCTTGATGAAGCTCGCAAACTTCCCGGTCAGCACAGACACAATCTGAAGAAAACACCCCAGAGTTCAGTTGTTTCAAGATGTTTTGGTGTTGTTCCCCCACCCCCCATAAGGGATTTTCCCCACTGTCCCTGGAGCACATACCATTTCTGAGTCGATGTATTTTAAATCCTGATGTTTCCCAGCGACAGTGTGGAATAAATAACCCTGTAAGACAGTCAGCATTAACAGAGAGAAGACCGAGGGGGAGGCCCGTGGGTGATGGCAGTGGCCAGCGCTTTGGTGTGGAACACAGACACTTTGGGAACAAGAATCTCTCCAGCAAAGCTCCAGAGTTAAAACTAAGAATTCTACAGGGACAGAATTTTATTGTTGGCTCCTGTGCTGAAGGGCTGTTGTAGATCTTTTTGAACCACCACAAACGACTCGCTGTGTGTCTGCCCCATGACAGCACCCTGCTCACTGACAGCCTTTCCTAGTGATTTGTGCTGTTCGAGAAGGGAAGTGCTTTACTCGGGCTAGCTGGAGACATCTGTGCCAAGAGAGTTGACACTTGACCATTAAACCACTCAAATTACCTTTGAAAAGTCCCCAATAAGGTCTCTCTGGTCACTGTCCAAAATGCTCTCAATCTCCGCCGTGGAGGATTGAGTCTTCACCATCTTCAAGCTCTGGAGGAACAGAGGTTGGAGATCAATGCCGAGCCCTGACCGCAGAGAAGAGCCTTTTCCCAGAACATAACAGGAAACAGCACCCTGAACTGCCACTGCCCAGCTTCCCCTTTGGATTGAGGCAAAGCTCAGGCTCAAGGGTGTGCAGCTGCTGCACCAGCTCCCCCAAAGCTCCGGCACTACGCCGAGAGTGCGGTTTAGCTCGGTCAGAAACCTGCCGGGAAAAGCCCTCATGAACCAGACACCTCTGCTAGATCGTCTCCCATTCTCCATTACAAAACCAGATGCCAAGTTCACCAACCGTCGAGTCCTCAGAAGGTGTTCCCGGCAGGCTCTTCCTCTTCTTGCTTTTCCCTGGAGAATTCTCCTCCTGGGATCTCTCCATCCTTTTCTGGGTGGTTCTTCCTACGGCAGCAGGCTGAGATGAGGAGCCAAACAACCGGCACCGCTTGGTCTGTGAGGAAGGAGGGAAGGTAAGAGTTGTCTAGCAAAGGTTTTGATTAGAAAGTAAGCAAGGCTCAGGCTTTCAGACCATCACAAATTCTGACTCCTCTAAGCCGCCGCCACTCCATAGCAACACCGGGGTGTTAACGGGGTCATCTGCACCAGGACCTGCATTTCCAGTAGCACCTGTTTCTTGCTGTGGGGACTGGGTGAGCTTAGAGCACTCTGATGTGCTTCATACCCATTAGCAGACAATCTACTGGCAGATTGAGGGGCTTTAGTCGGAGCCTAAACTCCCTTCACAGTTTGTTATCAGAAGATCAGGCTACAGCTGCCCCAGGATGTATTTGAGATACCTCCACAAGTATCTGATAAGGGAAATCCAGCTCTTCTCGCATTTATGAAGTGGTTTTGCCTACAGAGGCACACCCACAACACCTTCCAGGTAACCCAGCCTTAGGGACAACACTGCAGGGGGTTTATGCCACCTCTTGTTTTGCTGGTGTTATTAGGGACACAGGACCGAGACAGTGGGATCACTTGTCCCAGCGGGGAAGTGGGCTGCCTGAACAAGTCCCTGTCTCTGTTCCGTTGTGCTCTCACAGAACACTCACCCGATTGTCTGATTTCCTCATGACTAGTGGTGCAGTCCAGAGGCTCGCCACATCAGATGGCATCTCCTCATCGTTCTGAGGGGGGGGGGGGGGAAAAAAAAAAAAAAAAAAAAAAGAGAGAGAGTTTGTTCTCCTCTATTTCACCACAGGCAGAGACTGTGAACTCAGCTCCTGCCCAGCTCGGGGTATTTAACTCTGTTACTAGTCCAATACTCAGTGAAATAATGGAACTGAGACATGTTGGAGAAGGTAAGTTACATCAATTCATTGATTCAGTGAGTGACAGTGATGGTCCTCCAAAGCTTTAAGCATTTCCAAGTCAGTTAGAAACAGTCTTTTATTTAAGCAGCTCGAAAGAAAATCCCACCTCTAGCTCTTTCAGCAGAAAAATGCTAAGTGTTCAGATAATTCTCTCCAGCAGGGCGGTTCTCACCTGCCAGCAGGAACAGCAGCAATTCTTACCCTATCTGCTGTTCACATCCCACATAAACCCCTCTGGCTGCACCAGGAAGGAGCACGTACAGAGCCGCTGAAATAAGAGCTGTGTGCATCACAAACACGTGCTGTTGGCAGACTATTAAACACCCCACAGAGCTGATGTTGAAAGGTCTGTCGAGTTTCCTTTGCACGTACCTTCAGATCTTGCTCATCCAGCAGCTCGAGGAACCCATCATCATCTTCACTTTCAGTGGAAGCCAGAGAAGGCTGCTGCAGGAACACAGGCCTGTAGCTCTCCTGCTCACCCAGGGAAGTCAAGATAAGACAGTGAGTTCCATTCGATACCTGCCACAACAGGCTGCCTCATTAGCCTCATTAACTAGAACCCTTTTCTCTGGAATAAGCAGTGAAGGTGCAGAGAAGTGGGTGGTGTCAACAGGAACACAAATTAAGATAAACCCTGCACCTGATAAGCACAGGATCCAAGGAGTGGAGACAGGACAGCACCCAGCTCTGCTTCTGTGCAAGGACCCACCACATTCTTTCAGTTGCTTTTTCTAAGCAACAGGGTGTGAATAAGGTGATACTTTCTTCCTGGGTGTCACATCTGGACATAGGATCCAGTTGCATCTACCCAGTTGGCTTCATTGATCCAAATGCATCTGCCTCAGTATAAAGATCTACTCTAAAACAATTACAAACTAAATAACAAACAAATTAATGGGCTGCCCAGGGCAGTGGTGGAGTCCCCATGCCTGGAGGGGTTTCCCAGCCTTGTGGAGGTGGTGCTGAGGGCCAGGGGTTAGTGGGGACCTGGAAGTGCTGGGGGAACACTGGGACTGGAGGAGCTGAAAGGGCTTTTCCACCCTAAACGGTTCTGTAAATTCCTCTATTCCCCACACTGCCTCGATTCACTGCAGCATAACCTCAGCCCTGCAGTGACTCAACTTTCACAGACTACAGAGTAATCTGCATTTCACACTTCTGACCATCTCCTGAGCCAAATTTTCCTATCTGGCAGGTGCGTAAGTTGTTCTGTTTGGCACAGGAGTCATGATGAACAGCTCTGTCTCAGAACCCCGATGGAATTTCTCTTCCCCCCCAGATGGTGGGTGTGCAGAGCATGAGGTGAGAATCAGTTGTAACGGACACTTACCACCTGAACTGGAGAGGAATTCTGCCTTGGTCCAGGAACTCCTTTCCCATCACGGGACTGGATGTGAGTAGCACCACGGGACGCTGGTTTGGTTGGCTTCTTAAACTCGTACGATTCCTGAATTAAGACAGAGCAAAGTGACCATTTTTCCCAAATTACAAACTGTGTAAGTTACTGAGATCACTTCAGTGGTTTAGGTTTTTTTTACAACCACCTGCCGAGTCGGGTTGAAGATCCCGGCTGCCCACAGGAATAGCCTGAAGGTGAGTGTTTTCTAATTAATGAACAGCAATTCATTTAACGTAATCAAGCTTTTATCTGCTCGGTATCACCTACAGGCTTAAGACTTCTCTATTGCTTTTGTCAGACCACTTCTCTGCAGAATAAATCGTTTTTTGAAGGCAGCCAAGGCTGTCTCCTGCCCCCACCCTCCCACAGAGCCCTGCCGATGGATTCCCATTCTTGGCCTTTCAGACCAAGTGGGCAAAAGTGCTGTGAGGACCCAGGGCTCCCCATGCCAGCAGCAGGAGGAGATGAGGTGACTGATCTACTGTGGGGTGTGCTAACAGCTGCCTTGGTCCTGCTCTCACACCCCATCGCTGCAGGCAGCAGCACTTACATTCTCCTTATTTTCATCTTGATCCAACAGCTGGAAGGCGTCACTGTCCAGAGAGTCTGAATGGCTCCTCTTCAGCGCAGGGCTGGAGCCCAGCAGGCTTTGCTGCAAAGCACACACAAGTGCTGGGTCAGTGCTGTGTGATACAGTCTTTGCACAACCACATTTTAGGCAAAACAGGGGTTAAAGACTGTGAGGCCTCTGACTACAAACTGCTGTGAACTACATGCAGGAGTCTTTTCTACTGATGTCTCGGTACAGGTACCAAAATCCTTTGACTGAGTTAGCAGCAGAGCCACATCCCTGAAATTTCACACCAGCCTGAACACAATTTCAAGTTTACAAGCTGTGATTTCGACAGCTTTCATTAAGCACCACAGCGGCTGTTCTTGAAGCCATAAAATTATCAGGCTGTGGAAACTACAACGACAAGCACCGAACACATTAAATCCTTCCACAAGCACACAACAGCAAGAGCACCCTCACTCACCGGCAGCGAATGTATTCTTCTGAAAGGCGTGCGCATGCTACAGAGAAAGAAAAACAAGAAGTATTTCAACATTTTGTTTTAAAAGATGGTAACAGGAGTAAAAGAAAAAAATAAAACCACTTCCCCCTCAATAGAAGTCTCTAAGCTACAAGTCACTGTCGGAGTTAGAACAGAGGGGTACTTACTGCAGCCTGCTCGATTCCAGAATCGTCTTCTCGAACCTAAAGGCAAGCGAGATGCCCAGTTAGCCCCGAAGGGCGGGACACTGAAAATCAGCCCCATGTTTAACTCACACATCGTTACGCCAAGCAGAAGCCAACATGCTTCTTGATGACACTTCTGTCATTCTCAAAAGCTGTTTACAGCCAGCTGATCCCCTCCTACTGTTTGAAACACCGGCAAGACTCCTCCACCCCCCACCTTCCCCCAAATTCTTTAGGCAAGAAGCTCAGCTCAGCCCGTGGTTACATACATGTCCTCCGTGGTATCGTTCACGGCTGCAGGACCAGGCGAATCCAAAGCACAACCTGCAGAGGAGAGAGAGAGCATTTTCCACTGAGCGGTACCCAGGAAATGCAAAGTGTTGGACGCAGCTGTTGATTTCCACAGAGAGATGCTGAGCTCAGGCAGGAAACTACAGCAGCACATCCCGTCTGCAGCCTCACCTCAGCACAGAGGTAAATAAGAACTACATGGCGTCTGAGTCTGGTCAGCCACGAGATCTTTTTTAGGCACAGATCCCCGAGGAGGCGGTGTATGGTGGTGGAATCGTGAACCCTGGTGATAGGCCACTGCACTCTATACCATCACCTCAAGACTTGTGGTTTTAGCAGCTCATAAAGTTCCTTTGGAGGCTGGAAGGACGAAGCACAGTCAGAGCACTGCATAGATTCAGGTGGGGACACTGATTTCCCTTGCTGGGCTGGACCAGTGAAGTATCAGAAGCTTCCCTGATTCTATGAGTTACGAGGTAAGAGCTTATTCCATTTTCACCGATAAAGCACCTTATCTTAAAAGCAACATAGTTCTAGACACGTATCAGTATTAAGATGCAGCTCCCCAGATAAACAAATCAGCAACAAAAAGCCACAAAAACCCCCCAAACCACAAGACAAACCCTGCTCAACAGCCTCGACCCAAGTGAGCAGAGCAGGTTAGCGCAGTCTGGGCCTGAAGACAGAAACCACACGATCACAACTTGCTTTCAGCCCAGTTATCACTCTCCGAAGGGCACAAGCTCACGTCAGATCACATCACATCCCAAGCTGCAGGCAGATACGGATCCCAACAATGACCAACAAAACACTATCTCCCCATTTTCCAGCCCTCAGCTATAAACCCTCACAGGCCAGTATCTGCAGACACCCCAGCCTAGAGAATCCCCCTATCTTGGGCTATCTTCAGCAGCCTTCGTCTCCAGCTGCCTCTCATGCAAGGAGGGCCGATACACTCATGATAAGGTGTGACCCACCACCACATACAGAGCAGAGCGCCAAAGCAATCAGAAAACGGCAGTGACAAACACTGTGCTGGAGCACAAATCGTGACAAGGCAGCAGCCACGTCTCAGCAGCCAGCCCGAGTGCAAAGGGAAAAGGCACCTCTGGCAGAGTGCCCCTGTGGGGGCAGAACCAGTTCTTCCTCCACCCCAGCTACTCCAGGACAATGACAGCAAATAAAAATCCACCCATGACCCAAACTACGTGGGTGCTTCACCTGCCTCCCTCTTTTCCAGAGCAGAAGGCTGAGAAGCGGCTGCAGGTTCTCAATTCAGACCCTGGGCGCTGCTTGCAGCAGAAGCCACATTAAGAAATTACACTCTTCATCCTTCACTCGTTATTTATTAATTGGGAAAGCGGTACCTGAGTCCGTTGATTCTGAGGACACTGTTCTCTGTAAACCATTAGTGCTCTTGTTTCCCAGGTCGTGCTCAGCATTTTCGTGCTGCCTGTAAATTTGATTTAAATACCAAGTGAGAAATACAGTAGAGGAGCGCTTGAAGGCCGACATGCAGCTCAGGTAATCACAACCCAGAACTAGGTTTAACCCAAGGTTAATCACAACCCAAAGCCAGGTGACAGGATTCCAGCTCAGTGATCCAGCAGTCTGCTGTGGAGCACACAGCCAAAGCCATCCTGGATCACCCACCCTGATATAACATCCACAGTGATTCAGCTTCACCTTTGGCTTTTTAAACCTACACATGCAGGGCTGATAATATTAGAAGTTGGGCTTCCAAGAGACAGGGCAGCGTCATTTAAGACAATAATTATCCTTGTTGTCTTTCTGGTCACCTTAGACCAATGACCAAGCTACATGACACACTGTGAGGGGTTTACTGAAACCACGTGCTGAGGTTGTGCCTTCAGAAATGAAGGTTCTAACAGGACAAAGTGACAGACCTTGCCATAAAACTTCAGGTCTAAAAACAATCTAAATGTGAAATAAGTTACTGGTGCCTGGAATCACATTAGCACCTCCCAACCCTCAGGAACATAGTCCTCTTCGGCAGCTACTCATCAGAAAAATGACCCAACTTCTAGCTCAGCCTCATTTTTATACACAGTTCGCTCGCAATTTTTGTCTTATCAGTGAAGCAAGTTCTCTGCTCACATAACCACCAGACCAGTCTAGATCTTTCTGCGGTTAAAGGGGCTGGAGGTACCCCAGGCCAGCGTGACACCAGTCCCTGATGCAACGCAGGCACAGGCAGACCCCAAGGATAGCTCTGCTGCCCAGCTACTGAGAACAGGCATCTCCTACATGGGCAGGAGTCTCGGCAGCTTCAGTACAGAGGGATATGCTCATCCTACATAGCCTTACTCTCTATTACCTCAAATAAGGGAAAAGCTACTGGAGTGTGGCTCCTCTGTCACAGGGGTTAATGAAAAAGTGCTCCAGGGTGCAAACCAGGGCACAAACTCAAATAAGGAACACACAGGGGGCTGGTTTAGAGGAATGCCAAGAATCTGAAGGATCATTCTGATTACAGAAGTGAGAAAGATATAAAAACTGCAGAGGACCAGGAGGGCCAGCGTGGGCCAGGGCAAAACAGAGGCCATAAGAGGGACAAACTGTAGAGGTAACTGCGGGAATATAGAGGTTAAAGGAGTTCGAGACTAGTAACAGCAAAATCGAATTGAGCAACTGCATGGAGGAGGTATGGGGAGAGGGGAGTGGCAGAGCCCTGAGGCTGCAGCAGTGAAACAGGGAAGAGGAGGTGAGCACAGGAACAAGGTGAGCATGCACACAGGAGACAGGCAAAGGGTGTCAGGGGAGCAAGAAGGGAGCTGAGGCGATGCAGCTAACGTGGCATGAAGGACAGACACAAAGGTACCAGCATTAATCTGTGTGAGACGGGAACACACCTGGTGCTGGGGCCAGGCAGAGGGAAGGGCTCAGGAGTGAGGTGGGTGCCCAGAGCAGAACCAGGGGAAGATGGTGGCACATGGTGGGACATGGCAGGGAGAAGATGACCCAAAGTGCAGAAGCCAGGACACGCGGGCAGGGGCTCCTGCGGGGCTAAGGGGGGTGGCCCGATCTCAGGGGGCCCTGGGGAGAAAGGGGGATATTTGGTGGGAGGGAAGGGCAGGAAGCAGCAGCAGAGCTCTGCGGGGGGGAGGCATCAGAAATGGGTGGAGGTATAAGGAATGGCGGGGGGAGATGGTGGGGGCGTGGGGTGTTGTTTAAAGGAGTCGTGGAGGCCTCGAGGCCTCAGTTTTAAGGGGGGAGGGGGAAAGGGAAGAGAATGTGGGATAAGGTCCTCAAGGCTTCACTTGTGGAGGGAGAAGGACATGAAGAGATGAGATCCTCCAGACCTCGATTCGGGGGGGGATGGGGAGGAAGAAGAGATCCACGAGGCCTCATTTCTTGGGGGAGTGGGATGAGGTCCCCAAGGCCTTGCTTCTGAAAGAGGGGGCAAGGAAGGAGAAGAGTTCCTCGAGGCCTTACAGTTTGGGGGGGGGGGGGGGGGGGGGGGGGCGGTTAGAAGAAGATCTGCTTTAGGCCTCACAGAGAAGAGGAAGGAAGAAAAGTTCCTCAAGGCGTCACTGCGGGGGAGGGAGTGGAACGGAAGGAGGAGAACAACTTCCCGAGGCCTTGTTTTTTTTAAAGGCAGGAGGAGAAGAGCTCCCCTGGCCCCGCTTCGGGTCCGGGGCAGGGAAGATGAGGCCCTCGGGGCCTCGCATGGCGGGGGAGGTGAGGGGGAAGCTCCGTTAGGCCTCGATTCGGGGGTCCGGGAGGGAAGAAGCGGGGGGAATAGACCCTCGAGGCTTTTTTTTTTTCGGGGGGGGGGGGGGCGGGGGGTGAAGCATGATAGAGGCCCTCAGTCGGGGGCCGGGGGGTGCTTTCACTGACCCGCGTCCCAGCTGCTCCATGGTGAAGCGAAGGTCGGAGACCGGCGAGAGCTCGTCGGGAAAGAGAGACCTGACCACGGCCGGTGAAGCGGGAGAGGCCGGGGAGAGAAGCAGGAGGCGGCGGCGGTAAGAAGCGCCCGGTGCACGATCCATGGAGCCGACGCCGATCCTATCTCTCCCGTCCTGCTGTCAGCGCGGTCCCAACGCTTTGACCCCAACGCTTTAACCCCAGCCGCTACCCGTCGCCCGCTCCGAAGCTGGCGCCAAACCTCCCCTCACCAATCAAAACGCTCCCCGGCGTCACGTTTAAAGGGAGAGGGTGTTTTTCCTCAAATCCGCCCGCCCACCGCTCGCGCTCTGACCAGTAAAAACAGCGGCAGGCGCCGCAATCCTCGCCCCCAACTGTTGCTCGACGTCGCTCCTGCCCAATAGAGAAGCCAGCCAATAGGGTGGCTCAAGTAACGTGAATGAGGGCCAATGAGGGACTACGTTTCCCGGCATGCTGCGCCAAGCAGAGCAAACCCCTTCCTATCATTGCATACTGGGAAATGTAGTCCCCGCCTAACCTAGGCTCATTCAACCGCTTCATCTGCGGCTGCCTCCCCTCCACCCGCCCCGGGCCTAAGGGCAGGCCGGTAAAACCGAGCGGGATGTGGGGAAAAAAGGGCATGAACTCAACAGGTTACCGGGCTTCGGTGAGCCGGGGAATGCTGCCTGCCTCCTTTGCACTGGTTTTGAGAGGTGTGCAGTGAGTGACAGAAGCCCGTGGACATGGAGCTGCTGGCGTGGGGCCAGAGGAGGCCACAGCAATGATGGGAGGGTGGAACCCCTCTGCTGGGAGGAGAGGGGAGAGAGTTGGGGCTGTTCAGCCTGGAGCAGAGAAGGCTCCAGGGAGACCTTAGTGTGGCCTTTCAGTGCTGAAAGGGGCTGTGAGAAAGGTGGGGAGGGGCTTTTCATCAGGGGCTGTTGTGACAGGACAAGGGGTGATGGGTTCAACTGACAGAGGGAGACTCAGACCAGAGAGAAGCAAGAAATGTTTGACACTGAGGGTGGTGGGACCCTGGCCCAGGTTGCCCCGAGAGGTGGAAGAAGCCCCATCCCTGGCACCATTCCAGGTCAGGTTGGCCCTTGGGACTTTGAGCAACCTGCTCTAGTTGCAGATGTCCCTGCTCACTGCAGGGGGTTGGACTCAGGGTGATACAGCGAGTGCTCAGGACACGCAGCATGGCTCCAGCACGTCGTGTGTCTCCTCCTCATTTTTGGCTTTGCAGATCTCCCCTGTCGAGCAGCGTCCTTGGCAGATGCATTCTGCCGGATCTCCCTGTGGTGGGGTCAGAGGCTGCTGTCTCTGCCTGCAGTGCTGATCACTTTGGGTCCAGCATTCTCAGCCTGATGCAGGGCCTTCTCAGGGGATCCCATGTCTCCCGGACACAACTCGTGTCCCTTTGCCTGGGCTCTGTCGCCCACCAGATTCCCACGATGCTCCTGGTTGCTGGATTAGCCAACATGGCATTTGGTCCCTCTCTGACCACCCAGGATCTCACAGATCCCCACCACTCCCCCATCGCTGCCACTCTTCCAGCTGGAGAGGCTCTGGCAGTGTCCTCACTCCCAATTCTCTGGCTAGCCCATCATTTTCCTTTCAAGCAACAGTTTTACACCAGCAGTTACACCATTTGCAGCTCCATGACTCCACCCCGACTTCCTCAGTGTGAGGTGGCTGCATCCCCACGCTGCCCACAACAGAGCCGACTGCAAAAGCTGCCAAACACCAGCATGGTCAACCAGAGCATCTTCCCTGCCTCTCTCCTGCTTATCTGCATGTGTCCTCAGTACCCGCAGGGACACGTGGGACACCATCACCCTGAGATCTGGCCAGGAGAGCAGTGTGTGGACACCCCCAGGCAAGACAACGCATCTTTAATGCTCCAAAGGACTTGGCATGAGGAGATGTGGCAAAGTGCGGAGGGGATCCAGCCCAGGCAGAGCTGCGGTGAGTCTGCAGCACAATGCTGCGTCATTCCCACACCTCTTCCCTGCTCAGCGAGTCAAGGGCAGCACGGCCAGGGGACCGGGAAGCATCCGACCCCATCAGGCACAAAGACGGATGTAGGATTCTTGTGACCAGAGCCAGAAGTATGGGAAAACCTTCTCGGTGAAGGAAGTCTTGAACTGCAAGAGCTGCGCCATGTTCTCCGCGTTGTAGAAGGTCACTTTGCCTGCTTCGTAGTCCAAGCGGACCCTGATTCGCCGGGGCTTTTCCTTCACTTCCAGCGGAGTTGGGGGCATGTGGAGTGCCGTGTACTGGTGATTCCAGTCCAGCCGCAGGGCCCAGATCTTTGACAAGGCCTGGAGCGAGTCCTTCCTCTGCACTGACTCCACAGCCACCCCCACAGCCCAGCTGTCCCCATCCCCCACCTCCAGCTCCCAGTAATGTCTCCCAGCTGTGAAGCCCTGGGAGCCCAGGACACTGGCACTGCCCGTCCACCTCTTGGGGTTGTCAGGGAGGTCTTGCTGCCCGTCTCCCAGCCGCACGGTTCTGAGGTCCTCCGAGAGGCTCAGGTATGGGCTTGCCGTCTCCGGGTCCAGTGTCACCTTCACTAACGTACGACAGAGAGAAACACCAGGCCGAGCAGCGAATCAGCAACTCTCCCTCCTCTTCCGCAGGGCTGGGACATGTTCCTGGGAGTGCGGCAGGCACCCGCAGCCCTCTCGGGCAGCACAGCACA
Source organism: Bucorvus abyssinicus (assembly GCA_009769605.1). Lineage (NCBI taxonomy): Eukaryota > Metazoa > Chordata > Aves > Bucerotiformes > Bucorvidae > Bucorvus > Bucorvus abyssinicus. Next base: position 10,401,971 of record CM020028.1, on the reverse strand, counting down.
CGGGGCACTCGCTGCTCTCCCTCCATGCCAGCACCCACGGGCAAAGCGACGCTCCCTGAGCCAGGCAGCATCCCCACACACAGGGGACACACATGATGGACTTTGCTAAATGGGCTTTGCTGGGTCTCAGCATGGTGGGGCTGGGTGTAGGGGCACTGGTGCCAGACCAGTCCCCGCTCCAGCGACAAGAGAGGATGAACGGTCACCAAAGGGAAAAACAGCTCATAACCCTGCTCTGCTGAGTAACTGGACAAGCTTCCGCAGAGCCAGTGCCACCCATTCCTGCGGCATGTTCTGCTGCCATCCCGCCACCATCCCACAAGGCCACAAAGGTGTCACCAGCCTGAGCCACCACCCCACGCCCTCTGCTAAACCTCCAGGACCTGTGGACTCCAAGGACCTGCAGAAGTGTTTCCAACCTGTGCCTAAAAGCTGACTCAGAATGAGATACAGCCTCCCACATCATGGTGTAAGAATAAAGACTCCAAGACGGGGAAGCCAAGGGCCTCGTGCAGCCCTGGCCCTTGTCTGGTGTCACAGACCAGTGTCACCAGCATGGGGACAGACCTGGAGTTTTATAGCAGGCCCAGGCGAAACAAATAGACCCGGATTTAGACTGATCCTGGATTTAGATGTTGTGGTGTGAGGGAACTCCTTCTGGAAAGCTTTTCTCCCTCATCTGTGCCCATCAGCTCCAGGAACTTACCCCTTTCTGTGTCCACCTTCCTCAGCAGGTTCACTAGAGGAAGGAAAGGAAGATGCGTGAGTCTCTCCCTCCTCTCACCGCCTCCTTCCAGGACAGCTAGACATGGAGCTTGCTCCCCAGCTCCCACAAGCATCGGCTCCAGCAGAGCCCATCTCGGGGGCGGGTCCCATCTGGCAGAGGCATGTTTTGCCCCAAAACCCCAGGCAGAAGCACCAGGCAGTGAGGACCCACTGCTGTGGCCAAGCCCAGGGGAAGCACAGCACAGAGTCCCCACCCAGCACCAACATCACTCGCCACGTCTCTGCTTTACCTCTGAATGTGGCCACGGCCTCCACGACCAGCTGGCTCGTCTCACAGAGGCTCTCAACGGTCCTTTGCAGCTCCGGGGAAACCGGCTCTGGGATCGGGGCCTTCGCCGCCTCGCAGCTGAGGGGGAAACAATGCAGAGAGGAGCTTGGACCCCAGCAGCCAGCCAGAAGGGAAACGGAGGGGGGGAAAATCCTCCCTCCCTCCTAATTGCTGCTCCTGCTCAGCCGCCTGCAGCATTTCCAAACCTAGGCCTGAAAGAGCTGGGCGGGAACAGAGCGACACCAAGCCTGTTCCGTACCTGCACAGGGTTTTGTCAACATCCTGGAAGAGAGAAAACACCTGGTCAGCTCCAGCATTGCCGAGAAGGACCGTGGTCCTGGGGCAGCGAGTGACCGCCGCTCCCCTGCTGTGTGAAGCAGGGTGACAGGGAGTAGGGGGGGGTCACACCGCTACCCTGGGGACTCTGCCACCCAAATCCTCGCCTTCCCTCAGCTCACGCTGCAGGACCAGACCCACACCAGCCACTCTACGCGCTGCTGGGCAGGCACCAGGACGCAAGGGGTGCCCCCAACCACACCGGGGTGGGTGATGCAGCCTCACCATAAGGAATTCGACCACCGGCTGGTTGCGTTTCTTCTCTATCTCTGCAATCAGTGTGTCCAGCAGCGATTTCCTCTGCGAAACGCTGGAGACGTACTCACGGCGTTCCTCAGCGAGCTGCCCGTGCGCCCGGTCGAGCTGGGCCAGCAGAACCCCCTCCTGCTCCCGCAGGAACTGCTGCAGCTGCTCAAAGGTGCTGCGCAGCCTCTGCCGCTCCGAGGCCACCTTCCCCTGCAAGGCACCCACGGATGCCCCTGAGCCACAGGCACGGGGAACTGGGGCTGCAGAGAGTAAGACAAGGCTCAGGAGAAAAGGAGAAGAGTTTGGCAAGAGGGAAAAGCTGGAAGAGTAGAGCAGGGAGGGGGTGGCAAGTCTGGATGTTGATGGACCCAAGGTGAGCTGCAGATGATGCCCAGTTGGAAGAGAGTGTGGATCTGCTGGAGGGTCAGGAGGCTCCACAGAGGGATCTGGCCAGGATGGAGCAACGGGCTGAGGCCAATGGGCTGAGGGGCAACCAGGGCAAGTGCCAGGTCCTGCCCTGGGGTCACACCAACCCCTGGCAACGCTCCAGACTGGGGGAAGAGCGGCTGGAAACTGGCCGGGGAAAAGGCCCTGGGGGTGTTGGTGGCAGCGACTGAAGAGAAGCCAGCAGTGTGCCCAGGTGGCCAAGAAGGCCAACAGCATCCTGGCTTGTACCAGCACTGGTGTGTCCAGCAGGACCAGGGCACGGATGTTCCCCTGCACTGGGAGCACTGGGGAGGCCTCCCCTCGAATCCTGGGTCCAGTTTGTGCCCCTCACTGCAAGAAGGACCTTGAGGGTCGGGAGCGTGTCCAGAGAAGGGCAATGAAGCTGGTGCAGGGTGTGGAGCACAAGTGCGCTGAGGAGCGGCTGAGGGATGTGGTGGGGTTGGGCCTGGAGCAAAGGAGGCTCAGGGGAGACCTTCTGGCTCTCAACAACTCCCTGACAGGAGGTTGGAGCGAGAGGTTGCTCTCTTCCTGTCAGGACGAGAGGAACCAGCCTCATGTTGTTGCAGGGAAGGTTGAGGTCCGTGAGGAAGAAATTTCTTCTGCGTTGGGGTTGTCCAGGCCTGTCCCAGGCTGCGCAGGGCAGTGGTGGAGTCCCCCTGCCTGGAGGGGTTTCCCAGCTGTGTGGAGGTGGTGCTGAGGGCCAGGGGTTAGTGGGGACCTGTCAGTGCTGGGGGAACGCTGGGACTGGAGGAGCTGAAAGGGCTTTTCCAGCCCAAACAGTTCCGTGATTCCGTGACAGCGGAGTCTGAACGAGAGCAGGATGGAATAAGGATAAACGGGACGGATGGAGAAGATGAACAGACATAGGACACACCCGTGGAGAGGGGAGGGTGAGCAGGCGCACACGGCGTGCGTCAGAGACACACGTACCTGCAGGCCATCGCTCTGCTGCTCTCCTTGGGGCTTGAATCCATCTTTCTCTTTCTGCAGAAAAAGCAGGTTGCTCTGCAGCGTCTCCTGGAGGGAAATAAAACCAAGGTGTGTTCGGTGATTTTGGGGTGACTTTTGCAGGGGCGAGATGACGTCATCTGCAGGGTCTCCGGGCTGGGTTTTGAGCTCAGCTCCAGGCGAGGCAGATCCCCCCGTGAAGTGGGTTTGGCCAGGAAGGGTTCTGGAACAGCTTCACGGGGAAACCCTGAAGCTTGTGGTTTGGTTGGTTGTTTTTTTTTTTTTTTCATTTTAATTAGGAAAAACAACTGTTGCTGTTGGAAGTGGGATTTGTGGGAAAAGGTTTGCAGCGACAGCAGCCCCGTGGCTCAGCTGTGCTCCAGGAACTCGCTGGAGAATTACAAACCCTCATGCTCAACCAAGCTGTGCCCTGGGGACCCTGGCCCACATGTGGGGGCACACACCGTGTCCCCTGCCCCTAGCTGGGGACCTGTGGGGCACCAGGGACCTCGCAGGGTCACACTGGGGTGAGTGGCAGGAGGGAGCTGAGCCCCTCGATGGGCTGGGGAGAGGCGGCGGGCACTGGGAGCCATGGAGAATCAGCAGCCCCAGCAGGGTGGAGGGGATGCGGGACTCCCATGCATGGGCAACCAGGAACACCAAACCCCTACCCAGATGGGGACCCCAGCCAGCAGCTGGGTGAGGACCCTCTGGGGACCCGAGGGGACCCCAGCCCATGCCTGGAGGGGATCCCAACCTGTTTCTGGAAGAGACCCCAGCCCACACCCAGTTGGACATGCACAAGCGTGGGCCCAGATCCACACCCAGAGGGGACCCTGCCCTGTGTCTGGGAGGGACCCCCAGATCTGTGTCCAGAGGAGACCCCACATCATACGCGGGGGGAACCCCAACCTGTGCCCAGGGGGACCCAGATGCTTGCCGAAAGGACCCCAGCCCACACCCGGAGGGGACCCTGCCACACCCGCAGGGGACCCGTCCCGCTGCCCACGGCGCCCCGAAGCCGCCCCGTCCCCCTCTCCCCCGTACCCGCAGCTGCTGGGCGGCCTCCTGGGCGGGCCGGGCGCGGTGCTGTAGGTGCGGGGGCTCCTCCCGGCAGAGCGGGCAGAGCGGGCAGCGGCAGCTCTCGCAGAAGAGCCCCAGGGCCTCGCCGTGGACCGGGCACCGGGGCCGCGACGCCTCGTGCCCCAGCGCCGCCGCCAGCCCGGCCACGGCGCCCAGCGCCCGGTTGGGCCTCAGCGAGTCCGGGCTCAGCGGGGCCCGGCACTGCGGGCAGGCGGCGGGGCGCGGCCCCGGGGCCTCCAGCACGGCCGCCAGGCAGGGGCGGCAGAAGCTGTGGCCGCACTCGGTGAGCACCGGCTGGGAGAAGAGCTCGAGGCACACCGGGCAGGTGGCCTCGGCCTCCAGCCGGTCACCCAGCTCCAGCACCGCCCGCGCCATGGCCACGGCGGGGCCAGCGCTTCCCGGAATGGGCGGGACGGGACGGGGTAGGGGGGTGAGGGGGCGGGGGGGGCGGGGGGTGTGGGCGTGGGTTCGTGTCGGCACGTGTGTGTGTGTAAGCACATCTATGTATATAAGCACATGTGTGTGTAAGCACATGTACGTATGTAAGGACACGTATGTATATAAGCACATGTATGTAAAGACACGTACGTGTGTAAGCACATGTCTGTATGTAAGGACACGTATGTATATAAGCACATGTATGTAAAGACACGTACGTATGTAAGCACATGTCTGTATGTAAGCACACGTGTGTAAGCACATGTGTGTATAAGCACATGTATGTATATAAGCATATGTATGTAAGCACATGTGTGTGTAAGCACATGTGTGTTAAGGACACATATGTATGTAAGGACACATATGTATGTAAGCACGTGTATGTATATAAGCACAAGTGTATGTAAGCACATGTATGTAAGCACATGTCTGTATGTAAGCACATGTATATATATAAGCACATGTATGTAAGCACATGTGTGTATGTAAGCACATGTATGCACTTGTAACCATGTGTGTGCATGTGCATGTGTCTGTGTGCTGGCATGTGCATGTATGTTGGCATGTGCAGTCGTGTGTGTGTGTGCGTGTATGTTTACATGTGAACATGTATATGTGCGAGTGGGCTTGCATGTCGATGCACGTCGTGTGCGTGCACATGTGTGTGTATGTGTTGGCATGTGCGTGCGGGTGTTTGCCTGCGTGTGCCTACACATGCATGAATGTGCATGTCAGCGCATCTCTGTGCATGTATGAGCACATGCGAGTGCATGCATGTAGCCGCATGTGTTGGGGTGTGTGTGCGTGCATACTCACGTGCCTTTGCGTTGGCATGTGCATGGATGTATGCATGTGCGTGCACTTGTATGTATGTGTGGATCTGTGTGTGCACATGTATCTGCACACACATGTATCTGCATACACGGCATGTATGGCACGTGTGTGTATATCTGTGCAGGTGTGTCTGTGTGTTGACGTGGGTATGAGCCTACACATTTGCGTGTGCACATGTGAATGTGTGTGTCTGTGTGTGCTGATGTGCCTGTGCACGTGTCTGCACACATGTGCATGTGCGTGTCTGTGTGTACTGATGCACACGTGCATGTGTCTTCACACATGTGCTTGTGTACACACTCGTGCAAGGCCACGTCTGGCTGTACATGTTTCTGCGTGCCTCTGTTTCCCTCCGTGTGCATGCGTGTGGTGTATGGCATGTGTGTGGCGTGTTCATGCATGTGCGTGCATGCATGTGGGTGAGAATGGTTTTGTCATTACATGTGTGTACACGTGTGCGTGTGCACCCGTGTCCTTACACACGTGTGTGTGCACACGTGGGGGTGTCTCCAGCTCTCCCTTTGTACATCCGCGTGCCCGACTCTCCGCACACGTGTGGCAGCGTGTCCGTCTGCATGTGCAAACCGGGGTGGGAGGAGCAGGGAACCGCTGTGGGGATTGGGGGGGCACAGGGTCCTGCTGCCAGCCGAGGCTCCTCCAGCCCCGTGGGACCCCCTGGCCCAGAGCCCGGTGCCGTGGTCCCACCCCGGGGATGCCGCAGTAGGAGCCGCCTGAGCCGTTTCCCCGCGGGCGCCCCACGTGTGAAATCCCCCACAGGTGACATCCCCCCAAACTGAGCGTGTCCTCTCCACTCCCCCCAGCCCCACAACACCTGGGGGGCAGTGGAAAAAGAAGAGGACCCCCCCCCGCCGTGGGTGCTGGGTGCCCCAAATCAGCCCCCTACTGCGTTCAGCCATCGCCTCGGCCCCTTTGCCACCCCAAGGAGTGACCCCAGCGTTTTCGGGGGGCTCTGGGCTGGGGGGTCGCGCTGCCCATCTCACTCCCAAGCAGGGACGACGGCAGCTCCTGCTCGTCCCCCCCAGCCCTCGTCCTGCTGCCTCCACGGTGCAGCTGCACCCCCCTCCCCCATCACCCTGGGTGGGTGTCAGGGCCAAACCTGTGGGGACGTGAAGCCCTCGAAAAGTGGGTCTCGCTGCGGGACGGTGCCGCTAACCCCCCCGGCTGAGCGGGGTTTTAGCCCAGGACCGTGCAGCGCCTGCTAACCCACCTGTAATTAACTGGAGCCTCTGATATAACCCGCAGACAACTCGAGGGGGCCCAAATCTGTGCCCTGCAGCACTCACACCTCTGTGGTTCTTCGGTGCCACCGCCCTGAGCTTGGACGGTGGTGTGTGTCCCCCCCCCGGTGTGGGAGCTGCGGCCACAGACGGACCGTTCACATCCAAGGTCACCTGGACGTGGTTCAGTCCTGGCAAGGACCGGCGACACCGAGCAGGGCATGGGTGCTGCCAACCTGGCCGCGCCGAGGCGAGGAGGGGGCTGCCCGTCCCCGGGCAGGTCCCTGCACTAGTCCGGCCACCTAAGTGACAGCTCTGCCAAAAACCAAAGCTGCATCCATCCATTTTTAGGGAGAAAAAAGGATGCTGCCAGCTCCGTGGCACCACCAGCGTGACGAACACACGTGCTGATAACCAGAGTCAGTTCTGCTTTTAATTTCTTTCCTCCCCGATTGTATTAGAGGAGAGGGAGGCTGCCAAGGGGCACGGTGCAGCCGGACGGGCTGGGGGCTGCTGCCAGCCCCTCCAGTCCCCCACGGACATGGGCTCTGTCACCGCCTGTTTCACCCATTTTGGACTGGATGCCGCGACCTCAAACCCCAAACTGCTCCCAGGAAGCTGGAGGCACCACCCTGGCAGTGGGAACCCCAGCTGGAGCGTGCGCTGGCAGCCCCAAAACGCTCCTCGCTGCAGCAGTGACCGGCTGGCAACTCTCAGCAGTTCCACACTCTTCCTAGCATGGAAGAGGCTGTAAATTAGATTCGGGAGGGATCGTACACACGGGATGTCCTGGATCGAGGACTTGGGCTCCGCAAAGGCATTAACAGGTCCCGACAACTTGTCCCATCATCGCTCTGTTTATTGATGCCACTGTCCGACACAAGATCTGACACCACCTTCCCCAGGGCACCCGTGGGCCAGGAGCCCGGTGGTCACCCGGCGTCACCACCCCAGCCCCAGCCTGGCCCTTCAGGTGCATCTTGCTCGACGCAGCCCAACACGGGAGCCGCAATGGGGACGAGCCGCCCAGAACCGAGTCACTGGAGGCAGGAGCTCAAACCGACAGCACAGAGACTGACCAGTGGTGCACCCACCGCAGCAAGGGACCCCTGCAGTGGGCACTGGGGAGCCGGGAAGTCTCCCATAGGCAGCTCCGAGCTCGGAGCCAGCCTGGGACCTGCTCCTCTGTCCCGCCGCTCGGGAGTGCGCGGTCGATGCCACTGGTGAAGGCGGCCCCATCGCTGCAGCGTGTCTCGGAGAGAGCAGAAGAGCAGTTAAACCCGCCGAGGTCTTGTGCACGGGACATCATGACCCCGCGGCACCCAAGACCCCCGTCTCCAAACTGCTCCCGCACGTGGTGCTGGCCAGCGATGCCTTCGGTGCAGCTCCAGTGGCGGCGGGAGGGTTAAGCGCTAGAAATGAGTGTTTGGAGGAGCCTTCACTGATGGGGTCCTACCAGGAAAAGTGTCTTTTACTGCAACTAGTATTTTATTCTATGGTATAGTTCATGAGTGCGTCACAGCCCCGAGAGCCGGGCAGGCACCTACCAGCGCTTCAAATCTAGACACACACGGAGAACTTCCTCACCTCGGGATCTAAGCGTGACCGACCTCCCCCCGGCCGGGAGCTCTCTGTCCCCGCGCGCTGCCAGAGCAGCCGGCGCAGAGCTGGGACGAGGCAGCACCTCTGCAGAGCTCCTGGGCAAAAGTGACTGTGCCAGAATCAGCCTACAGAGCATTGAAAAAATAAAAATAATATTAAAAAAAAAAAAAAAGATCTTGGCGATCCTAAGTTTGCTTCTGAAATAAAAAGTTCCTCCACATTTATTAAAAAATCGAACAGTAGATGTAAAAAGCCGTTACGAGTCCTACTCTGGCCGAACACCCCGTGCAGGTTCCTGCTGTTGGTGGGTTGGTCTCTGACGGGGAGGATCCCCTCTAAACCAGCTGCTCCTGTTAGTTTTAGAGATACATTTAATCTTTTTTTAGGTCTGCCGCGCGCTGCTTGCTTTAATTAATTAATTTATTTCCGAATCAGCCGAGCCCTCTCCACCAGACCCGCGGCGCTACCACACGAAGCTTCCTTGATGTCCATGCCCTGAGCCGGGGTTGGGAGGGAGGGAAGGAGGGAGGGAGGGAGGTGTGGGGGGGGAAGAGATGAGCGGAGGAGGAGGAGGAGGAGGAGGAGGAGGAGGAAGGATGGATGGAGGGAGGGAGAGGAAGCCGTGGGCAGCCCCTCACTCTCCCATGTGCGTCCTCAGGTGGTACTTGAGGGACTGCTTGTAGCGGAAGCACTTGGTGCACTCGGTGCAGGGGTAGGGCCGCTCGCCGGTGTGCGCCCGCTGGTGCTCCAGGAGATGGTGCTTCTGGGTGAAGTTCTTGCCGCACTCGGTGCAGTGGTAGGGCCGCTCGCCCGTGTGGATGCGCTGGTGCTCCAGGAGATGGTGCTTGCGGATGAAGCCCTTCCCGCAGACGGCGCAGGCGTGCGGGCGCTCCCGGGTGTGGATGCGGTAGTGGTTGGTGAGCTTGGACTTCTCGCTGAAGGTCTTCTCGCACTGGCTGCACTGGTAGGGCCGCTCGCCGGTGTGAGTCCGCTGGTGCCGCAGGAGGTGGGAGGGCCGGGTGAAGTTCTTCCCGCACTGGGGGCAGAGGAAGGCCATCTCGCTCTTGCCGGCGTGGATCCGCTGGTGCATGATGAGGCTGATCTGCAGGCGGAAGCTCCGCCGGCACTCGCCGCAGGTGAAGGGCCGCTCCCCGACGTGGGTGATCTGGTGCTTGCTGAGGCTCGACTTGTGGCTGAAGCTGCTCTCGCACTCGGAGCACTTGTAGGGCTTCCCCGGAGGCGGGGGCCGTGGCTGGGGCTTCAGGCCGTGCTCGGGGCGCCGGGGGACCCCCACGCTGCGGCGCGTGTGGCTGCGCTGGTGCAGCAGGAACTGCTGCTTGTTGCGGAAGCTGAGGTCACACTCATGGCACTCGTAGGGCCCTTCCTTGAGGTGGTTGCGCTGGTGGATCATGAAGTTGATCTTGAGCATGAAGCTCTTCCCGCACTCGGGGCAGATGTAGGGTCTCTCCCGGGTCCGGTTCCGCTGCTGGGCGACGGTCGGTTTCATCTCCCCGGGGTCCCTCTCGCAGGCGGGGGGTTTCCTCACGCGGGCGGCTGCCAGGCCCCTGGGCTGCGCTTTGGAGCTGCGCTGGGCCTCACAGCCCAGCCCAGTCTCGTGGCTGGGGTACGCCGGCGGTTCGCTCCTGCCCGAGAACATGGTGCACGGCTCCAGCGTGTCAGCGTCGTCCTCCTCCTCCTCTTCCTCCTCCTCCTCCGTCTTGATCACAATCCCATCCTCTGAGGGGGAAAACCAGGACAGCGTTAGGATCATCGGCTGGGGCAGAGGGGGCCTTTTACACACCCGGGGGTCACTACCAAAACATCTGCATGGGCTTCTCCAGCTGTTTGCACCTTCCTGCCCGCTCTGCCCGGCCACGAGCCAGCTGCAGCCCAGAGTCCTGCGCCCTGGGCCAGGGCATGACCTCTCAGGGTGGCCAGGGGAGCCTGCGCACCCCCTGACGGCAAGGACAGACGAACAACCTGCCCGACAGGCTCCGTTGGAGGCTGCAGCGGGACTTTGGCAATTTCATGACGCTGCTACGAGGCGGGGGATGGATAAAAGCACCATCGGTGTGCGAGAGCTCGGGCAGCGGAGCGCTTCCAGAGCAGCTCCATCTGCTGCTGTTTCGCTGGGCTACAGCGACGCTCCCCGCAGCTGGTACTGCTCGACGGAAACACAGCACGGGTCTGCCAGCCTCCGGCTCCACTCATGACGCCATGCGCCCACCCCATGACTGTCCCCTTTCCTCAGCCTTGCTGCGATGGGGCACAGGCAGAGACCCCCCTCCTTCCCACAGCAGTGGGATGAGGGTGACCTGGTGGTTTTGTCTGGTGGGATCAGGGACGCAGCCACAAGGGAAGGCCCACGGTGAACCCCCTGTGTTAGACACTGAGCCAGGCTGATGTACTCTCCCCGGAAGTGCAGCCATGCTGTCCTGAGAAGCAGCAGCTGATGGGAGCAGGAGGTATCAAAGCCACATCATTCCCCACTCTGATGGAGGAGTCAGTAGGGAAAAACCACATTCAGGTCCTCCTCCCTGCCACCTCGCAGCCAGGAGCTTCCCCTGGGCAGACCCAGGGGCTATCGCTGCTCAAGCACCGGCCGCTGGCACCCGCACCCTGGTCAGAGCATTGCCGCAGCTCCCGCTCAGCCCCACTGGCTCTGGGGTGAGGATCGGCTCCAAGCCCACTCGTGGCTTGGCTGGTTTCCTTTAGAAATCTGTGAGGAGACCACAGGATCCACACGACACGAGTTGAGGAGGACCTTAAGAGCCCAACTCTGTCTTCCCTGGTTCGTGTTACAGCACCACAAAGCCATTGGAAGGCAAGAACTCCCTGTTCCCAACAGCTTCTCACCCTCAAAGCACATCTGCAGACCTAGCCCATACCTGCCACCCAATGGGCAGCCTTCTACATGTGAAGTTCCCGGTGCCATCTTCTCACCTCTCTACTAAACCTCACCCTTCTCCTTCCCCCCACAGCAGCTCACATGCCATGGCCCACTGGCCGCTCTCCTCCCCGCCCTCTGGAGCTGCCCTGAGCAACCCCACACTGGTCAATGTGCAGGACCTACAGGCTCCTCCAGCACCCGGAGGAGATGGTTCCTCTAGCACCCTGAGGAGGTGGCTCCTCCAGCACCCCGAGGAGGTGGCTCCTCCAGCACTGTTCCTCTGCATGACGGATGCTGGGGCAGAGGCCTCACCTGACGTCCTGCCCTCTGCAACAGCAGCATTTTGGCAGCGGAAGTTCCATGGGGCTCTCCTAAAACACTGTCTGAGCCACAGACAGTGTCTGACACAGGCTTTTCCCACCCACAGAGGACTGAGCCACCACTTGCTCTGCTCCAGAGTGACTCAGGTGCCCTCAGAGACCACACTCTGATGTCACGACGTGTGTGCTGCCTTCTCCTCCCACCCGAGGTCTGACCACAGCTACTCTTGAGGTTGCTGCAGCCAGAAACTGCTCTTCTGCTGTTGGTTCTGGAGAGATTCAATGCTTCTCTTTCACCCAGACCATTCCACTCCTTTGCCTGACCCACCTCAGCCCCTCCCGGGCCTCCTGTCCCACCCAACGAGCCCCGTGCCGAGCATCTCACCTGCACAGCTCCCGTGGTGCACGATGACTCTCTGGATCTCGTTGAAGTCAGCTCCGTACTCAGACGAGTCGCCCAGGCTGGTTCCTGGGAGGTTCCTCGGAGGGGAGACGGAGCCGTAGGGGCTCTCGCAGGCTGCCTCCTCGTCCGGGCTCTGGAAGCTCCCCTCCGACTGCCCCGACAGCCCGTGCAGCTCAGGGTTCTCGGGACTGTCTTCAGGGAGGAGCTCCTCCGTTTTGATCACAACCCTGATACCGGCTGCAGCAGAGACAGAACCCCACCTGCCGTCACTGCCGGGAGCCTGGACCAAGAAACCACTGGCCACAACCCCTGCCGACTCCCCATAGGCCAGCTCTGGCTGCTGACTCCCCTGAGGGGTTTCCTTCACTCGGCTGGTCCTGCTCTCCCTTCAGCCCCTCCGACCATCCCTGCCACGCTCCTGCCCAGGACCCTCCATGGGCACAGGGGACTCGCTCTGCCCAGCCCAGAGACTCGTGCCTGCGGCTCAGCCCCTCTTCACCACCCCGCAGCCCCTGGTCAGCAGCTGATGATTTTTCTCTTCCTCTTGGCTTCGAATTAAATTCAAGATCCTCATGACCAAGAGCACAGGCAGGGTGTAGCAGCAACCTCACATCTGGAACCCAGGGGCCAGAGGCCAGCAGCAGAGCGGACCCCATCTCGTCTAGGACATCTCCATATCAGCCCCCCTATCTCGAAGCAGGAATCGCCCTGGGACACAGGGTCCCTGCTGCCCCGCTCCCTGCCCTGGAGACACCCCTCAGCACCCTGGGTCCCTGCGTACAGGATGGGTGCTGGTTCCCCTGCCCTGGGGGGATGCTCTGAGGATGAACCCAGGCACCAGCCACACAACTACAGAGGGTGGAGAGGATTTGTTGGTGGATGGGCTTTCCCAAAGGGACCCGACTCTCCTTTCTGGCTGTGTGCACCGGCTCTCTGTGGAGCTGCTCTGGCTGTGGATGTTCCCCTTGCTGACAGCTCCCAGTGGGCTCTCTGGCTCTCTGGGCTCCACCTGCCCTGGTTTATATGTTGAGCTAAACCTGGACATCAAACCTTTCATCACCCAAACCTACAGGGCTCGTCCTGACAAGCCCCTCGGGCACAGCTCTCGACAACACCAGCTTCAGCCTCGGGATGAGCAGCTCCTCTGAACGCAACCATGGCCACCCCTGCCCTCAGCTGCCACCTCACCTGCAGTGGCATCGCTCATGATCTCGCTCTCCTCCAAGTCCTGCTCGTTCCTGACCCTCGATTCCTCTCCTTGCTCGATCTGAGACAAAACACCAGGTTTGGAAATTGCATAGTCTGTTGAGAGACAGAGGGAGGGAGAGAGAGGTTACTGCACAGGAAGTCCCAACAGCGGCTTCCACTGATCCCCAGCCACTGGGTGGACATGCTAAGACACTCAGAAACGTCCACGAAGGGTCTGTGGGCGGAAAAGTCTCCCTGGGCGGGCAGAAAGGATGCGTGGAGGCAGGAGCTGAGGTGCCACACGCTGAGGAGCTGCCTTCGAGAAGAAACCCAACCTGTGTGGTTTTCTGACGTGGTTTTAGAACTTCTCAGGCAAATTTCCAACTCCCTGAAGCCCAAAGTATGTCACCTCTGGCCCCAGCAGGGCCGGGGTTTCTCCTGCAGTTTCACGAGGAAATACCCCAAAGGGGCACCGCTAAGACCATGCCAATGTTTCCCTCTGCAAGTCTCCTCAAAGGGGCTGCGTGGGCTGGAACCTGCCACAGACCCAGGAGATGAAGAGAGGCCCCTCCAACAGCCCTGGGGAAAGTGCTGGTGTTTCACTGAGGAACATTGGCCTCCAGCCCACCTGCCCGTGGATGGCAACCACCCAGCTGGGACAGCACCATGCCCCGAGCCGGGAGCAAACCCAGGGACTGCTGCAGGGATGCCCTTACCCAGGCTAGAAACACCCTCCTGCGGTTTTAAATATCCTAAAATGGGACATTTGGGTCTCGAGGGGATCTCCAAGAAGAAGGCAGAAGGTGCCCGAGCCTGCGGGCAGCCAGCAGCCCGCAGCACCTGCCCTCGCCAAGGTGAGGCCGCCCCATATTTACCCAGGGAGATCAGCGACTCATAGTTGCCCTTCATGACATTCTTGTAGAGCTCCTTCTGCCACTCCTCCAGCTTTTCCCACTCCTTGTTGTTGAAATAGACGGACACGTCGTCAAACGTCACCGGCACCTGCAACGGCAAGCATGAGGTCAAGCGGCCACCTCACTCCCCGTGAGCCCAGCTCCCACTCGCACATGGCTGGGCTTCGGCTACTTCATCATCAACGAGGTGGGTTTTGTATTTAAAACAACTCCTGGACATGGATTTCTACGGGATTAAAGGCCTGAGCCAGGCGGAGGGTGATGAACCCAGACCGTGATTTCTCCAAACGACACTCGTCCCGGCAGGGACAACGCTCCAGAGATGACGGGAGTTGTGCCTGTCAGGAGGGAGCACAAAGGGTATAAAACTCGGGCGCTAGGGCTGGACCTCATCTCTAGGGATGAGCTGACATAAAACCTCTGATTCAACTACCCCAGAACTCGAGGGAAACTCTATGGGGGCAGACGGGCTCCCGTCTCCCGTTAGTTGTTCTCTGCAAACCGGCTGGGAGCAGCGTCCAAGGCCATTTGCTGACAGTGGTTTCCAAGGATAGATTCAGGACGTGTGAGCCGGGCTGTGTTCGGCTTCTGCTCCCCGACTGCACTAATGGGGTGTCAGGGTCTGAACCCTCTTTTCCAGACCCCCTCTGCTCTCTCCAGTGACATTCGCTTTGCCATGTCCTACATGGTCCCATCTGCAAACTTTCTTTTAGCGAGAGGGTCATGAAATGGCAACAGGGGCTGGAGATTGTCAGTGGGCTCCTGTGAGCACAGGGAGCTCCTCCGCCTGTCGCCAAAGCCGAAGCCCGGGGGTTCCCCCTCCCCACAGCAGCTCCTCCCGTTTCCTCCCTCCCCGGCCTGGGAGACCCCCACTGCAGCACCATGGTGGTAAAAGAAACGGTTAAAACCCAGAGCCACTGAATCTGCAGAGATTCTCTCAGATGATGATAAAACCAAGGAGGAAATTGCTCCCAGGGTGGTGGAGCAGAACGGAAACCTCCAGCCTGAGTTTGGGGGGACGTTCATCTCGGGTCCATGCCCCACTGCAGGCAGGTCCCGCCAGGGGAGATGCTGGGAAGGTGCGAGGGGCAGCTCTGCTGCCTCCAGGTCCCAATGGCGAGCGACACTGGGGCTGTCCTCGCTCACCCAGTGCGTCCCCCCCGGTCCATGGGCACATTTCGGGTGCAGACCAGGGCTCCCGCACCTCAGGACACCGTTACCTTGGGGACTTCCCCCTTCCTGCCCGGAGGCAGCCTCAGGATCCAGAAGTTCCTGTTCTTCAGCAGATTCTCCATGTTCTCCAGGCGCCGCTGGAGCAGCCCGTACTCCTGGATGAGGGTGCCCAGCGCTGCGCACTTGCTCTCCAGCTGATTCCCTAGCTCAGCTGCCGTCTTTTCGCAGTCGATGAGCTTCTTCTCCGTCATCCCCGTCCGTCCCTCCAGGTCGAGCAGGCGGGTGGAGTGAGTGTCCACTGTCCTCTCCACCGCCTGCACGGCTGCCACCACCGTCAGAGACAGCTCGGCCGTCTGCGTCTCCCGCTCTGAGGTGCGCTCGGGGCCGGCTGGCGGCCGGAGGGGTGAGGGGCAGCGCGGTGGCAGCACCGGCTCCAGCGCCTGCAGGGGAGAAGGGGTGTGGGGGTCACGGCGGGGGAGCACCCCCAGGGTGGTGGTGGGGACACCCCCCCAAGGGGAGGCTGCTGCAGAGCCTGGCACTCCCCAGGGTGACGGGGACGTCCCCATGTCCCTGCAGGGCGCTGACCCCGCTAAGCTGCTTATGGCGACCGTGCGGGTCCCGTGGACGGGCAGGGCCCGCTGCGGAGCCGGGAGGTGACACTTGAGGCGGGGGTGGGGGGGGGACAGAGGACAGCCGAGCCCCGTTACCATGGTCACGGCGAGGGGACACCCCGGGGGGCCGGCGAGCGATGTCAGGGCAAGGGCGCCCCCGTCGCCATGGGGACCGGGTGGTGACACGAGGCGGGTGGGGGGGCCCGGGCTGTTACCGGGGAGAGGCTGCCGGTCCCCGACCCGCAGGGCCCGGCCGCCGCGGCGGGGATGCGGGGGGGGTGGTGGTGAGACGGGCAGGCCCGGCCCCCGACGGCAGCTCGGGCGCCGCCGGCCGCGGAGGCCCAGCGCGGCCCGGCCGGGCCCGACCCGGCCGCGCCGCCCCCCCGGGGCTGGCCGCGCCGCTGCCGGCTCTGCCGGTGCCGGCCCTGCCCGTCCCCCCGGGGGGGCGGCCGCGGCCCGACGCGCTGACAGCCCCCGCCGGCCTCCCGCCCCGCCGCCCGCCTCGCCGCCTCCCGCCGCGGCCCCGACGGCGCGGCCCGCCCCGACGTGAGGCCCGCGGGGCGCCGGGAGAGCGGCGGCGGGCCGGGCCGCGACCCGCGGCGGGAGGCGGCGGCCGCCCTTACCTGAGCGGGAGCCCCCTCGGCCATGGCCCTTTGTTCCCTGCCCGGGGCCCCGGGGGCCGCGGCCGGGAGGATCCAGCGCCCGCTCGCTCCTTCACCTCCGCCCGCCGCCGGGCATCGGGCTGGGCCCGGGGCGGCGCGGCGCGGCGGGGCGGTGGCGGGGCGGGGGGCGCGGCGGGGCGGCGCGGCGGGGCGGGGCGCGGCCCGGCCCGACCCGACAGTGGAGGGGGAATGGCGGGGGGGGGGGAAGGCGGGGAGGAGGAGCGGCGGCGTGAGACCGAGCGCGGCTCCGGGTCCCGGCTCCGCCGCTCCGCGCTGGGCGCTTCGGCCCCGCCGCTGCCCCGCCGAGCCGGCAGGGGGCGGGCGGGCCGCCGCCGCCGCGCGCGGGCCGCGCCGGGGGCCGCGCCGGGCGGGGCGGAGCGGGGCGCCCGCCGCCGCCGCAGCGCCCCCTGCCGCATCGACGGCATCACCACGCCGCCGCCGCGCACCGTCGGGGCCCCCCCCACCCCGGCCTCGCCGGTACCGCCCGGCCCGGCCCCGCCACCCGCCACCGCGACACGGGGGAACGGACCGGGGCCGAGAGGAGGGGTGGTGTGTGTGTGCCCCAGGATCGGGTCCGTGGACTCCCCGTGCGGGGCGGGGCTGCGGGAGGAACGGGAGGACGGACTAGGGGGAACTGGGGGGAACTGGGCTGGGCTTGGGGCGACTGGGGAGAGACTAGGGGAACTGGAGGGGCTGGGGGACCTGGAGGAGAACTGGGGGCAACTGAGGACAGACTGAGGGTGACTGGAGGGCTGGGGGAACTGGGGAAGGACTGGGGAGAACTGGGGGTGACTGGAGCGACTCCGGGAACTGGGGAAGGACTAGGGGGAACTGGAGGGAACTGGGCAAGGGCTAGGGCCAACTGGGCAGGTGCTGGGAGGAACTGCGGGTAACCGGGGAGGGCCGGGGGGTAACTGGGGCGGGCCTGGGGGTGACTGGTCTGACAGGGAGGACTGGGGGGAACTGGGGAAGGGCTGCGGTAACTGGGGCTGTTCCCGGGGTCACGGGGCTGACGGGGAGCACTGGGTAGGGACCGGGGGTGAGTGGTGGGGACGGCAGCGGAACCGGGGAGGACGGAGGAAACTGGGATGGGAGGTGAGGGGTGGCTGGGGTGGGGCACCGGGGTGATGCGGGGCACCGGGAGTGCAGCGGGAACGGGGCTGACTGGGGAGGAGCGTGTGGGAAGTGGGAGAGGCTGGAGGGAGCTGGGCAGCAACCAGGGGGAGATCGGTGTGACACGGGGAGCCGAGGGGCCCCGCCAGTGAACGGGGGAAGGACTGGGGGCACTGGGGAGCCCATGGTCTGGGGCCCCGGGGCCCCCTGCCCCGGCCCGCACCGTCGGGCGCCGCCATGGCCAGGAGGCGGGGCCAGCGCGGGCGCCCCCTGGCGGCCCCCGCAATGTGACCGCCCCCCCCCCCCAACCCGCCTCAGCCCTGCGGCCTCGCGCCCCGCGGGCCTGTGAAATGGCGGCCGGAGAACGGCGTCACCATGGCAACCGACCGACCACCACCACCCCCCGCCCCGCCCCGGGACGAGCGCAGCCCACACCGCCCTCCCCGCCGCGGCTCCCGGGGGCGGTCGGACCCTCCTCCCCCGGCCCGGCCCGTATCCCGTCCTGTCCCATCCCGCTGTGCCCCGCCCAGTCCAGTCCTGTCCCAGCCTGTCCCCTCCCGTCCATTTCACCACATCCTGCCCCATCCCATCCCACCCCCTCCATCTTGTCCCACCCTGCCCCATCCCATCCAGCCTGTCCCGTCCCACCCCATCCCTTCCCTCCATCCCATCCCCTCCATCTCGTCCCGTCCCATCCCACCCCATCCCAGAGCAGCCACAGGCCCACGCACGGCCCCAGCTCAGCCCCATGCATGGCAACGCATCCCTCCCGCCAGTCCTGACCTCAGGGACCCCAAGCACGGG
Organism: Bucorvus abyssinicus; assembly: GCA_009769605.1. Classification (NCBI taxonomy): domain Eukaryota; kingdom Metazoa; phylum Chordata; class Aves; order Bucerotiformes; family Bucorvidae; genus Bucorvus; species Bucorvus abyssinicus. The sequence goes on along the minus strand of CM020028.1, from coordinate 10,383,667 downwards.
GTGACAATGGGGGGAAGGCGGTGACACCAAACTCAGGGAAGGGCAGGAAACCCTTGAAGTTGTGGAAAACGGGAGGGGACAAGGGGACGAGGTGACCCATGGCTCACCCCCACGGTGTACTGAGGGGTGATGGCAGAAAGGATGGATAGCTGGGAAAGGGCACAACCCTCCTGGGACACGGCAGAGCCCCCACTGTCCCCCACCAGCCCCCCCAACCTCAGGGCTTTGCGCTCCCTGGGACACCCAGACACGGCGAGACAAAACGGGGGCTGCCCCAGCCTGGCAGGAACAGTTTATTGGCAGCCCCGGTACAGAGAGCTGGGGTACGTGCGAGCGAGGAAGCAGCAATGCAAACCCCCTGTGCCAAGCTCTGCCGCCATGGCGGGCACGGGCCACCGTGTCAGGCGAGAGGTGGCCCCACAGTGTCAGTGTGGCAGACTGAGGCTCTTCCCGCCGGCCGCAGTCCATGCCAGAGGGTCAGTCCATGACATCCCAGCTCTGAGACGTACGAGTCTCCCATCATGGGGCTGTCCCGGCTTTACCCGGCCATTTCTCAGTCCCTCGCGGAGCCGCGACGTTATTCCCACGTCAAACCAACATCTGCTTCCAGCCAAAGCTCAAAACCACAAACCCCAATGCCGGACACTGACAGCAGCAGCTCCAGCGCCAAGCTGAGCCTGGAGCAGGCTCCCTGGCTGCTCGGCTCGGCTTGCGTGGTTCACCAGTTGTGCAAATTACCTGGAAAAAGCTAATAAATAAGAGGCGGGTGCTGGGCAAGGGTGCTGCAGGCGTCCCAGCGGGAGAAGAGCCAGTGAGGGGAGCGGGGGCCGGGATCACGCACCCGACACAGGCGTCGGGGTGGAAACACTGTATTGACAGACTTTACAAAAAAAAAAAAAAAAGAGTTATTACAAAACACGGTCACGAAGCAGCAGCCGACGACACAGGGCGGAAGAGACACCACTGACAGCCACCTCAGGGACAACACCAACGAGCTCCGAGAGTCAACCGCTATTTACAGACGCCTGAAAAACGCCGGTCAGTTATCGCAGACATTTAAGTGTTTTAGCTCAACTGTGGAATATAGTGCCACACGTTTTCCTTGTAGTATTATCATCATAATAATAATTAATAATAATAATAACATACTACTTCTAGATTAACTAAAAACCGAACAGCTCTTTACAGGGTTAGGAGAAGTTGCCTTCACTCGTCTGACTTACCTGAGTGTGAGACCAAACCCAGTTAAAAAATACTCATAAAATCGCCTTCATTGACAGGAGTCCGCATGCTGGACCAGCGGCTGGTCCCTCGGCCCAAGGGGAACCACAGCCCGACTGGTGCCAGTAACATCCTTTGATAGAACAGAGACATGTCCTCTGCGGGCGCCTCCACACGCTGCCCTTCCTGACTCCTCCAGTGTCCTCAGCACCTTCTCCGGCCCGTCCTTTCCTCCTGCACCTCCTTTTTCTCACATTGCTCTTTGCCGCTCTCTTCGCTGCTTTTTTTTTTTTGCGTTCACGGTGCCCCTAACCACGTTTCTGCCTCGATTCTTTCCTCTTTACCCCAGCCCTGGGGTGCAGCAACGCGACCGCTGGTTGCCTGGGAGTGGCACCGTCCTCCCCTCCCTCCCTCGTGCTTCCAGCCTCGCAGTGAAACGAGCGGAGGAAAAAAAGAAAGCAAAAGCTTTGTCACTCCTGAATATGCACAAAGATAGGTGGGGAAACACCTGCTAAATACGGACCCCGGAGAATCGCTTGGGATTCTTCTCTACAGGCAAAATCCAAACCTGCGCCAGGGATGACGAGCGCGAGGGCCTGCGGAAGGCCCGACGTCACCCCGCAGGGTTGAGGAGGTGCTCGTCCTGTCCGAGTTTTTAAGAGGAATTCCTTGGGTGCTTCACAACATGGGCTTTGGAGCACAACCGCGTGGATCAGCTGCAACACGAGTCCACCTCTCCTCCTGCCATGTGTCCTCCTCGAGCGCCGCCGCCACCGCCGCCCGGCCCCTGCCCCGGCCTCCCGCCGCAGCGCTACTGAGGAGTTTCTTTTTTCACGCAGAAATGGCCGGTCTGGGTCGCCGACTCCAGGTTGTGCTGCGAATCCTCCCCAGGCCGGGGGTTGCGGGAGTGGATTTTCTGGTGGCAATTGAGCGACTCTTTGTAGCGGAAGTGCTTTCCGCAGACGGGGCACTGGTAGGGGGTCTCCCCAGTGTGGACCCGCCAGTGCTTAAGCAGGTGGTCCCGCCGGATGAAGCTCTTCCCGCACTCGGTGCACTGGTACGGCCTCTCCCCGGTGTGGATGCGCTGGTGGCGGATGGCTTTGGAGAGGTCTCGGAAGTCCTTCCCGCAGTAGGTGCATGTCAGCGGCCCGTCGCCTTTCCCCGTATGGAGCTTCTGGTGCAGGATGAGGCTCACCTCCAGGCTGAAGCTCTCCTTGCACTGGGAGCAGGTGTAGGGTCTTTCCACCATGTTGTTGACCTGGTGCCTGACAAAGCCGTACTTGAAGCCGGGGCTTTTCTCCCCATCGGGACGCTTGGACGGTTTGGAGCGGGAGGGCCCTTGGCCTTTAGAGGGCTTGGATTTCTGCCGGAAGCTCTCCCCGTGCTCCAGCGAGCTGCAGGCTTCCTCGCTGGCATGTGCTTTCTGGTGGGCGGCGAAGAGCTCCTTCTCCAAGAAGCTCTGCCCACACTCGCAGCAGATGTACGGCCCCTCGATGGCGGACGCATCCTCGGGAACGTCCTTCTTGGCCAAGTCTCTCCCGCGACGAGAGGAGCGTCTCAGCCCGTTGCCCGTGGCTGTTCTCTGCTGTGAGGTTGAGCTGCTCCGATTCTTGCCACTTGGCTTTACCTCTTCCTCTGGGCTCGACAAAACCTCTTCCCACTTTCCAGCCAATGAGCCAGGAAGCTCGAGGCTTTCAGAACCTTCCTCATCGCACTGCTGTTCATCTGGCAGAGCAGAGACATTCATGTCATTGCTTTAGACAAGAACTACCTTGTTATTTAGACCACAATCCTCTCAGGGCAGAGGTGGCCTCTGTTCGGCACAGGACCTGGCACTACAGGGCTGCAAGTCCCAACTAGGACCCGTCTGAGCAGCGTTAGAGTGTAAATCAAGGCAAAGAGTTCTGACTTAGCACCGTGGAATCCCTGAAGCATGAAAAGCCCTTTCAGCTCCTCCAGTCCAGCGTTCCCCCAGCACTGACAGGTCCCCACTAACCCCTGGCCCGCAGCACCACCTCCACATGGCTGGGAAACCCCTCCAGGCAGGGGGACCCCACCACTGCCCTGTGCAGCCTGGGACAGGCCTGGACAACCCCAACGCGGAAGAAATTCTTCCTCAGGGACAACCTCAACCTGCCCTGCAACAACTGGAGGACAGTTCCTCTCATCCTGGGACTTGTTCCTGGGGAGCAGAGACTGATCTCCGCCTCACTCCAACCTCCTGTCAGGGAGTTGTTGAGAGCCAGAAGGTCTCCCCTGAGCCTCCTTTGCTCCAGGTTCAACACCATCACGTCCCTCAGCCGCTCCTCAGCGCACTTGTGCTCCACACCCTGCACCAGCTTCATTGCCCTTCTCTGGACATGCTCCCGACCCTCAAGGTCCTTCTTGCAGTGAGGGGCCAAAACTGGACCCAGGATTTGAGGGGAGGCCTCCCCAGTGCTCCCAGTACAGGGGAACATCCGTGCCCTGGTCCTGCTGGACACACCAGTGCTGGTACAAGCCAGGATGCCGTTGGCTTTCTTGGCCACCTGGGCACACTGCTGGCTCCTCTTCAGCCGCTGTCACCAACACCCCCAGGGCCTTTTCCCTGGCCAGTTTCCAGCAGCACTTCCCCCAGTCTGGAGCATTGCCAGGGGTTGGTGTGACCCCAGGGCAGGACCCGGCACTTGCCCTGGTTGCCCCTCAGCCCATTGGCCTAAGCCCATTGCTCCAGCCTGGCCAGATCCCTCTGTGGAGCCTCTTGACCCTCCAGCAGACCCACATTCCCACCCAGCGGGGTGTTGTCTGTGAACCGACTGGGTGTGCACTGGATCCCCGCGCCCAGATCAGTGATAAGGACCTTCCTGGGGAAGCTCAGACACTGCAATGGTGAGACCTCTCTACACAGCTGGACAAAGAGGGTTCCTTGGCAGGAGGTGAAGCAGAACAGGTCCTTGAGAACACATGGTTTAGGAAAAAGGCAAAAAAAAAAAAAGAGGGAAGGAGAATAAAATCTCTTTTTCTTCCGGGCTTGCACAGTGCCTGGGCCCGAAGGATCCCCCATGGTACAAACAGTAACTCAAAGGAACCACCAAAGACTCTGGCGAAGGAAGGATGGAAAGAGCCGAGAAACCTGGGGAATTGGAAAAGAGGCCTGAAACACCACAGGTTTCTGCAGAGTGCGAGAAGGTAAAGCTGTGTGCGAGTGTTTGCGTGGCTTGAGAAGGCGGCTCAGCTCTCCCTGACACAGGGCTCCTCGCTTGCACAACACTCTGCCAGACATCCGAACGTGCAGCTCGGGAGCGGGTGGCTTCATTTGCATCAGGCTGAAATTCTGGAAAAGCATCAGCCACCACAGCTGAGCTGCTTCCAAGAAGGAGGCCGGGAAGCCAACTGCATGTCCTAGCAAAGCAGCTCACATGTCCCCACACTTCACGGCGGGGACCTGGGGCGACAGGCCAGTGACAAGAACACCCGGTGCCACGAGAAGCCTCGCAAAAAGTATCACTTGATGTATCTGTGAAAAAGACTTTGAAGAACATTGACGTTTGCCTGCACTACACGTGCTCCCACTCATCTCCGCTTTGATCCTGACCAAACACGCTGCCTCACCGAGCGATGTGACCCCCAGCTGCTTCTACACCCTCCTGCTGCTTGAGTGCTCTCGGCTACCGCCCAGCTCCCATGCTGACCCTGCAGCAAGTCTGGCAGCAACCGTGGTGAAGGCAGGGTCTCACCCACCAGCACGTGCCAAGAGCCTGTGCCCACCTCATCTGCCCCTTGGCAAAGCTCCATGCTTCTAACTCACATGTACTCGGGACCTCCATGCTCTCCTCTTCCTCAGAGCCCTCGTGGCTTTCAGCCAGAGTCTCTTCATATTTACACCACGAGCTGTCATCAGGACCAGGGAAGGAGAACTCTGCACACAGGAGAAAGAAGGGCAGCAGTTTACGCTGATGTGAACAGCTGCTTGATGGAGGATTCCCGGAGATGGATGTGTCAGGTGGAAGGCGACAAGGAAAGTGAAGTCACCTCGCACCCTAGGACAGAGCGGGCAGCGCCCAGCAGCAGAGGCCAGCAGAAGAGCGCAGCCACGCCTCGTGCCTTCTACCTCCCCGCCAAGCCCTCGTGGCTCACCCGTGCTGGGGTCTGTAGGGCTTTCTCCTCCCTCGGAGTCCTCCGGGTCCTCCACATTGGGATCCTCCCCTTGCTCGATGCGCGACAGGAGGTCAGGCTTCGAGATGGCAGCATCTGCGTGTCAAAGAGAGACTCAGAACGTTCCTTTGCCCTCGCAGCAGAGAGAGGCTCTCAGACCTTTGCCCACCAACCTTCCTTGGCTGCCGGGGATGACGGCTAATGGAAAGAGAGGCTCAGGAGGGTGCTCTCCCCCGTCTGCAGCGCTCACCTTGTCGGGGCCTGGACCGTGAGCGGACTGCAGGAGCACACTCGGCTCAGGTGAGGAGCACCTCCCGGCCTGCAGCGTGAGGAGGAGAATCAGAAAATGCATCTGTGCTTACCTCTGGGCTGCCTTCCTCCTCCTCCTCCTCCTCCTCCTCCTCTCTGCTAAGGTCCGCGGATCCATTACAATGGGGACTTCAGCTCGGGGACAGCACCAGAGCTGTCAGCCAGCAGCAGCAGGGGAAGTGCCCTCCCCATGCGGTTCCCTCCAGCCAGGACCGCTCCATCCGACTCCTCCGAGCCCCAGCTGCTTGCGGATGTGGGTGGGGGAAAGGGGACAATCACAATCTCTCCTATGGGGCGCAGAGCGCAAAGCTTCATCTCCAGATGAGTGAGACCCTCTGGGTATTCATTCCCATGGCTGCTCTGGTGGATCCATCTGCCTCATACGAGGGCCAAACCCCTAAACCTCATTACTCAAAGGAAATCTTCAGATGAAGCACAGATACATTTTTCTAAGCTCCAGGCTCAGATCCACAGATCTCCCTTCAGCGGGACTGTCCCGTCCCAAGCAGGACGCAGGATCGGCTTGTAAAGAGGAGAAAGGGGACAGTATTTACCCTTCACCTCTAGCCCTGGCAGCAGGGACTGCCAAAAACCTCTGTTCAAAAAAAGAAAGGAAGAAGCAGAGGAAAAAAAGCCCCAAAGGATGACCCAGAGCTGGGAGGGAGGCAACCTGCACACCAGCAGCCTTGGCACAGTCCTGCAGGGCCTGTGCCCGTGAGGCGAGGTCACTTCTCGGTGACATGACCCCCGCTGAGGGGATCCCCACAGCTAGGAGCGGAAGGAGAGAGCAGAACTGTGAACCCTGAGGGGAAGTGGGAAGCAGAGCCCGCCTGTGCCCGCTGCTTCTCCCCAGCTCTACCAGAGCAACACCGCAGCAGCTTGCGCAAGAACCGTTCCCCAGGACGAGGTGGGGGTCATGCGGAGCACCAAGGCGGCCGAGAGACTCCGCAGCACCCATCGCCCGCAGAAAGGGCTGGAAGGAACCTCCGAGGCCGAGCACCCCTCTGCTGCCCTACGCGGCAGCGGGCTGAGGCACCCAGCGCAGTGGATCTGTGGACCTTCTGGCCTCCCCCTCTTCCCCACCTCTCCTTGGCTCGAGGGTCCTCTCACTTCCCCTCCTCCTCACAACCCCGGGGCTCGCTCGGCTCCTACCAGCCACAGAGACCGTCAGGTAGATGTGGTCACTGTGGCGAATTCGGCTCATGGCATCCGTCCACTGCTACACCAAACTGGTCAGGACTGCACTAAGGGCTGGTGAAAGCCGGCACAACACATTCCCAGACAGCCCCCACCCTCCCCCACAGCGGCGCTTCCATCCGCCGGGCCCCAGCAAAACCTGGGGCAGCAGAAGGCTGAGGGTGAACCCCAGCTTGGCTTTACCCATCGAGACGACAGCCTCGTAGTTGCCTTTCATGATGTGCCTGTAAAGCTCCTTCTGCCACTCGTTCAAGCTCTTCCACTCCTCCTCCTCAAAATTAAACGAAGCGTCGTTGAAGGCCATGGGGACCTGCAACAAGAAGCATCGTACACTCAGACTTTTCTCTTCTTAAAGGAAACACCCAGGGATGTTTTCTCACTCAAACTCCTCCAGCACCCCGAAGGACGGTTCCAGGCAGCCACGCTCGTACCATCCTCCGTGCCTGGCTCAGGCAGCTTCACCTCAGCTCATGAGGGACACGATGGGGTTTTCCCTCGTGCCCTGTGCTCAGCCTCTGCACATCTTGGGTGATGTCCTGTGTGCAGCATCCAAACCAGACTCTTTCCTTCATTTTTGACACGGCTCTGCCTCTGAGCAGGTACGGGAGATGTCACCAAACCCACGAGGCTGAGCCACACAATTCTGCACAGCTCAAACACGGCTCCAGCCACGGGCAGTCCCACACAGAACAGCCAACACGTTTTGGCGAGGATCGCACACAGATAACGAGCAGCGCTTAATTAACACAAAGGGACCTGTGCTGCTTGCCAAGCACTAAAGGCACCACCGCGGGGCAGCTGCACCGCACAGCTGCCCTGAAACAGGGCTGTGAGCGCAGAGTCTGAGCACAACAACCTTATTCTGCAGACAGAGCAGAGGACCGTTACCTTGGGGACTTCCCCCTTCGCCCCCGGGGGCAGCCGCAGGATCCAGAAGTTCCTGTTCTTCAGCAGGTTTTCCATGTTCTCCAGCCTCTTCTGCAGCTGCCCGTACTCCTGGATGAGGGTGCCCAGCGCAGTCCACTTGCTCTCCAGCTGGTTCCCAAACTCCACCGCCGTCTTCTCGCAGCCGATCAGCTTGGTTTCCGCCATCCTCATTCTCCCCTCCAGGTTCATCAGCTGGGCAGCCTGGATGTCCACCTTCCTGTCCACGGCCTGGATCTCGGTGACCAGTGTCAGGGAGATCTCGGCGGCCGGCAGCTCGGCCTCTCCGGCAGGGCTCTCCTCGGGGGCAGCCAGGGGCTGCTCCAGGGCCAGCTCCTGGGACTCCATGTCCCACTCCAGCTCCTGCGGGAACGCAGACAGGGCCGTGGGCTCCACCGCCCCAGCCAGGGACGTCCGGGAGGCCGTGGGGTGAACTGGGCTCTGTGGCGGCCGGGCCGGGCCCGCACCGACGCCAAGAACCCTCAGGCCCGGTCGCCGCCGAGGGAACGGGAGACGGGGCCAGGCCAGGGGGGCGTCGGCCGACGGCGGTGTGGGGAGCGGCGGAGGAGGAATGACGACAGCGCTTACCTGAGCGGGGGCCCAGTCGGCCATGGCCCTGAGGGGCGCGGCGGGCGGTGGTGGGGGTGACGACGGCGGTGGCGGCGGGGCGGAGCGGGCGGCGGCGACGCGGGCCCGGCGCCTCCTCAGCAGCGGCGGGACAGAGCGGCCATGCCGAGAGCGCGGTGCACGCTGGGAGTGGCGGCGGCCACGGGCGGCGCCGCAGCGACACCTAGCGGCGGGCTGACCGCGCCAGCAACCGGTGGGGAGAGGGAAAGAGGGGGCCGGGCCACCCACCGCCGCATCTCTCCGGCCCCGGCGGGGCCCCGGTGGGGCGGCCAATCCGCGCGGCGCCCGCTGGCGGCGGCCCAATGGCTGGGTAGAGAGGAGCGGGGAGGCGGGGTGAGGTGTCACGCGCGCGGGCGTGCCGGTACGCGCGCTCCCGCCGCCGGCAGCGGGGCCGCGCGGGGCGGGGGTGGCGGCGCGGACGGGGCTGCAGCGAGCTCGCACCGGGCCCGACCGGACCCTACCGGACAGGAGGGGACAGGGCCCGCCCCAGGTACGACACCGGCGCCCACCGGGGCTCGGCGGACCCGGTCCCACTCCCAGTCCCCCGTCCCTCCACAGGCGGCCCCATGGTCACCGGCGACGCCCCGTTCCTCCGCCCGCCGGCCATGCACCGTCATTCCGGTGCGACGTATCATCTAACCCCCACCATCCCTCCCGCAGGTGAGGCCTCACCGGGAGCAGCTGCCGCGTCTCCCTGAGGACCGGGACGGTGCCGGTGCCATGAAGGAGGACCCCGAGCGCCCCGTCACCCTGGGTGAGGCACACGGGTCCTGCCCGGCGCCAGCCCTCGCGCTGTCGGTCACAGCCTGGCCGTGAGCGAAGCCAGTGGCATGGTGGCCTCGACACCAGCATGGCCGGTGGCAGGAGCAGACGGTGGTGAGGCGGCTCCGGGGTCACCGCGGGTCTGTCCCCGTTGCCGTGGGCTGACACCAGGGTTGGCCTGTTGTGACCGGCGGCATCACTGGCCGCATCACCAGCTGTCCCTCCTCTTGTCTCCGTGACAGGTTACGCCATCACCAAACCCGACATCCTGGCCGAGGTGGAGCGAGGGGAGGAGGCGGCAGCAGCGGCGGGACTCTGTGGGGAGCACCAGAGCCCACACACAGCACCCGCCGGCCCCTCCCAGGGTAAGCAGGACAAAGGGGGATGGGTATGACCAGGGATAGGGCTCAGCTGATGGGCCGAATCCTGCCGAACCAGAGAGGAGGTCACTCCCCGACACGTTCCTGTCCCCACAGGGGACTGGCTGGGGAAGGAGGTGAAGATCGAGGAGGGGGTCTCCCCACCGCCTGGCTCCCCCCTGTCCCACCATGCCAGCCCTGGCGACTTCCCTGTCCCGCTGCGGGAACAGGGCTGCAGCTACTGCGGTGTCCTCGAGCCGGAGCCAAATCCCAGTGCCGGTAATGGGAGGTTCATCGCCCCATCTTCTGCCTTCGAGAGCCGCCGGTGTCGGCCAGGGGAGCCGCCTCTCGAGTGTGCCGAGTGTGGCCGAGGCTTCGGGCAGAAGCCGGACCTGGTGCGGCACCGGTTGGCGCATGGCGGGGAGAGCGCCCATGCCTGCGGCCGCTGCAGGAGGGGCTCCGCTGAGCCGGTGGGGCTGGGGGCCGTGGGAAGCCTCTGTCGTCCAGCCCCCTGCGCTGGCCGCTCCCCGGGGATGGCAGAGGGGGGGACGGCAGCGCCCCGGAAGGAGCGGAAGGAGCTGTCACTGACAGAGAAGGTGCGGGTGCTGGAGATGTTGGAGGGTCCCAAGGTGTCGCAGAGCGAGCTGGCCAAGCGCTTCGGTGTGTCGCAGCCCCAGATCTGCCGCATCATCAAGAACAAGGAGCGGATCCTGAGCGAGTGGCACCGCAACGGCGACCCCGAGCGCAAACGCAAGCGGGACGGGAAGGACGCGGCCCTTGAGGCCGCCTTGTTGCGCTGGGTGGAGGGTGCCCACGCCGCCAATCTGCCCGTCAGCGCCCCGCTCCTCCAGCTTAAGGCCAAGCACCTCACCCAGGCGCCGGGTCGGCCCGACCTGGAGCCCGGCGGCGGCTGGCTGGCTCGCTTCGAGGTGCGCCACAACCTCGCTGTGAAGAAGCCGCTGGCGGAGAAAGGGGACGCGGAGCAACCCACGGCCGAGCACTGGGCCAGCGTGGTGCTGCCCAGCCTCCTCCGCAGCTATGTGCCCTCTGAGATCTTCGCATGTGGGGAGGCGGTGGTCCCGCTCCCCACCAGCTCCCCCGGCAAGGGCGAGCACGTCAGCGAGCAGCTGACGCTCCTGCTCTGCACCAACGCCGATGGCTCAGAGAAGGCCCCGCTGCGGGTGGTAGGGGAGAGCCCCCAGCCCCGCTGCTTGCGGGGTGTCAACCTGGGGCAGATGCCCTGGAGCTACCGCACCAGCATCCTGGCCAACATGACCGCTCCCCTCTTCGCCGAGTGGCTGCGGGAGTTCAACGAGGGGATGCGGCGGCAGGGGAAGAGCGTCCTCCTCCTCCTCGCCAAGCATGAGGCGCACCCCTACCTCCAGCTCTCCAACATCAGGATGGTCTTCATCCCGTTGGCTACCGCCCTGGCACAGCCTCTGGACCGCGGCATCGCCAGCGACCTCAAGGGCCACTACCGGCGCCGGTTGCTGAGGTGGCTGCCGGCAGAGCGCGGCATGGAGCAGCCGACCCTCCTGGATGTCCTGCACATGCTGACACAAGCCTGGGGCGACGTGCGCCCGGGGCTCATTGCCAGCTGCTTCCGTGCTGCTGGCTTCAGCCCCGACACCATCGCAGAGGCCACGGTGCCTGGCCAGGAGCAGCCGGATCGCCGCGCACTGATGGATGAGGAGCCAGAGCGCAATGGAGAGCCGGCGGAAGCGGATGGGGATGATGAGACAGCGGAGGGTGAGGAGGTGGCAGAGCCGGTGGCACAGCCCTGCCCCTCGGAGCGGGAGGTCTGGGGCAGCCTGGCCACGCTGCGTCGGTACCTGGAGTGCCGGGCCACCTCACCGGACCTCTTCCGGGCCTTCTACGAGCTGGAGGACGTGGTGCACGTGGTGTCGGCCAGCACTGGGCAAGCCCTCGCCGGGTACACCCCACCCAAGCAGTGAGCGGAGCAGCCAACACATGTCCGGACCTGCTCGTGCCCGAGGCCGTCCCTGGACTGGCCTGGCCAGCGGAGCCAGCTGAGTTGTGCAGTGGGGTTTTACCATGGGTCTGTGTGGCTCGGGGGGCAATGAGGGTGCCCAGTGGGGAGCACCACAAAGCCACCGTGCTTGGGGCAGTGCCGGGAGCTGATGGCGGCAGCACTGGGGGCATGAACCCACTGCCAAAACTTTGTCCCAGGGGGTGGCTTCTGCAGCAGGCAGGAGCCATCATGGACTGGCCCCCGGCGGGGATTTGCCCTGAGTGGGGTAGTTGTGTTTGCTGGGGGGGGTGTGGGGTGGTGCCGGGGGCAGTGGCTCCTTCCCACGGGGGTTCGGGGCGACCAGGTGCCACCGGCTGCTGTCACCGCGTGGTGCCTGGAGCTTTGCAACAGGCATTAAAAAAGTCCAAATTCAGCAAAGCGCAACACGGCTGGTGGTTGGGGTATTGTAACGGCATGAGCCGGGCAGAGCCCCCTGCGCTCCCCCGGGGCTGCCGGGAGCAGCGGGGCCACCCCAAGCCTCCCCTTCCCCTCCCTCAGAGTGACACTGCAGCCGCTCCTGTGCCTCCGCAGCACCCCAACCTGCGCCGTCCCCTCCTGGCTGCCAGGGCCACGGTCAGCTGATGACCCTGGCCGTGGATGGCACCCATGAGCACCCTGAGGTCCCCAGCACAGCCCCCTGCCACCATGTATGCTGGACTGTGTGCCCCAATGGGCACGGTGTGGGGGTCCTTGAGGTGGGACGGGACATGGGGACAACCCCCTGCACGTGCACGGAGAACCAGGGGTGGCTGGATGCCACCACGCTGGGTCAGAGCCTGCGGTGGGGACAGAGGTGTCCCCGCAGCACTGTGGCACCCATGGGTGCTGTGCACCCTCCCCTCGCAGCCAGCCCCACGGAGGGGACCCTGGCCAGCACCCAGGGAAAGGGGAGTGGGGGACGCCGGGGTGGGGTTTGGGCAGGCAGTGGCTGTTGGGACACCCCACCGGGGGTGCAGGGACAGTGCGGTAGCATCGGGGTGCAAAGCAAGGGGCACCCAGGGGTGCGTGGGGGTGGCCCACGGAGGTGCGCGGGGCTCTTCAGGGGGTGCAGGGAACGGGGCGCACCGGGGGGGTCCCCACGGGGGTGCACAAACACGGGAGTGGCGAGGGGCACCCAGGGGCGCGCAGCGAAGTGCCCACCGAAACATGCCATCACGGCGCGGGGGGGGCCCAGGGGTCCCCCGGGGGTGCGGGAACGGGGCGTACCGGAGGGGTCCCCACGGGAGCGCGCGTGCCTCCCAGGAGCGGTGCGCGGGTGGGTGGGTGCTGAGAGCAGAGCGAGGGTAGGGGTGGGGAGGGAGGTTGGGAGGGGTGGTCGGTTCCCGCCCCCCGCGTTAACTCCGCGGCGCGGCGCGTCGCTTCGCGCCGGCCGCGCCGCGGCGGGGCCGCCAGGGGGCGCCGCAGGGCGGGGCCGCGCGCAGGGCCCGCGCCGCGCCGCGCCGCCGCCGCTCGGGAGGGCGGAGGAAATGAAGGCGAGTTCCGCCGAGGCGGGAGCCATTACCCGCCGCCGCCGCCGCCGCCGCCGCCGGAGCTGAGCTCCCCCCCTCCCCCCCCCCCCGCCCCCGGCTGTTTCCCCCCCCCCTTCCCCCCTCCCCTCCCCTTCGCACGCCCGGCCCGGCACAGGTAGGCGCCGCCGCCCTGCCCCGGGGGGTGTTGATGGCGGGGTGGGGGAAAGGCCTGCGGACGCGGCCGGTGCCTGCCCCCCCCACACACCCCCTTCCCGCCCCCGGAGGGCAAGCACCGGCCCCGGCCCCTTTGTCCCCGGTGCCCGGCGGAAGCGCGAACAAAAGCCGCCCGCTAAAGGCCCCGGCCCTGCCCCCGCGGGTCCAGCCGGTAACGGCTGGTCCGCCCCCCCCACCCCCGCCCCGGGGCACCCCCGCTTCTGAGCGGGGAGAGGATGTGGGGAGGTCTGAGGCGCTCGGCCAAGGCCTGGAGGTGGTGGCCGGTGGGGTCCCCATGGGCTCTGGGGATGCTGAGGGCGGTTGAGGGCTTTGCCGAGGGGGTCGGCGGGGCCAAGGGCTGCACCATGGTCCATAGCTTTGCGGGGGGCCGCAACATGGCCATCACCATGGCTGGGGGCTTTGCGACGGGCTCAAGGCTTGCATTGTGGCCACGGGCTTTGCCTGGCTCTCACTGGGAGCTTGAGGCGTTCACCATGGCCAGTGCCTTTGCCAAGGTCTTCTCCATGGCCTTGAAGCACTTGTCATGGCCTTGGTCTTTGCTATGGCCCCAAGGTCCTTGTGAGAGCTGGAGATCTTCACCATGGCCAAGGCTTTCGCCACGGCCTTGGAGCACTTGCTGTAGCCATGGTTTTTGCCAGGGCGTCAAGAGCTTCAGTAGGAGCTTGAGGTGTTCTCCATGGCTAAGGCCTTTGATAAAGTCTTTGCCGTGGCCCTGAAGCACTTGCCATGGCCATGGGCTTCACTGTGGCCCCAAGGCTCTCAGTGGAAGCTTGAGGCAAGACCTTTTGTAATGTCTTTGCCATGGTCTTGAGGCGCTTACCATGGCCAAGGACTTCACCAGGACCCCAAGGTCCTCACAAGAAATCTGAGGTCTTCAGTGGGGTCTTGAGGTTCTCACCATGCCCAGGACCCTCGCCAAGGCCTGCATCTTGGCTAAAGTCTTCACCATGGCCAAGGTCTTTGCCGTGGCCCCTAGCCCTGTCGTATGGCCAAGGTCTGTGCCATGGTGCTGAGGCCTTTGCTGGGAACCTGAAGTGCTCAGCATGGCCAAGGCCTTCACTTTTCCCCTGAGGCCCCGTGCTGCAGCCCTGATGCTTTCCCCATGGCTGCAGCCCTTGCCATGGCGCCAAGGTGCTTGCCAAGGCCGTGTCCTGGAGGCATTCACCGTGCAATCAGAGGTGCTCCCCATCGCTGTCATCGTGGCCGCGAGGCCCTCACTGTGAGCTTAAGGCGCTCCCCATCACCCTCAGCCTGGCCCCAAGGTGCTCCTCAGCACCCTCCACATGGCCCTGAGGCGTATGCCGTGACCCTCGCTGCGGCCTCTGCCGCTGTCCTGGCATGCACGCCGCAACCACTGCCCTCTCTGCGGCCCCCGTGGTAGTTGGCTGGGGGCCCCCGGGCACCTCTGGCTGGAGAGGGCCGGGGGCCCTCGCCCTCAGCCCGCACTGCCGCCACCCACCCACCGCTGCCCTTTCCTTTTCTCCCCTCCCAGGTGCTCTCGAGCCGGGGCGAGGGGATGAGGTGCCCCCGTGCCGCGTGGTGTGCCGAAGCGGCTCTTTAGATCCTCCCCGGCCCAAGCCTCCCCTGCCATGGATGCCTCGGGGGCTCTTGCTTCGGCTCCCTCCTCCGTGGCTCCCTCGGGCTCCCGCAGCCCCATGTTCCCCCCAGGAGCTGACAGAGAGGAGTGGGGACCGAGGTTCAATTGTGCCCCTTCCACCTCTGCCGCAGCCTCGCAGGCGATGCCAGCGTCTGGCCGGAAGAGGAAGGCCAACTTCTCCAATGACGAGACTGAGACGCTGGTCTGGAATGTGGTCCGGCATTTCAGCGCCCTGTATGGGTCCGAGGCCCTGCGGGCTCACCCCGTGCGGCGGAAGCAGCTCTGGACCCAAATCCAAAGCCGCGTCAACTTCCTTGGCTACACCGAACGCTCCATCGACGACCTCAAGCACAAGTGGCGCGACCTGCGGCTGGACGTCAAGAAGAAGATCACCTCCAAGAAGCACCTGCCCATGAACCGTGCTGGTGGGCCGCTCCACAAGCCGCGCCTCACGCCCCTCGAGAAGATGGTGGCTTCCACCTTCCTGCAGGCCAGCCACGACTCAGAGCCCGAAATCATCCTGGACCCAGGTCAGTGGTGATGGGTCTCCAGGGAGCAGCAGCGTCTGGCGCTGCATCCCCCATCGGCGCTCACTGAGCAACGGCCTAGTCATGGGGACTGCCATGGGTTTGGGGTCCGTGCCAGCGCGGTGTCCATTGTGGAAGGAGACTTTGGGGTCTTGGTGTCGGGATGACGGTGTCCGGCAGCGCTGTGGTCCTGTCGGGTGGGAGCTGTGGACCACCTGGGCTGGAACAGGCCTGTGCTGGGATTAAACATCTGCTGGGGAAGTGTCCTGGGAGCCATGGAACACCTGGGCTTGGGCGGAGTGGGGCTTTGCGAGGCTTTTTATTGTCTTTTATTTGACGCAGCACCTGGCCTTGGCTGAAGGCAGCCGGTGAAAGGCAGGACGGGGGGTTATTTCCCCCATTCTTTTTGGGGTCGGTGTCCCCCACGGTCAGCTGAGGGCAGAGGGAGCATCTTTCCAGGGTGAAGTCACAGCGTCCTCCCGCAGCAGCTCGCAGCTGGGTGCCACGCGTGGCCAGGGGCAGCCGGGGGGTCTCTGGGCAGACCGTGCCATCAAAATGGGGCCATGCCTTTGACCCCCATCACCTGCAGAGCAAAATGTGTCTCTGTTTAGCTCAGATTTTTTGGGGGGAGGATGCTGGCGAAAGACCCAGCATTGGTCTTGCAGCAGTGCTGAGCCAGGCCTTCAGGTACACCCCAACAGGGCCAGGACGCAAATACCCCCCTGCCCTTCCATTGCCATCAAGGGGATGTGTCTGGCTGCTTCATGTCCCCAGAGCCCCCAGGGCTGGTTGTTCCTCTGCTCCCTGATCTGAGCGTGGCCCGTCAGGCTTCAGTGGGGCCGGGCAGGTGGCATGGGGCTCGATTCCAGCTCAGGTTTGTCTCCGGGCCAACTGCCCATCTCCCCGCAGAGCCGAAGAGCTCTGGGCCGAAGGAATCAAGCCTGTGGGACATTTAGGGGAGGGCTGACAGATTTCAGGATGGTCCTGAGGGCGAGCGATCGAGCCGGAGCAGCGTCTGCGCCTTGCTGCGACCCACCCAGCATCGATTCCCCTGGGACCCTTCTCCTGGGGAGCCCCCTCCTCCCTCCCACGGGGACCAGCAAAGTGCCACGGCTGAGGCCGGATTGTCTGTGTCCCGCAGATCTCTTCTTCCCTGGCGCCACCAAACAGTCCTTCATGCACCTGCAGCCCAGTGTCAGCCACCCCAGCATCTACATCGACACCAACGGGCAGCCCTCGTCGCTGCCAGACGTGGAGGGCTCAGCTGTGCCCCGGCTGGCAGTGCAGAGCCCTGACCCCTCCGTCATCTGCGAGTACAGCCGTGGGGAAGGGCAGAGCAGCTCGGGTACGGCAGCCCTGCGTGGGGTTGAGGCGGTGGAGGTGGGCATGGGGGCTGGATGGCGGCCGGTAAACGGTGGTTTGCACCGAGAGCCCGGTGCTGGAGCGGCGCTGTGGGCCCTGGGGATGGCACTGAGGGGGACACCCCGGTCAGAGATGTTTTTCCGCACCCGCCCAGCCTGTGCGATCATCTCCTGGTCCCGAAGGGCTGCAGATGCCTAACGGGGGACCTGGTTCCAGAACCACCAGGGGTTGTTCGGCAGCAAAGGCCATGGCTGTCCCTGCGTCCCACAGGGACCCGGGGCCGTGTGAGGCAGGGGCGAGGGCTGCAGGGATGGGGCACATCGGCTGGCCGTGTCCCCCAGGGATGCCCATGAGGGGATGTCCGTGTGTCGGGGAGGGCCAAGGGGCTGGGGCAGCAGCTGGGGCTCACCGGAGGCCGCCTCTTCTCTTCTCTTCCAGCCGAGTCAGGACCAGAGCTGCGGACCCCAGACGTGTCAGCCATTTCCCCGTCTCTGCGAAACGAGTCCCTTGTCTCCTACGCCTCCATGTCGGAGGAGGAGGAACGGGAAGGCCGGGAAGTGGAGAGGGGCCACGGCGGGGCCGTGGGGATGCAGCCCGGGCCCGAGGCCCCCATGTCTGCCGAGGAGGACATCAAACTGTCCCGCCAGGCCATGCTGATCCGCCGGTGCAGCTCCCAGGGCTCCGTCACCTCTCTGCCCGAGGACCCTCTCAACCCCGTGGACACTCACTCGGACTGGGGCCACGAAGGGGTGTCCGACCTCCCCGCCCTGGGCCGTGGGCTCGACTCCTCACACCCTGAGGAGCACGCGGGAGGGCCGGGCCCAGAGATGGGCGCTTTGCCCAGGGTACTGATGGGCCCCACTTGGGAGAAGCCGACGGCGGAGGAGGAGCCCCCGGCCCGCTCCCCGCTGCATGGAGCCCTGACCGAGGAGTCGCTGCCCTCCTCCGCCTCCCCTCCGGGGGACGCTCCCGCTGCCCCCGGCCCACCCCGTGGCCTAGGCTGCTCCCGCCTGCGCGAGGACCGCCGGGAGAGCTGGAGGACTAACATCCATCATCTGCTGGACCTGGAGGAGCAGTGGGACCAGCTGTACCACCAAGAGCTGGCCATGTGGCAAGAGGAACGGGCCACCCAGCGCGAGGAGAGGGCCCGTGACCGCGAGCTCCAGTTCCGCTTGCTGGGCGTCCTGACGGACATCCGTGATGAGCTGCGGTACCTGCGGCAGGAGCGGGCCAGCACCCGGCAGAGCCAGGCGCCGCCAGCCGAGCCCCGGCCAGACCCCAGCCCCCTCCTCGAGCAGCCCAAAGCCGAGCCCAGCTTCCCCGAGCCGCCAACTGGCACTGCCAGCTGGGCAGAGACCACCGTGCCCAGCCGCAGCCCCTTCGGCAACCGGGGCCGGGGCCGGCGTCGAGGCCGGCCGCGCGGTTCCGCCTCGCGACACAGACGGCTCTTCCTCACCAACAGCTAGGGACGGGTGGGACGCGGCCCGCCAAGGACATGGTGCGGCTCCAGCCACGGACAGAGGGGACGGGCACGGCGGGAGGCGTCAGAGAGCGCAAGGGGGGACGCCGGCCCTGCCGGCACAGCCCCTGGGGGAGCGCCCGCGGGTGCGGGGCCAGGCAAGCGGCCATGGCACAAGGGCCTGGCCGCGGGGCTGTGCTAGGCGAGTAGGATGAAAACCTTCTGGTGGGGGGGGCGTGGGGGGTTAGGAACACTTAGGTGCAAACATTTTATGCAAATCATTTAATGACCTAATTTGCATATAACCATAAACTTCTGTTTAAAAAAGAAAAAAAAACACAAAAAAAAAATCCCCCGGAAAAAAAACCAAACCCAGAAAAGGCGTTTCTGTGTGTGAGTGGCGCGGTGACGAGGGGCCCAGGCGAGCGAGCCTGGGGGTGCTGCTGGGGTACAGCATTGGTTGCCCTGTGGCCTTCCCCCACGCCACCTAGTAGTGTCCCCAGCTGTGTCCAGTGACTGCAGCAGTGTTCAGTGGCCACAGGGCATGTGCAGTGTCCCCAGGGGGTGTGCGATGTCCCTAGACATGGCCAGTGTTCCCAACAGTGTCCCCAGGAAGCTCCAGCCTCACACACCCTCTTCCTTCTCCTACAGCCCGCACCAGGGTGACAGCACGAGGTGACATCCTAGGCTGATGCCCCCACCTACCCACAGTCCACGGGGACCCATGGCCACGTCCCTGCTCAGTGGCAGCTCCTTCACCCCCCAGGTGGGACAGGGCAGGTGGGTGCAGCCACCCTGGGGAGGGGGCAGCGGGACAAAGCCTCAGGAGCTGTGGCACCGTTGGGTCACCAGCCCTGTTCGGGGCCTCCCAGGGTGCCCGTCTCCCTCGAGGGGTCAGTGACACCCTACCTGGGGTGGGGGTTATCTGCTGGGTCCACAGTTTGCAGAGGGGTGCGGGACACAGGGAGCTGGTGCTGGGTCACACAAGGTCACGCCTGTGGCACAAGCCCCGGAGCATTGTTGCCCGCCCATGGGTGCAGCCACTCCTCGCTCTGGGTTGGCAAGGGGGGTCTCTGCCGGCATAAGGCCACTGCAGCCGGTGGCACCGGGACTGCCGGCAGCCCCCCACACCCCTGGGTCATGTGTTCCCACTACCCCGTGCTGGGATTTCCCCTCACCCTGCTTTCCCCACCCCTGAGCTCGCAGGCGCTGCCTTCCCCGGGGTGGGGGCAGAACCACGGGGATGGGGCAGGACCCGCGGGGAGATGGGGGTACCCCACAGGGCCGGTGGTGGGGCGAAGGCGCTGCAGCCCAGCACGACTTTAATTCCGTATCGCACGGTCCATACAAAACTACACCCCAAGCACTGTACAGAGCGGGACGGCACGGGGCTGGGGGCGGGAGGGGGGGGGGACAGTAAAAATAAGCAGTGGGGGCTGAAGAGCAGAGTGGCAGGCGGGTGGGGGCTGGGGGTGGCAGTGGGGGGGATGCAGCGGCGGGGGGCTGCTCCCCATCCCGTGCAGCGAGATTGTCTGGTGGGGAGAGCAGTGGAGGCTGAAGAGCGTCCGTCCATGGTGGGGGCCAGCCCTGGGTGGGGGGGATCTGTGGGTGCAAGCGAGTGCACGTCCATCCACACATCCCACCCCGGGGATCCCCGTGTGCCCCCCGCCCTGGCCGGGCGCCTGTATTTGGTAGGAAGCTGCATGGCCGGCTCTTGCCCCGCCCCCATCCCGGGGTGGCATCGAGGCGGGGGGGGGTCTCAGTCCAAGGACGGGGCATCCCCTAGTCCCCGGGGGGCATGATACCGGGGGGCGGCAGCGCGGGGGGTCCCGCCTCGGCCCCGTGGACCCGCTGGTGATCCTTGAGGGATTCCTTGTAGCGGAAGCTGCGGCCGCAGGCTGGGCACTGGTAGGGCCGCTCGCCGGTGTGGATGCGCTGGTGCTTGAGCAGGTTCTGCTTGCGGATGAAGCTCTTGCCGCAGGCAGCGCAGGCGAAGGGCCGCTCGCCCGTGTGCAGCCGCTGGTGGTTCTGCAGGTGCTCCTTCCGGCTGTAGCACTTGCCGCACTCGCCGCACTTGTATGGCCGCTCGCCGCGGTGGATCATCTGGTGCCGCACTAGCCCCGAGTGGCAGTTGAAGCTCTTGCCGCACTCGGCGCAGGGGTACGGGCGCTCAGCCGCGTGGCTCCGCTGGTGGATCCGCAGGCTCTTCTTCCCGCTGAAGCTCTTCCCGCACTCGGCGCAGCCGTGCGGGCGGTCCTCAGCAGGACCTGGCGTCGCGGGCAGGATCCCGGCCGCCTCAGCCCCAGGTCCCGGCTCTGCGCCCGGAGCTTTGCCCAGTCTGTGCTGCGCTGGCATGGCCACCGCCGTGGTCACCGCTGCCTGTCCCTCGGCGTTCCCGAAGGCCGCGCCGGGGAAGAGCAGCTCCCCGGAGCTGCCCGGCAAACCCACCTCCTCGGGGGGCTCGGCGTGAGGGCACCGCTCCTCTGTCTTCACCAGCAGCCCCTCGCTGACTGCAGAGGAGGGAAAGGCTCTGGTCAGCGCCTGCCGGGGACACCAGGATGTCCCCAAGCCGCAGCCCAGCCCGGGTGGGTGCCCAGCCACAGGGCCAGGCTCAGCATTGCTCACCGGGAGCAGGACCCGCCATCATCTCCCTCTCCGGCAGCTCCCAGGGTTCCCGGACGCAGGGCTCTTCCTCCTGCTTGATCCACGACAAGAAGTCGTGCGCCGTGATCAGGGCGTCGGTGCCTGCAGGGAAGGTCGGGGACAGAGGACTCAGCCGAGCGAGGCCACATCCTGCACCCCAAAGAGCAGCCGGCAGGTGCACGGCACAGCTCACCTGCACAGGGGTCCGCCGGCATCCCCCGCTCCTCCGTGAACTGCTGCTCCCCGACAAAGGCCACCTCCTGCTTGATCCGTGACAGGATGTCGGAGGTGGAGATCAGCGACTCTGGGCACAAGGAGAGATTTGGACCCCGTGGTCAATGCACCTCAGGCTGTGGGACCCCCAGGCTCCGGCTGCATGGGGCATCCCCATCCCACAGCAGTTATGGGGCATCAAACACCCCTGGGGGAGCTGTGAGGATGGGTGACCATGGGACAGCCCTTGGGGATGGGTGACCCTGGGACAGCCCATGGGGATGGGTGACCATGGGACAGCCCTTGGGGATGGGTGACAAGGGCACAGCTTTTGGAGATGGGTGAGCCTTGGACAGCCGAGGGGGACAGGTGACTGTGATGCAGCCCATGGGCTCTGACACGACGTGGTGGCATTGGGGACTCGGGGATCTGGACGCCCCAGACCCCTAGCAATCAGTCACGGGGGATTTTCCGAAGTCACTCGCGGTGGCCCTCAGTCACACAGCGGGGAGCAGAGTCCGGCCGTGGCTTCAAAACTGGGTGCTGGGGGACTGGGACCAGTGGGAAGGAGCAGGGATGTCTTATGGGAGGAAGAACAAGGTGGGGGACAGCGGTGACGGGGGTGACCCGGCGCTGCCGCAGCTCCCTGCCGGTGCCTCACCCGCGCAGGCATCCGGTGGCAGCTCCCTCTGCTCCAGCTCCCTCTGCTCGGGGACGCAGGGTCCCTCCCCGCGCTCGCTGCGGGGCTGTGCCTCACTTCTGGGGACGGCACCATCTGCACGGGGAGAGACCGCGGCTGGCACTGGCACCGGGGCTGCGCCCACCCAAACCTCCTCGCTACAGCGAGGTGGGGGGACATGCGGGGCGCCAGGCCCTGGCACTAAACCTGCCGAAATTCAGCAGGAGCTCCGTGCCGGCAGCCTGTGTGGCTCAGGCCCTCCATTTTGGGGGACAAGGACCCGCTCCAGCACCGTGGGGCCAGGTGGCACTGGCCGCCCCACGGCACCAGCACGGCACAGCCATAGCACACCACCCCTTCCCCACGGATGGTTTCCCTTCCCAATGGGAGCCCCCAGGGCCATAGCGTGGGCCACCACTGCCCACCCCTGGGGGGACCGGGGCCCCCACGTCCAGGGAGACGCAGCCATGAGCCCGGCGTGCCAGGAAAGGGGCGAGAAGGGATGTTTACCCAGGGAGATCAAAGACTCGTAGTTCTCCTTCAGCAGGTTATTGTACAGCTCTTTCTGCCACTCCTCCAAATTCTTCCACTCCTCCGCCGAGAAGTAGACGGCGATGTCAACAAACGTCACCGGCACCTGTGGGGACAAGCCGCCGGCAGCTCTGCGGCACCTGCTCCCCAGGGAGCGCAAGGGTCCCCCCCGCCCAGCCCGCAGCCCCCTCCCAGGAGCCGTTACCTTGGGGACCTCACCCCGGGGACCAGGGGGCAGCCGCAGCACCCAGAAGTTCCTGTTCTTCAGCAGGTTCTCCACGTTCTCCAGACGCCGCTGGAGCAGCCCGTACTCCTGGATGAGGGTGCCCAGCACAGCCCACTTGCTCTCCAGCTGGTTCCCGAACTCCATGGCCGTCTTCTCGCAGTCCAGAAGCTTCTTCTCGGCCGTGCCCGACCGTCCCTCCAGGCTGAGCAGGCGGGTGGCGAGGAGGTCGATCTTCCTCTCCATCGCCTGCACCGTGGCCACCACGGTCCAGAGCGAGGCCTCGGCGGAGTGGAGCTGCGCCTCGCGCACGTGCGCCCGCTCCGGCAGCAGCGGCGGCTGCAGCGGCATCAGGTGGGGGGCTTCCACATTCCACTCCTGCACCTGGGCCGTGGGGAGGGCATGGGTGGGAGTGGGCACCGCTGGGGACCAACAGCTGCCGCTGTGCCCACCCCGAGCCAGAGTCTGACCCCGGGAGCCGTCGGTGCTGCCCAGGCAAGGAAGGAGCTGCTGGGGCCCAGCTTGAGCTCCAGGAGGGGACAGGGCAGAGATGCCGCAGGCCTGAGGGGCCGGTGAGGGTCCACCAGTGCCGCTGGTCAGGACGCGTTGGGTTGGGGAGGGATCGGGGTGCAGCCGTGGGGTCAGCACCGGTCACTGTCCCCAAGGGGCACCGGACAGCACCAGGCAGGGCACTGGGCTGTGCGGGCACCCCCAGCCCTGTGGGGGCTTCCCACGGGAGCAGGATGGGGCTGAGTGTGCAGGGGCAGCTCGGGACATGGGGCAGCCTGGACCAGGGGGCCCGGAGCCATCCCGGGGACACACGGAGGCATCAGAGGTGCCCAGGGCATCCTGGGGCTGGAGACTGCACGGAGCATCCCTGGGGCACCGGGACATCCCAGGTCAGCGGTGACCAGAACATGCTGATGGCACCGGGGACATCACGGGCAACCGGGGTCGGTAGAGCCCAGGGACATCTCAGGGGCACAGGGACATCCCGGGTCAGCAGTGCCCGGTGACAGCCCAGGGGCGTGGGGACATCCCGGGTCAGCGGTGACCGGAACACACCGGGGGCGCCGGGGACACCCTGGGTCAGGTCCCTGGGGGCCGCCCGGGGCTGGATGGGCGCCGGGGGTCCCCGGGGGTCCCCGGGCCGGGGGTGCCGGAGAGAGGCGGGGGGGGGGCGCAGGGAGCACCGCGGGGAGGTCCCGGCCGGGGCACACGGGCCGGACCGGGGCGGCGGCGGGGAGCGGCAGGCGGGGCGGCTCCGCCTCTGGTCCCGGTGCCGGTGTCCCCCGGGCCGTGCTTACCTGGGCGGGCGCCCACTCGGCCATGGCCCCGAGGTGCTGGGCCGGGCCCCGGCGGCTGGGGCCGGGCCGCGGCGGGGAGAGCGCGGAGCTGAGCGGGGCCGCGCTGCCGCCCGCCGCCGCACCGGGACCGGGACCGGGGACGGGGCCGCTGTCGGTGCCTGCGCGCTGCGGGCCGGGCCCCGCCGCCCCGCCGAGGAGCCAGGGGCAGCCGGGGAATTGCATCCGCCTCCTCCGGGCTCGGCGGCGGCGGGCGGGGGGGGCGGCGCGGAAAGCGGAGCGCGGAGCACGGAGCGCCGAGCAGTGCCGCCTACCGGCACCGGCACCCGGCCGCCCCGGCAACGGCAGCGGCAGCGGCAACGACACCGGCACCGCCCGGCACCGGCAGCGGCACCGCCACCGGCGGCAACACCGGCACCGGGACTGACCTAGCATGGGCACGGGCACGGGCATCGGCACAGGCATCGCTATGGGCACCGGTACCAGCAGGGCATCGACCTAGCACGGCACTAGTGTCAGCACCAGCACCGGCACCAGCACCGGCATCAGTTTCGACCTCACACCGGCATCGGCACTGGGCACCGGTATTGACACGGCCACAGGCACTGGGAGCCAGTATTGACATGGGCACTGGCACGAGCATCGGTATTGACCTAGCATGGGCACCAGCATCATCACTGGTGTTGGCACGGGCACTGCACTGGCATGGGCATCAGGATCGACCTGGCACAGGCACTGGCACTGGTACCAGCACCGGTACCAGCACCGGCACCAGGATCGACACTAGCCCGGGCACAGGCATCAGCACCAGTGTGGGCATCAGCACCAGCATCGACCCCAGGTCCAGTATCACACCAGCACCAAGCCCATGGATGCCCAGAGCCTGAAGCCCCCAGGGTGCCCCGCCAGCACCCACAGGTGGTGGGTAGGGGCTGGAAAAGGTGGGGTCTCCCCACACACCCTTGGGCTGCTCCACTGGGCTGACCCTTCTCCCTCCAGCAAACACTCAGTGACACTGGAGGGCCGTGACGCCGGGGCCTGGGGTGGGGAGCAGCTGGGGCCGCCCCAGCAGGACCCCCATCCTGGCCAGATGTGGACAGGACCCCACATGTGGGGATGTGCTGGGTTTGGAGACCCCCCTGATGCTCGTCTCTGTGCTGGGACCCTTCACCGGGGGCTGGTGCCGGTGGGAGTCTAGGGAAGAGCGTTACAGTCCCACCTTCACCAAAACCTCCCCGGAGAAGCTCCTCCAGCAGCCAGCTCCGCTCGGGTGGGCTGCAGCAGGAGGTTCCCCCTGGGGACACAGGCTGGGATGGCCCCAGGCTCTGGGCAGAGAGGGCAGCGGGACGAGAAGGGTTAACAGGCCAAGCAGGCGTCACGGGAGCCGAGCAGCCATTTCGCTGGAGGATGCGCTCACTCCGGTCCCCTCCTGTGCTGCGTCCCCCAGCCTGGGGACACCCCGAGCCCCCCAAAATCCCCAGAGCAGCAGAGAGAGGCAGCACGGTCCTGGAAGCCCCATTTCTTGGGGAAACCAGCAGATAACGGCAGATTACTGGGATTTTTTAGCTCCCCACTATCCTCTCGCCCCCAGCGGCTCTGGGTGGGAAGGAGCCAGCTCCGGTCGCTGCCGCATGGGGATGGGGACCAGCTGCTCTCCCACCTTCTCCCTGGCAGCAGGTTCTTGCACCTCCGTGAGGGCATGGGACCAAAACGACTCCACAGGACCAAAAAGGCTCCCTGGACCCCACCGAAGGACCACACGCCCCCTGGACCCCATGCCCGGGGCAGTGAGCCCCTTGTTCCAGTCTCTCCTCCCACAAGATCTCTTGCTTCATGTGGGTTTGGGGAGATTTGGGGTGGTGCTGGGTAAAACTGCAGATGACACGAAGAGGTGGCGCTGCCCACAACAGCTCACCTGACTTGGAGACTCCCAGTGCTCAACCAGGAGTTCCCATGCTGGGGGAACTGGGAAGAAATTAAAAGAGCTGCTGGGGGTTGCTTTTTCCCAGCTGCTGTCGGCTCAGGCAGGAGTGAGGGATCCGGGAGCACCCCATGGGATCCAGCGGTCAGGAGACGGAGGAATCGTCCCCTTGGCATAGCCCCTGGCCCAGGAGGACAGATCCCCCTGATGGGGCTCTTGGTGGGCCAGGAACGGTGCAGGACACCATGGCCCAGGCTGGAGCATCCTGAGCATCCAGAATAGGGTGAGTTTTGCCCATTTTGGGGTTCACTGCTCAAGAGCTGCCACAGTCACAAGGCTCCCTTGGGGTGGACGCTGCACCCGCATCACCACTCGCTCCCCATGTTCTCTCCCCGACGTCCCTGAAGGTCCCACAAGGACCTGGTTCCCCAAGAGCAGCAACCCCAGATCTGCAACCCAGCCAGGCTCCGGCCCATCCTGGGAGCAGCTCACGGAAGGGCCCAAGCCCTCAATTTCTGTCATTTTGTGTTTATTCATGGCACCGCTCAACCACACAAGCAGAGACCCTTCAGCTGAGGATGAGACAAGTGCAGAGAAACTTTAATGAGAAACAACCTTTTCCCCCCATGGATCCCAAGCTGCCCCAGACCCCTCCGCTGGCAAAGCAAAGTGAACAGGACGGGGGAAGCTGCTTCCAGGACCCACCAAGCACAATTAGACCAGGAAGGGCATGAAATTCCTGACGTGCAATAGACCGACCTCACTCCCGCCATTCAGGGGCTTCATGGCCACCGCTGCGACTATAACTCTGGGCTAACGTCTGGTTTTGGTCGCTGTTTTGTCACCAAACCCAACCATTTTGGCACTGGGAGAAGCTCCGTTTCCCGCTCATGTCTCTGTGGACAATCCTGTTCCGATCGGGACATTTCCTCACTCATCTTACTCCCATTTCTCTGTGTTAATATTCTCCACAATCAATGTACGTCTCTAAGCCACCGCCTGTGGATGGAAAAACCTCTCCCAGGGGAGCTCTACATGTGCAGGCTGTGAGTTCGCAGATGATGGGTGTCTTGTAGTCCTTTTCGCACCCCGTGCGCCTGTAGGGCTTTTCCCCGAGGTGAGTTCTCCGGAGGTGGGTGAGGTCTGTGTGGCACCTGGGGCTCTTGCCGTGGTCGGTGCAGATGTACAACGACCCCTGCCTCTTTCCAGCGTGAATTCACTGGTGTTTTACCAGCTGAAGCACCTTTGGACATTCCACGCATGAACACGGCCTGGATCAAACAGGGACTCCTAGAATTCACGAGGTTCTCCTTCCTCAGGAGAGCTGTCACCTCTCCTGCTTCCTGCTGGGTTTGCCTGAGCTGGACCCTCAGACACTACCTCCGTGTCTGAGATGTGGCAGATCAGGGCTCAGGATCCTCCCAGGAACGAGCCGTGAGGTTCCATGTTCCCCACACTCTTCACGTGGTGACTCTGCCACCCAGCTCTGACCGCGGTCCCTGGGACAGAAACATTCCACCCGTCTCCTTCATCCCCAGACCTCCAAAGAACAATTGCCAGCTCGCCGTGGCTGCACCCGTACAAAGGAAACAAGTTGGGGAGTCAAACAGCAGGGGAGCACTAGAAGCCCCCTCCCTCCCCTGCGACGAGTCTCTGTGTCGCCAGTTCAATCCCTGACATGTCTTGAGCCGCCACACACCGGGACTCTTCCTCTCCTCGGCGTCCCGCGGCTCCTCGCTGGGCAGCTCGTCTCATGCCTGGCCACAGCGTTTGTCTGTAGGAAAACCGCTGCCTTTGGCTGCCTCAGACACCAACAACTCCCCGACTGTTCCGAGAACCGTAAGAAAAGACTTTGTGATGCTGGTTTCTGTCTCTTACTGTGGGGAAAGGTCCAGCGAGGAGGCGCAGAAGTAGCAGCAGATGGAGGTTATGTGAAATCAGCCCCTCTGATTACAGCATTAATTAATTCTTCCATTAATGCGAGGAATTACCTGGATGCTGAGGAGCCAGTGAGGGCTCATCCCTTCAAAACAAAACATGCAACAACTTCAGATAAATATAATTGGGCTCTTAAAACGAAGCAGTAAAACTTGATTTTCTTGGGCAGCATTCATGTTATTTAACTATTTCTGCATCAAAATA
Organism: Bucorvus abyssinicus; assembly: GCA_009769605.1. NCBI lineage: Eukaryota > Metazoa > Chordata > Aves > Bucerotiformes > Bucorvidae > Bucorvus > Bucorvus abyssinicus. Next base: position 10,355,819 of record CM020028.1, on the reverse strand, counting down.
GTTCCATATTTGTTAGTGAATCACAAACCCCAACTTTTGTCAGGATTTGGGGGTGATAAAACACATGACGACACTATAACAAACAAGCCCACGGGATTCACGGCAGCTCCTGAGCTTGTGTGTTTGAACCTCTCCATCGCTCCACGTTTCAGTCAGTGCATGGGTTCCCGGGGCATCATCAGAGCTCCGACACCCCCTGTGCCAGGGGACACCCCCTCACCCGTCATGTCCCCTCAGTATGGCGCAGACCAGGCATTCCCTACACGTGCAGACCAAGCGTCCTGCACCGACGGAGCGCAGCGAGGCAGCAGAGAAGCAACCGCCATCCTGCAGCCTGTAGAGAAACAATTATGGAGCTTTTTGTCCGTCACCAAGATTCAGATTTTGTCTCTTACCGAGGTTCAGATTTTGTCCCTCACCAAGAAATAGCTGAAGATTAAACCCCTAGAAATCCAGAGGTCTGAGGAGCGACTGTCAGGCAAGCGGCAGGCCCAGACCTGAGACCCTCCAGCCAAAGGGTCACCTCTATCCAGCGCTGTTAAAGACTTGTGACTCCTTGATCACCTTCTCGTGAAGCTCCTTCTGCCAGTCCCAGCCCATTCCCTCTCAAGCTGCAGCAGTGTCTAGCGTCCCCAGGACCTGAACCAGAGTCCCCCAGTCAACACTGACATCACCAAGATGCCTCTTTTCAAACAGCACTAAACAAGTGATGACCAGCCAAGAGGGTCCAGCAATGCCCCGTGACGGGGAACCAGCATAACTCAGGGAGCGAATCTGTCATGAATCAGGGCTGTGTTTCCCCAAACAGATGATTTTCTCCTTAACGCTTTGACACAAAATCAGAATTTGAGCTCAAAGAGCACCGAATGCCTTTAATTTCCCTGGTCTCTGAGCTCCCAGTGCCACCCCGACACTCTGACATACCCGAGAGAAAAACCTGCCACGTCACTGGCAACACTCTGCAGCCACATAGCATGTTTCACCCCCTGCGGCTTCCTGGAAACGCTTCACGTGCAAATCATCCTTTCATTTAAGGGAGGTAAATACAAACACCTCAATTACCCTCGAGGAAACACCGCACTGAGCTCGCTGCCAGAGACACGGGGCTCAGCACACAGGCAGGAGGAGCTGGGTCCCCTCTCACAGCACCCGGGTTCCCCTCTTCAAAGCGGCAGCAAAACGCTTTAAAATCAGCTCATGGATGTCAGGTGGGGAAGAGATATTTGGAGAGACATCGAAAGGAGGAGAAAACCCCAGAGAGGCTCGGTTAGACAAGGAGGAGATCGGTATTTCCCCCAGGGCCAGCACCTGAGCCCCGTTACACCAACACTGGGCGGAAAAGTGCAGGGTCCTGCCCCTGGCTCGGGACAACCCCAATCCCAAACACAGGCTGAGGGACGAGGGGACCGAGAGCAGCCCTGAGGAGAAGGACTTGGGGTAATGGTGGGTGAGAAGTTGGACGGGAGCTGGCAATGGGTGCTCACAGGCCAGAAGCCACCCGTGTGCAGGGCTCATCCCCAGCAGCGTGGGCAGCAGGTTGAGGGAGGGGATCCTGCCCCTCTGCTGCGCTCTGGGGAGACCACCCTGCAGTGCTGGGTCCAGCTCTGGGCTCCTCAGCACAGCAGAGACATGGAGCTGCTGGAGCGGGGCCAGAGGAAGCCACAGCAATGATAGGAGGGTGGAACCCCTCTGCTGGGAGGAGAGGGGAAAGAGTTGGGGGTGTTCAGCCTGGAGCAGAGGAGGCTCCAGGGAGACCTTAGTGCGGCCTTTCAGTGCTGAAAGGGGCTGTAAGAAAGGTGGGGAGGGGCTTTTCAGCAGGGACTGTTGTGACAGGACAAGGGGTGATGGGTTCAGCTGACAGAGGGAGACTCAGACCAGAGAGAAGGAAGAAATGTTTGACACTGAGGGTGGTCAGACCCTGGCCCAGGTTGCCCCGAGTGGTGGGAGAAGCCCCATCCCTGGCACCATTGCAGGTCAGGTTGGACCTTGGGGCTCTGAGCAACCTGCTCTAGTTGCAGATGTCCCTGCTCACTGCAAGGGGGTTGGACTGGATGAGCTTTGAAGGTCCCTTCCAGCCCAAACCCTTATGAAAACAGGGCACCTCTCACTCCTCCAGAGGCACCCAGCGCAGCAGTAGCCCCGCTGCCATCCCCCGAGTGTCTGCACCTCACCCTCCCACCCTGCAGCTGCACAACTGCGGGAAGGCGCCCACGGGTCCCCCAGGGCAGTGTGTGCATAGCGAGGAGGCGGGACACGGCCCTATGCCCGCATACCAGCCCCGGTGCCCTGCAAAGCCCGTTCCAGCACCCGGGGCACCACAGGGGGACACCGGTCTCGCCGTCCCGCGGCTGGCACGGGCTCCCCAGGGCGGCCCTTTCCCTCCCTCAACGGGGCCCGGGGGGGGACATAAGTCTCCCGTCAGGGTCCCCGCACCCCGTTGGCCTCCCCGGGGCACCGGCAGGAGGCCACGATCCCGCCAGGCCGCGCTGCCCCCCACCGCGGCGCAATCTTCCTCCACGGAATCCCGCCCCGCCCCTCGCCCGGGCGGGGGCCAATCGGAGGAGAGCCGGCCGCCACACACAGCCAGCCTCAGGCGAGGTAGGCCGGCCCACCTCTCCTCGCCTTTGGCCGGCCACCTCTTGCCTCCGCCCTCCCATTGGCGCGCTTGCCCTACGAAATCCAATCACCACTGGCTTGTGCAGCGAGACCTCCACCGAGGAGGGCGTGGCAGACACCTTCCACCCCATTGGCCAGCACGCGAAAAAAAAGGACGGTGATTGGAAAAGGCAAACGTGATCTCACGGGAAGGCGGGGATTACCGACCCGCGCCTTCTCGTTGTCATAGCAACGGCGAACAGAGGCCTGGCCTGGGGCGCGGCGGTGCCTGGGCTGGAGCGCAGGCCCGGGGCCTCCTCACGGAGCACCGGCGCCGGGACGGGCCCCGGGAGCCCGAGGGCGGCGGCGGAAAGGGGGAAGTGCTGCCGCGTAGCACCCCAGCCCGGCGATGGGGGCACGGCCGGGGTCCGCCGCTCCTGGAGGGCAGCTGACTCCGCGGCCGAGCCCCGTGCCGGCCTGAGGAGAAACCGGCTCTTCCCGCTCCCCCGCTGTCGGTTATTGCCTCGTGTGCTTTGATCCGCCGTGAAAACGGGGGCCAGGGGGCAGCAGACACCGGGTTTCTCCTCTTGCTTCAATCTGGCTCATCTTTTCCTCCCCCCAAACAGCAGAGCCCACAGCCTTTCTCCAACAACTTTAATTAAAAAAAAACCAGCCAACAAAAAAGCTCCAACAAAACTTCAGCAGAAACATGCGCGAAAAACCAAAATTTAACAAAATTTGTCACAACCGTCTGACAGGGAAGGAGCCCTGAACCAAAAGGGGCCCTTTCCTGACCCAGCCAGAGCTGCTGCTTCTGTGGTTTTATTCCATGAGGCTGAACAAGATGAGACGATGGATCCAGACTCTTAATCACTCAAGGGAACTAATCACATCCTTGCAGGGTCATGACATGACTCTCAACGGTGCTTTCCCCCTTCCGAGACACTGAACATGAGGAAAACCAAATTTTTCTGAGGGAAAATGTTTAACGAGCACCTAAATGTTCCATTTCACAGGATTCGGAAAATCGAACAGACACAGAAGTCCTGGAACAATGTAGTGAAGGAAGTGCAACACTACGTTAAGGCCACGCAAAAAAATTTTCCCGGCTCCTCGGCCATTCTACAACCCAGCCTTCAGAGACCCTCAAGGGGGCTCAGCAGCGCCAGGAACCAGCTGCCTCCCGGGCTCTGCTCCAAGCTCTGCTCCCCTCGGTCTAGTTGCTGCCTCCTGAAGCAGCTTCTTTCCAACAGCCACGGGGTCAACACTTCCCTATCAAAGCATTTTGCACCCATGGGTGTTTCCTGACACCATTTCAATGGTTTACAAACAATTAATGCGCTTGGTTTTGGCCCAGTTCCTGGACTCTTGGCAGCCCAGAGAACTTTCCAGATACTCTCCAGGTTGCAGCGTTACAAGTGGTTCTGTGTGTGGACACGATTTCCCTTTCGTGTGGATTCACGCTGAGCGCCGCAGGCTGTCTACACGCTCCAACACGTCCCCAGCAGCCACAGGCACTGGTGACAGCTATGAAATGGCTCTGCAGACCGTTTCTGTGCAAAATAACCCTCCGACCTCCTCCCTTGGCCTGGGAGGGGGCTCAGGACGGCTGTTTGACAGCTGCCTCCTACCGCCACGGTTCAGCGTGGAGCTGGGAGATGCAGCCATGGGCTGGCGAGGGGCTGGCCAAGGGGGCCACAAAAGCCTGCCACAGGAGGGTGTTTCTACACAGAGTGCATCGGCGAGCCCCGGATCTCTGCGCAGGGCCAACCGGCCAACGTCAGGTGTGTTTCTTGCACATGACTTTCCTGATGCTTCACGAAACTCCTCCTGAGCACAAACCTTTTTCTGCAGAGGGGGCACTGGAAGAGCCCCTCGCCCGAGTGCCGGCGCTGGTGGTTGAGGAGATAATCCTTCCTCCTGTAGCTCTTGTCACACTCGGAGCACTTGTAGGGCCTCTCTCCCGTGTGAGTCATCTGGTGCCGGATGAGCCACGAATGGCAGACGAAGCTCTTCCCACAGTCACTGCAGATGTAGGACTTGCCCCTGCCATGGTTCTGCTGCTGGCTGGCCGGGCCGCTCTGGGGACTGAGCGGCTGCCGGCAGCGGGGGCAGCCCTCTGGCCTGTCTGGTGAGTGGTCCCAGCAGGCGTTGGCTGGTGGGAAGTTCTCCTCACTCTCCACTGACGGCTGCTCTTCCCCGCTGAGGCCACTGCGGGCAGAAAGCCCGGTTCCCCCTGCGGGGTCATGTCCACGCTCGGGGCAGGTCACCAGCTGCGACCCCTCGCAGGGGGTCAGAGCAGCACCCGGCCCAACATCTTTCCCACCTGGCACAGAGGGCAGATGAAAAACCCTTTCGCTGAGACTCTTCTTGCAGAGAGGACCTGGAAACATCTCCCCTTCTTGGGCTCCCTGGGGAGGCTGGAGACATTCCTGCGGGCCAGAGTTCCTCTCACATCTGCTGGACACGCACGGTCTCTTCCCAACACCGTTATCCTGAGTGCTAAAGAAATCCAAGTGCTCACTAAACCCTTGGTCGTACTGAGCATCACCCCCGAGGCCGTTCCCGGTGCTGTTGGTTTCCATCACTTCCGAACTCCACTGCCCCTCCCATGTCACGCCGGGGCTGGGGGCTCCAGGTCTTCCCAGCACCCCCGAGTCACGCACCATGCTCTCAAAGCAACCTGCTGGAAGGTTCCTCTTTGTGTTTTCATCGTGCACTGAAACAGATTTCAGAGTTTTTCAGTTAGGGAACCTCTGGAGAGGATCCTCCAAGCCTGCAGCCACGTCACGTTAAGCGAGAGCCAGCAAATCACAGGAGGTTTTAAAACTGAGAGGGGAGCAAGGACCAGCATCCCACTGAAACAAAACCTCCAGGAAAATAAAGAGCTTTTAGCACTTATTTTTTGAAATCTACACAAAAAATCACTAATGCAACATCTCGTCTTCACCCTCTGGATCAACCGCCTGACAGGCCAGGTCTCAGTTCCCAGGCAGAGCAGCCATGTCCCCCCTCGGTGTGCTCAGCTGGGGGAACAGTTGGACTCTATGAGCTTAAAGGTCTCTTCCAACCAAAATGATTCTGTGATTCTGTAACTAAGCATGTCCTACCGCCCCAGTGACATGTAAGCACAGACTGGAACAGACTGGGGAGCCCATGCTGGGTGATCTCTCGGAGCAGGTGGGATGGGCCTCCCTTGGAGTGGAGGCAGGCGGGGCTGGTCCAGCCTCACACCAGCACCAGATTTTGGATTAACTTAATCAGCGGGGCAGAATCCCCCGTGTCAGCAGCATCCACGCAGCTTCCTGAGACTTTATCCCTTGGGTTCCTCTATGGGAACTTCCCCACGTGCCAGGAATCATTAAATAACTCACACAAAATGGAGGAGGAATTCCAGGCTACCACCTGATTTCTGCCCAAAACGCTTCTCCTCAGTTACCTGAGGGCTGAGCAGTCCTGGGCTGTGCCCCAGGAGATTGTATTTAGTTAACACCGCACCCAAACTCACACACCTGACCCCAAAGTCAAGCTTTGACCCAAAGACAAATCCTCCTCGATTAACTCCACCACAACCCACATCCCGAGTGCGCCTCACACAAAACCTCCCCCAGATGCCTGGCAGCGTGTGCATCTCCAGACAACGTGTTTTGCCTTAACACTGCCTCCTCCTCCTGCTTGGGAAGGTGAAACCAGGGCTCCGTGTTCACTGGTACCAGCTTTAGACACCACCACAGCAGCTGGAAGCCCAAACCTGAGGCATAAGGCCCGAGCACACCTTGGTGCTCGTCCAAACTCAAATCCGGGCAGTGCTCAGGACAGTTTCAGGCCAGTTTCCAGCTGATAGAACCTGAAATTTTTGTGAACAACTATTAACTACCAGCCTGAGTTTTGATCTAGCTCTTTCATGGCTTCTGTTATAAGGTGGTGACATTTCATATAGTATAAAAATCCTCTAAATTAGATTTCCTGTCCCAGAAATCTCAGCTGAAATCCGTTACTGACCTGGACTTGCATCTGGAGAGGCTTCTTCCCTCCCCAAGCCTCGTCGTCGAGGGCAGCTCAGCTCCTCTTGTTTAATCCATGACAAAACATCAGGTGTGTAAGTCTGAAATCCTGCTCGGGCGAGAATTGGCACGACTAAGAAAGAGGCCAAGCACGGAAGATGGGGGAACTCACACAGGTAGAGAAGACACAACTTGAAGAGGGGTATTCCTGCAGTGGGAGCTTGTCCCGGGGAACCCTCACCTGTGTCAGGGTCTCTTGGCGGATCCACACCTGGCAGCTCCCCAGCACAGGCCTCTTTGCGTTGCTTAGTCTGATTTGAAGCCTCAGGCTCACAAAACGCTGGTTCTGCTAAAGGAGAAGATCCACAACGAGAGTGTCACAACAGTGCATTTCACAAGGGTGAAACCTGCCCGCGGTTGTGGTGTCTGTTCGCCCCCAAGCCCAATTTCTTAACAAAACTTGATGGAAAGGTCTAAAAATCCCCATTTGCTATAGACAACTGGGAACCAAATTAAATGACAGCAGAGCCCGCAGGTAGAGCTGCTCCGTCTTGGGATGAGGAAGCGCAGCCAGAGTGCAAAGAGGCAGCACCCAGCGAGATGGTGAGAAACGGGTCCCTAGGCTGCGTGGCCACCCCGTAAGGGCAGAGAAGGGAGGAGGGAAACCACGGGAGAGAAGAGAGGAGGGAAAAGGCAACCTGAAGCCTCTGGATGTGGAGAAGGAGAAGTGCCCTAGCTGCAGAAGGCACCAACCACCGCCCTCACCCTGGTTTTTGACCCCTCCAAGTTAACCCATAAAGTGGCTCAGGGCCCGCCTGGTGCTGGATATTTAAGCAGCTTCGAGCTGTCCCCTGGAGGAAACAAAGTGAGGATTTTAAGGGCGAATTCAACATTTTCACAAACTGTATGAAAAGCAGCTGCGGCCTCCGCAAACTCCAACCTGGCCGGGAGAAGGAAAGGGCTGGCCTGAGTCTGCCCCAAACGTGTCAGCTTTTTAGAAAAGGTTTGGAATATGTGAGAAGAGGTGGAAAAACACCCCGAACGCCATGGATCCTGTTCTGTTTTCCTTCCTGCGTATGCAGTTACTCACCCAAGCAGGGCTCTTCGGGAGCTGCTCCAGCCTCCCCGTCGTGCCGATCCGCAGCGCACAGCTCTTCCTCTTGCTTAACGTGGATCACGCTGTTGTCTGTTGACAAGGACCAGTGTTGTTTTAATTCTGTACACCACATTAATTCCTCTTCTCACCCCACCCAGGCACTGCAGCTCTTTTCTAGCTCTCACTCTCTAGCAAAGCACACCTTAATTCTCCTTCTTGCTGACCAAGGTCATTTTGAGCTAAAACCATTTGTCACGAAACCCTCAGAAACACAAAATTTTCCACACGAGCGTAACGTCAGTTTTGCTGTGGTGACAACACCAAATGACACACGTTGGGTTGAAGGGACCTTCAAAGCTCATCCAGTCCAACCCCCTTGCAGTAAGCAGGGACAACTGCAACTAGAGCAGGTTGCTCAGAGCCCCAAGGGCCAACCTGACCTGGAATGGTGCCAGCGATGGGGCTTCTGCCACCTCTCGCGGCAACCTGGGCCAGGGTCTGACCACCCTCAGTGTCAAACATTTCTTCCTTCTCTCTGGTCTGAGTCTCCCTCTTCCAGTTTAAACCAGTAAGGCCAGTAGGGATGAGATGCCCAGCAGCTGCATTTGTAAGGCCATGCTCGACACCGCAAGCGCCTTGGAGAGATGCCGATGTCCCCGGGAGAGCCCGGCTGGTATTTTTTGCCCCTCCGTGTCCCACCAGCCCACTCATCCTGCCGCCGCTCAACGCTGTGCCGCTCTCCGCGGGGTCACTTCTCCCGTCTTCGCACGGTCGGTTCCCGTCTTCCGCCCGGGCCCGCCCGTCGTGTCCAGGCGCGTCGGGCTCTGCGGGAGGCGTGACGTGAGAGGCGGCCGGGGGTCCCGCCGCCGCTCTGGCCCCTTGCCGCCTGCCCGTCTCGGGGTGGCAGGTGCCGCCAGGACCTTGCCGAGGGGCAGCAGCAGGCGGTAGTTGCTCCGGAGGACGGCCCGGTGCAGGGCCCGCTGCCAGCCCGCAGCGCCTGCCACTCCCGCTCCCCGAGCTGCACCCACACGTCCTCCACCCGCGCTGACCGGGACCGAGCCGCCCTCCCGCCCGCGCGCCCTCGCCGGCACCGATGGGCGCCGCCGCCGCCGCTCTCCAGCCCGCCGCTCCAGCGCCTGCAGCCGGCCTCGCAGAGCCAGAGCGGCCCGGAGCTGCCGTTCCGCCCGCGCCAACCGGGCTTCAGGCGCAGCAACCGCGCCGCCACCGCCTCCGCTCGCCCGACGCGGGGACCGGCCATGGCCGCCACCTATCCCGGCCCGACCCGGCCCGGTCTCGCCGCCGCGCGCCGCCGCCTGCCCCGCAGCGCCCCCTGCCGGCCCGCCTTCCTCCGCGCTGCGGCGCCCCCGCCGGGAGGGTCCGGGGGCGCGGGAAGGGCGGGCTGGCGGGGACCGAGGTCCCCTCAGAGCCGGGAGGGATCGCGGATCCTCTCAGAGCTGTGGGGGTCGCGGTCCCTCAGGCTTATGAGTGCCCAGTGTCCCCTCAGAGCCGTGAAGGACCGAGGGCCCCGCAGCGCTGTGGAGAGTGTGGAAACCTCTCACAGCCATGAGGGATCTGCTCACCGCAGAGCCGTGAGGGTGCAGGATCCCCTCCGAGCTGTGAGGATCTCGCGTCCTCACAGCCATGACGGTGCAGGATCCCCTCAAGCTCTGTGGACACAGGGTCCTCTCATCATCCTAGGAACTGGGCTCCTCTCAGAGCCGTGGGGACTCGGGATCCCCTCCCAGCCCACAGCCCATCCTGGCCAGCCATGCCATGGCGCAAGGTTCCTGAGGTCCATCTCAGTGTGGCTCCAGGTGCCACCACGGCCCTGGCACAGGGTGGTGGGACAAGCAGGCCCCAGGCTGTGGTCTGCAGGACGCTGCCTGCGCAGCCCCGCTCCTGCTCCGCCAACTCGCTGAGGAAGACCTCCCTGGGGAGGTGGTCCTCCTGACGGGCCCATCCGCAGTGGTGGCAGCCCCTCAGCTCTCCTGCTCCACACTAGCGTCAGGAGCTCATGGCACATGTTGCACAAATGAACGTGAAGGTGAGGTGGTTGGAAGCCTTTATTGATCTTGTGCGCAGGGCACACCACCATGGAGGACACCAACATGGTCTCAGAAGGGGTCGCTTTATTTTTCTCCTGTTTTTCCGTGCTTTTCACCTTTTGTGAGGAATTTCTCAGCCCAGGTATCTGGAGGCTGCTGTCGCATTCCAGCAGCCCCAGAAATGGACGGTGAGGAACCGTCGCATGCCGAGAAGCACCTGGGGTTTACACTGTGACCGTTTGGGTGCTGCCTGGATCTCGGAGAACCACACGGAAAATGATTCTCCTGCAGTATTAAAAACTGGAAAAAGAAGGAAAATAACTCTGTTGTTCTTTCTGAGTCAATGGAGACTTTTGTCCCTCCACCAGTACGGGATGACACTACAAACCACTGGTTACCAGCAGGTGAAATGGTTTAAAGAAAGAAGGTGAACAACAACAACAAAAAGACAAAAAAAGACAAAAAAAAGACAAAAAAGATGAGACGAGACCAAAAAAGACAAAAAAGAACAAAAACAGACAAGACAAAAAATAGACAAAAATACGACAAAAAGATGACAAAAAAGCAGCATTTAGAACTTCACAGCTTGTTATTAGAAATCAAGTATTTCCTGCTGCAAATGGAACTGCTGTTTTACAAACGAGGGAAACCAGTTCCCTGCCCCAAGGGCTCCCAGTCGAGTAACAAACAAAGGAGTAGTTGAACTGGAGGCACTAGGAAACCACTGGAGACCCCATTAATTTACCCGCTACAGGCCAGACCCAACCGAGAGACGTCGCACAGCGGAGAGAGACGCGACTCTGTGGCCACAGCTTTATGGTGGCGAGTGGCCACCGAACACCGAGACACAACAGAGCATGAACCCCTCTGTCCTCCCTGGAAAAATAAATGGGATTCGAGAGCAGGGAGGGGCTCAGCACCCACAGCCCAACCCCAGAATCGTGAAATCAGAGACTTCGGCAGCATGAAGATGGAGCAGCCAGAGGAATGTCTCTGCCTCCATGGGGATGAGCCGGCCAGCGGCACTGCCCTGTGGCAGATGCTTTGGGACCAGGAAGTGACCAGAGGGGTTTCTGAAGTGTTAGTGATGAGGAAAATGAGCAGCGGGCTTAACCAGGTCAGAGTCGCACCGTGTATGTGGTTTGCTCAACACCAGGAATTTTTTCTTTGCGGTCTGGGAGATGATGAAAGCTGAATCCCAAGAGCAAACCCCACCTGTACCCTGAGCTACCAGGAGGAGAGACCTGAGGGGAATAATGAAAGGCAAAGAAAAGTGGCATTCACGGACAGGTGGTCAGCGGAAAGTTCCCCCTGAGGAGCTGGGGAACCTTTCCAGGGAGCTTCCTGAGGGGAAATGTCCTTTGGCCTGTGCTGAGGATTGTAGAGAGCCGGGAGCAGGCTGGCTGCTCCTCCTTGGCCACAGGGGCATCTGCCAGTGAGGCCTCACCCTGCGCAGGCCTTCAGTGGCCAGGAGTTTTCTGCCAACTCAAACTCTCCCATGAGGTTGAGAACAGCAGAGCTTGGTCAGGGGGAGCAGCCAGGGAAAGGCCAGGTGAAGAAGAGCTTCCAAAAACCCCTCAACCTCGCTGGAACCAGTTCAAACAACTGGCTCGAACTTGGCAAGGCCCAGAACACTTCTAGTCTGGAGAGATTTTGGGGCAGGCTGGGACGTGTCATGGCAAAGTACCACCGCGACAGAGAGGGCAGCGGTGCCAGGGGGATCTCAGTTCACCTTTCCTCATATCTTTTGGATAAATCATCAGAGAGCCGCTGACACCAAGAGGACTCTCTCCTCTCCTCCTCTCCCCGCAGGGCTGAGTGAGCCTAGAAGCCACATGGGGGTGCCCACCCCGTGCTTGGCCTGACCGCGCAGCTACTGTGGTGCTGGTGTACCTCCTCGTGCTGGAGGAGGTGCTGCTTCTGGGTGAGGTGCTTCAGGCACCCGTGGCATCGGTACGGACTCTGTCCAGTGTGGATCCTCCGACAGAGCAGGTTGGAAGGGTAGCTGAAGGTCTTCCTGCAGTACGAACACCACTGGACCTTTCTGCTGCGGCGCAAGCAGACGCATGGGGGCATGAGGTGGGTTTTCCTTTGGGAGAAGCTCTCCTGATGCTTGTCACACTTGCAAGGTCTCCCCTGTGGGTGGGTCCTGTGACCTGGCTTGCGGCTGATGTTGGTGTCACAGATGCTGTGGGCTTTTGCGTTCTGGTTCTTCTTGAACCCCTCTGTAGCCACGTGGGTTCCGTCTTCTACGAGGGTCCCATCTTCCAAGTGGACCCCACGTTCCACATAGACCTGCCAGTGGAAGAAGCCCTCGTTGTCCCCAGCGTGCTCACTGTGGTGCATGTTGTGGCTCTCCTGGTGAGCCATCAGCATCCTCCTCAGACAGCAGCCCTTCCCGCATGCCCTACATGAGTGACGTCTCTGGTTGAGACAGTTTTGCCCAAGGAAGGTGATGGCGTCACTTCCACTGAGCCCCTCGTCCCCCTGGCACGCCAGTCTCCCTGCTGCATGGGTGAGCAACACTGGCCGTCAAAGGGCAGCGTCTCGCCAGGATTCTGGAAAGGCGGCTCCTCCGACCCTCCAGATGAAGCCATGCGAGGCTCTGAGCACTGGGTGCACCCCTCGGAGCCCAGCTGCCCCAGTTTGAACACTATCACCTCCTCTGCTGGGACTGCAGGAAGAACAAAGGCAAGTTCAGTGGGGTGGGACACAAGAGGCTTCTGAAATGCCCCCACTCCTCCTGTGGTGAATGGCCTCACACAGGGAGCAGGGACGGCCGCTGTGCTCACACAAGAGCGAAGAGAGAAAAAACAAGCGAAAAGCTGCGGAAGGCTTCGCCTTCAGCTGGGTAAGCGGGGAGGGAGGGAGCAGATCATCTCCACGCCGAGATCTCATGGATATCTGTACTCCGGGTGGGAGTACATACTCCTGGGCCCGTCCTCCTGGGTGAGGGTGCCCAGCACGGCCGGTTTGCTCTCCAGCTGGTTGCCGAACTCCACCACTGTTTTCTCGCACTCCCGCTACTTCTCGGTGGCACTGCCCGGTGCTCCAGGCTGAGCAGCCGCGAGGCCTGAGCGTCCATACTCGGCTCCACCGCCTGCACGGCCGCCACCACCGTCCATAGCGAGATGCTGGAGCCGCTCGGACCCAGGGCTTTGCCCGGTGCGGGCAGGATGGCCCGGGGAAGCAGAGGCTCGTCGGGAGCAGGGACTCCATTCCCGCTTCTCCAGCCGGTGCCGACGGGGCTGCAGCACGGGGCCCGCCGGGCCTCCTCGGTACTGGGAGGCTGGAGGGAGCGTGGTCAGGAGCGGCCCGGCCCGGCCGCGGCACACCGGGGCCGGCCTCCCCTCCCGCCGCGGGGCCGCGGCACACCGGGGCCGGTTCTTCCCTTCCGAGTGCGGCCGCCGAGCTCCCCGCCGCCCCGGGCCGGACCCCGCCGCCGCCGTTCCGAACCTACCGCACCGTAGCCGGAATCGTACCGAGCACCGCGGCCTTACCTGGCCGCCAGGGGGCGCCGCTCGCACCGCCGCTCCCCACAGCGCCCCCTGGCCGCCCGGCAGTCCGCCGCGCCGCGGGAAGTGATTGACAGCTGTCAATCACCGCGAAGCGGCTGATATGAAAGGGGAGGGAGCGGGCAGCCAGCTAGGAGGAAATGCTCTGAAACCGGCCACCTCCGCTTTCCCACCAGGGACCACCGCCCCGCCGCGACACCGGCCGAACCGCCCCCGAGCCGCGCTGCGCCGAACCCCCTTGTGGGGCAACGGCGGCGGCGCGCAGGGGCGGCCGGCCGTCAGGGGGCGCTGCGCGGGGCGGCGGTTTGGGGGGCGGTGCCCGTCCCGGAGGCGGGAAGGCGGGCCGGGGGCGGTGGCGCGGGCTAGGCTGCCCGGGGCCCTGCCCCGTCCCCACGGCCGTGGCGGGGTCATGGCGGAGCTGCCGGCCCGCCTCGAGGAGCTGGAGCGGCGGCTGGAGCGGGCGGAGGAGGCGCTGCGGAACGGGCCCCCCTGGGCGCTGCATGTTCCCGAGGTACGGAGCGGGCCGGGGGGCGACGGGACGAGCCTGGGGGTCGCTCGTGGGGGGGCTGAGGGGGGCGGTTTGTGGGGCCATTGTGGGGTGAGGGTGGGCTAGGGCCTGGAGGTGAGCCATGAGGCTGCTTAGCGGGGTGATGGGGGGCGGTGGGGGTTGGAGGTGGGTCTGGCATCGTCTCTTGTGGGGCCATTGCGGGGCTGAGAGGTGTCTGGGGGCTGGTAATGAGCCGTGGGGCCGCTTGGGGGGGTGATGGGAGCTGGACATGGGCCTGGGGGAGGTCACTTCCGCAGCCATTGTGGGGCTGAGAGGTGTCTGGGGGCTGGAGATGAACAAGTGCGACCTCTTGGGGGGGCTGTTGGGGGGCAATGGGGCTGGTAATGAGCCACGGGGCCACTTAGGGGTCTGGGGGGGGCAATGGGTGCTGGAAGTGGGCATGGAGGGGTCGTTTGTGGGGCCATTGTGGGGCTGAGGGGTGTCTGGGGGGGCTGGGGATGAGCCTGTGGGGCTGCTTAGGGAGCTGTTGGGAGGTTGAGGGGGGTGAAAGGCAGCCTGGGGGGTTGTTATGGGGCTGGGATCCGGTTGGGGGGCAGCTGCCCCCTCCTGCAGCCCAGCCCCTGTGCTCACAGGTGCTGGTGACATTCGAGGACATCGCGGTGCACTTCAGCAGGGAGGAGTGGGCCCACCTGGACGAGGAGCAGAGGGAGCTGTACCGCACCGTCATGGAGGGCAACTACGAGATGCTGGTGTCCCTGTGTAGGCTTCGTTTGTGCTGGGGTTTGGTGGCCGCTGCTGCCCAGGGAGCTCTCGGGGTTGTTTTTGTGCCTCTTGCCATTCCCCAGCCCCTCTGGCAGTGGTTGGAGGTTGCAGGTACATGCAGGAGGGGGGAGTAAGTGCTCATGGAGAACAGGTATGCTGAGCTCCCTGTGTTGTCCTCACAGAAACTCCTTCTCTCACATCCGTCGAGCTCCTCATGTGCTTCCCCACAGCATGGCAGACACGCTGTCCGTTTGTCCTGGTGCAGGGAACAGGGCCGATGGCCTCTGGGCAACCTGGGCCAGGATCCCACCACCCTCAGTGTCAAACATTTCTTCCTTCTCTCTGGTCTGAATCTCCCTCTGTCAGCGTAACCCATCACCCCTTGTCCTGTCACAACAGCCCCTGCTGAAAAGCCCCTCCCTGCCTTTCCTGCAGCCCCTTTCAGCACTGAAAGGCTGCCCTAAGGTCTCCCTGGAGCTTTCTCTTGCTGTTGTTGTCAGTTGTGCCAGAGGGTGATTTTCAGGTTCCCCCCAAAGTGCTGCCTGCAGGTCCCAGCCTGTGTCCAGCGCTGACACTGGAAACAGAAATTTATTGTGCACTGGGACCGACTCGGTGCCAAAAGGTCCCCGCAGTGACGCTGCCACCTCTTGCCCCTGACGCCTGTCTCACTCTCAAACAGACTGTGCCCTGTCCAAGCCCGACCTCGTAGCTTGGCTGGAACGAGGAGAGGAGCCGTGTGCACCGGCCGAGCCATGCCAGGAGGGAGTGGACATGGGCCTGGCCTGTCTGCCCGCCTGCCCCAAGCCAGAGCACCCAAGCGATGATGCTGTCTTGGAGGTGACGAGGAAGGAGCCGTGCGAGGGGAACTGTCAGGAGCCGGAGGAAAGCGGGAGCCCGGCGGTCATGGCAAACTGTGTCGCACGTGAGTAGCAGCAAACCCGACTGGTGTGAGGGCTCCTGGGCTGTATCTCACCTGGCATCATCATCCTCCTCCTCCTCCTCTTGCCTTCACAGCACACGTCCCTCAGGAAGCCGCTGTTGTCCCAGCAGATCTCGACCAGCCCACCCCATCCCCTTCCCGCCCTCTCTCCACGTGCTGTCATGAAGCGGTGAACCCGAACCGGGCTCCATTGCCTCCTCCCACAGCAGGTACTGGGACAGAGCCCTTTGTCCCTCCACAGCAGAAGCTGGTGGCCTCGGGGAGCTGCTGGCCTGGCCAGGGAGCAGTGGGAGGCGGCGGGGCAGGATTTTACACCATTCAGGCAGGCCAGGGAAGGGGGAATCTTGCTGCCGGCCTTGAACCCTCAGAGGCCGAGGCGTGGCATGGCGTGGACCAGTCCACCCAGTTGATTTGCCTCAGTGTTCCTGTTAGACCCTGGGCTGGGGTTTGTCCTGGGAGGAGGCGGCAACTCCTTTGCCGTTGGTGCCTCATCCTCCAAACTGCGTGGTCGAGTGACATTTGGTCCTGACAATGTCCAGCAGATGCTGAGGTGGGGATCCCAACGGAGGCACCGCTGGGGCAGGGAGCTGCGGAGACACCGGTGGTGCCCAAAACCCCGCCGAGGGCTCCAGAAGAGGAGGAAGAGGAGACCAAAGATCCAGGGAGCGGCAGCCGAGCTCTGGCAGCCGACGTTCCTGAAGAGCCGGGCAAGGAGGCGATGGCAGACGTGTGTCGGGCGCCAGCTGCTGGCTGCGCTGCGGGCGAGCCGGTGGAAGGGTCCTGCACGGGCCGGACTGCCACCTGCCAGCGCAATTCCACCCGGGAAAAATTCTACTCCTGCCCCGTGTGCAGGAAGAACTTTCTGCTGAAGATCAACCTCGTCATCCACCAGCGGAGCCACAGCAACTACGTGCCTTACATCTGCGTTCACTGTGACCGCAGCTTCATGTCCAAGAAGAAGATCCGGCGTCACCTCCGAGCGCGGGCGCTCAAGGGCTTCTGCCAGCCCTTGGAAGCGGAGGAATGCGCCAACCGGCCGCCGTGCCCGGCTGCCCAGCCCCACACCCCGACCTGCGGCGCTGGCTGGGAGAAGCCCAGCCCCAGCCGGTACCCACTGCCGCCTGGGAAGGTGATGTACACGTGCAGCGAGTGCATGGAGAACTTCTCCAGCCAGAGCTTCCTGCTCCTGCACCAGCGCCGACACACCAACCACCACCTCATCCTCTGCCCCTGCTGCAACCGCAGCTTCACCTGGGCCAGCGACTTTGTCCGCCACCACCAGACCCACACAGGCGAGCGGCCCTACCAGTGCGGCGTCTGCCAGAAGACTTTCAAGCGCCATTACCACCTCAGTGTCCACCACCAGCGCCTCCATGTGCAGCGGGAAACCCCCTACCCCTGCGGCCAGCAGCTCCCGGTGCCAACGGCACCCGTTTAAATGCCACTGGGAGCAGGATCGTGGCGGAAGAGGTGGGAAGATGGGAGATGTCGGAGACTGCTGCTGGACCACCTCATCTCTCCGGCAGAGGCCGGAGTGGACAGCACCTGCTGCGGGGACAGGGGGTCCCAGCCCTGCCCGTGTGGACCCCAGTGTGTGGGTCACACCTTGGCCCGGCTGAGGTGGGAGGACACTGGGAGCGGGACTGGGCACGGTGGAGGACTCATTCCTTACTCTGGGGAGCACCAATAGATGCTGTAGAAACCAGGATCATGAATGAACGAACGAGGCTTCCTTCAGCTCCAGGGCGTGGGCTGGCCCGGCTGGCTCCGGCTGGATGGGGGAACTGGGAGTGCTGGTGGGGGAATGGTGGTGGGGTCATGGTGAGGAGGCGATGTGGGATGGAGGGTACTGGGAATGGTGGTGGGGCAGTGATGGGAGAGTGATGGAGGATGGAGAGTACCAAGGATGCCAGCGGGGTCCTCCGTGGAGGGGAGTGGTGGGGAACAGGGGGTTACTGGATGTCGGGGGTCTGTGGAGCTGTTCCTAGCGTGGGGGTTCTGGTCTGGCCTGGCTGTCCCCGGCTGGACTGGGGTTACTGGGAATGCTGATGGGGTCATGGTGAGGGAGTGATGGAGGAGAAGGAGTACCCAGAATGCTGGTGGGGTCTTCCCGGTGGGATGGGGTGGGGGAGTGATGGGGGACGGGCGGTACCGGGCATGGGGGGGCTGCACAGCGCTGGACTAACGGGCAGGACCCGCGATCCCGGTGCAGGGCTGGGGATGGAGGGGCCCGCCCGTCCCTGCCTGGCTGTCCCCGTTCAGACGGGGGTTACCGGGAATGCCGACGGAGAGCGAGGCCGGAGGAACACTGGGCGTGGGGGCGGTTCTTGGGGCCGGACTAACGGGCAGGACCCGCGGTCCCGATGCGGGGATGAGGATGGGGAGGGCTCGACCACGCACCGACGGGGCCGATCCCGGGGCGGGGAGGAGCTGGGGTTGGAGGGGGGGCGGTCGCGGCGCGGTGCCGCGGGCGGGCCGGCAGGGGGCGCCGTGGCGCTGCGCGGGCGGCGGCGGCGCGTGCGGCCATGGCCCGCTGGGGCCCCGCGCAGGTACCGGGGGGGCGGCGGGAGGCGGCGGCGGCGGCTCCCCTCAACACCCCTCACCCCCGCTTCCCCCCCCCCCACCTTCCTGCCCTCCACACCGAGGCGACCGACCCTGGGGGCCCGGCCGGGGCTCTGCGGGGCTGGGAGGGAACGGGCCCGGCGGCCCCGGGGCGGCCCCTCACCGCTCCTCTCCCGCAGGAGTCCGAGTGGGGACCTGAGGCCTGGCTCCCGCCGCAGCCCCCCGGGCCCGGTGCCGAGGGGGAGAAGGCGGCGGCGGTGCCCGAGATCTCGCTGTGGACCGTGGTGGCGGCGGTGCAGGCAGTGGAACGGAAAGTGGAGTCGCAGGCCCGGAGGCTGCTGAGCCTGGAGGGGAGAGCGGAGACGGCCGAGAAGAAGGTGTCGGGGCTGGAGCAGGCGGTGCTGGAGTTCGGGAGCCGGCTGGAGCGCAGGTGGGCGGCCCTGGCTGCCCTGGTGCAGGAGAACACGCGGCGGCTGGAGCACGTCGAGCGCCAGCTCCAGCACCACGGCCACGGGGCTGGCCGGCACGGCCCGGATGAGGCCAAGGTAATAGCAACGAGCCCCCCGTCACCGGGACGTGCCCAGGGTGACAGGGATGAGCCCTGGGTAACGGGGATGAGCCCTGTGTGATGGGGATGTGCTCAACATGATGAAGAGGACGAGCCGCCGCTCATGGGGATGTGCCCAAGGTGACAGAGAGGAGCCCCAGGTAATGGGGACAAGCCCACAGTGACAGGGATGAGCCCTGTGTAGTGGGGACAAGCCCACGGTGACAAACAGGGATGAGCCCCAGCTAACAGGGATGAGCCCAAGGTGTTGGGGATGAGCCCCATGTGACAGGCACATGCCAGAGGTGATGGCTGTGGCCCAGATGAGTCAGAGACTTTCCGCTCCTCCGTGTGCCCAGTGCGGAGGGGGAGCAGGACGCAACCCCTTGAGCAATGTCAGCCGTGTTGAGTCCCACAGTCTCACCGGTGGGATGGAGCCTTCCCACACACTGTTGCTCCCCTGGCTGGACCAAGGGAGCGAGAGGTGCTGTGAACTGCCCCGGTTGTGTGAGGGGGGAACAACCGAGCCTTGCTGGGTGTCCTGAAACTCTTCCCTGGGTTCCACCTGTGACACGGCCCCTTTCGTAGGAGCTCTGGACCTGCCTCACCCCATGGCCTGCTTTGCTGGGGGAGCGGTGGGGACTTCGGGGGGGGACATGGTGGGGAGGTGCCAAGGCCCCTGGTGCCTCCTGTGGTTTCAGGTGCCGGCAGTGTGCGAGGCTGAGGTGGCTGCTTTGCCGGAGCAAGAGTGGGGGAGCACGGAGAGCCAGCCAAAGGAGCTCTACAGGAATGACATGAAGGGGGATCACGAGGCCGTGGCATCTCTGGGTGAGGCTCTGTCTCTATTCATGTGTTAGATACATCAGCACCATCATCCCACGGTGTCTGTGGGAGCAGAGGAGGGCCCTCTCTGTGCGAGCAGGATAGGCCATGCCACGTGGTGACATGCCCATGCTATGTCCTCGGTTTTGCCAGGACACGGGCCATGGATCTTCCACCCTGGATTTTGCTAAATTTTAGCATTAATATTTGGCTGAAATTTGAATGGCTGAGTGCCCGCCAGTCACTTCTTTTGGTAACTGGTTGGGCTGGTGCCAGCCTGCTGGCTTGGAGAGTCCTGGGAGGCCAGGACCCCTCCTCTGGGAACAAAGGGCCCCTCCAGGCACTCCACAGCTCCCACTGTGTGAGAGCAGCGCCTTGATCATGGTGCTGGTCCTCGGCGTCAGCAGCTTGTACCGATGCTTTTTCCTTGCCAGGGCCCAGGGATGCTGGCTCCAAACCCGCGCTGCTGCCATCGGCCGAGGACGGGGAGGATTTGGGGAGCCACGAGCTGCCAGAGCAGGGAGTGGTGCCAGGGCACCTTGGCAGCGGTGAGTCATGGCGGCGATGGCTGAGACCCAGCACTAAGGATGTGCCTGGGCTGAGCTCCTGCTAGAGACGGGGGTGGCCGAGCCCATCGCGTCCCCGCAGGATGCGTCTCCAGTCTCATATGTGGTCAGAAGCTGCTGGGAATTTAAACTTTGTCATTGGAGTCTCCTTAAAACTCTTAAGGCCAAATCTTGAAGCCCAGAAGAGCCCCTTGCCAAAGAGAAGGGAAATGAAGGTGGTGAGACCCTGGCCCAGGTTGCCCAGAGGGGTGGGAGAAGCCCCATCCCTGGCACCATTCCAGGTCAGGTTGGCCCTTGGGGCTCTGAGCAACCTGCTCTAGTTGCAGATGTCCCTGCTCACAGCAGGGGGGTTGAACTGGGTGAGCTTTAACGGTCCTTCCCAACCCAAACCACTCCGTGATTTGATGAAACAAGGGATCCCTGGGGCAGGGCTCAGCACCAGGGTGGCTCTGGGGCCTGCAGGAACTGCTCCCTCCTGCTCCAGGGAAATTCCTCAGTGATCCTTTCCCCCAGGTTCCCTCTTCCTAAACTCCCCCATCCCAACAAAGTCCCTTCCAGGACAAAGCTCCTTCCCCACAGGCACGGGGGAGCAAGGGACTGACTCAGTGTCTCTCAGCAGGGGAGACAATTGTGATCAAGACAGAGGAGCAGCAGCCCCACGAGGGAGGATCTGAGACCCTGGCTCTGCCGCCGGCGCCCTCGGAGCAGCTGGACGAGGCAGTTCCCACCATCCAGGCACAGCCAGTGCCCTGGGAGAGCTGTGCCGGCTCGGACGAGCAGATGGCAGGCGTGGAGCCTGAGTTTAAGCCCGTGGTGGTGCCGGTGGAAGCTCACCCTGCCCCGGCTTTGCCCTTCCCAGCAGACCACATGCTGGGCATGGTGGGGACAGCCCAGCCCTTCGCCCTGCCACTGGGCGAAGACACCTCCGCGGCGGCGGCCCCGTTGCAGCCCAGCTTGGAGGAATGTGGTCCCTGCGCTGCTGGCGAGGAGCTCCCTGGGTTCCCACCGGGCTGGAAGAGCATCCGGCTGAAGCGCAACCTCCTGGCGCGGCAGCAGAGCCAGGTGAGGAAGAGCAACGGCTCCTTCATTTGCGCAGCCTGCGGCAAGAGCCTGGCCCACCATGCTGCACTGCTGCGGCACCAGCGGCTGCACACGGGCGAGCGGCCCTTCCAGTGCCCCGCCTGCGGCAAGAGCTTCAACGAGAAGTCCAACCTCAACAAGCACTACCGCATCCACACCGGTGAGCGGCCCTACCGCTGCTCTGCCTGTGGCAAGGGCTTCATCCAGAAGCACCACCTCCAGAAGCACCAGCGCATCCACGGTGCCCAGCTGCGGGGCGGCTGGACTGGCCGGCCCCCGCGGGCCAGCGCCGCTGGCGAGCGGCTCTACCGCTGCATTGAGTGCGCCGAGAGCTTCCCCCAGCAAAGCTCGCTGGAGGAGCACCAGCGCCGGCACACCCAGCAGCGGCCCTTCCAGTGCAGCGGCTGCAGCAAGAGCTTCCGGCACCGGCAGTCGCTCAACCACCACCAGAAGGTCCACGCCGTCGCCAGCTCTTCAGCCGGCGGCTTGCCGAGCCGTGACCGGCAGCTGGAGCCCGACCCCTGCCCGGCTTCTACTCTGGAGAATCGATAGCACAAGGCACTGAAGAAGGGAAGGGACAAAGTTTCTCCAGCCAGCAACAATGGGACATGCCGGGCAGCTGGTACCGTGCTGGAACAGGGCTTGTGGCATCACCATGGGGCTCATGGCACCGCCCGGCTCTCCACGAGGAGGAGAATGGAGGCAGGCATGGGTGGGAAACACACAGGGGGGTGAAGAGCCTGGTCCAGCAGGCAGTGGAGAAGATTTGGTGGCTGGATCCCAGCTGGATCATGCTGCTGCTCCCCCGTGGAAGGGGGATTTGGCCGAGGAGGAGCCGTGTCAGTACTGTGGAGTGGCCACGCTCAGGGTGATTTAATTGCTGCCAGTGCTGAGGTGGTGTGGGGGGTTGGAGGCCTGGGTGGGGGCTGTGGGGCAGCAGCTGGGTCAGTGGAAGAACTGTGGATAAAGGCCTGGGCTGATGTTGTCTCCTGTTGCATTCTGGGGGGTCAGCGAGGTGAGCTGCCCCCATCCCCTGGCCGCTTGTCCTCCCACCCATGGAAGGCTCCACTTTGCTGGCCATGGGTGACATCGCTGGGGCACAGGGGTGGCAGTCGCGGGGTGGGTGGCACCCAGGGTGGACATGCTGTGGAGGGTGGCAGGTGACAACACCCTTAGTGCAGCTCCACCCTCACACCTCATGGCCACAGCTGCAGGCTGAGGTCTTGGCAGCTTCGGCAGCCACGTCACGTGCAAGGGACTGGGATGTACTGGGGAGTGCCCAGCGCATCGCCCTGTGCAGCCTGGGGGGTTCCTCAGCCTGACGGGCGGGAACTGGAGCCCTGGCTCTCGCAGGGGCTGGGGGAGCCTTGAAGTCTGGCTGCCCAGGCATAGCCCTGCTTTGCAGCCCCTGCTGCCCTCCCAGCCCCCCTGCAATGGCCATCCTGTGCTTTCCCCCCACCCATGGGACATTCCTGGGGTCACCACACACAGAAGGGAGAGATGGTGCTGCCTGTGGGTCCTTGGACCACCCTTTGCTGCATTCTGCAGGGGCCAATCCAGGTTCCTCCTTCACCAGCAGCGCACCAGCCCCCCCCAAACCCCCCAGGCAGCTCTACAGACAAATACTTTATTATTTCATCGCCTGAGAAGGGGGTCGGGGATGTCGCAGGAAATGCTGGTGCCAGTCACAACAGCTGGAGAAGAGACGCCGCAGCCCCTCAGGGCCGTAATGACATCAAGTAATTACATCAAATGCCTCAGTGAGCAACAACAACAAAAAAACCCCGGAAAACTCAACTTGCGAGTCCCCGCGGCTGTTTGGTCCACGTGGCGATGCCCCCGCACCCGGTTTCTCTCCCTGGACACAGCTCGTGCTTCCTCGCCGTGCATGCAACGGCTTCGAGGGGTTCCCAAAGACGCCAAAGCCCCCATCCCGGGCTGGGCTTCCATCACTGGCCGGGCTCCAAGGACCCCGGGAGGGTTGAGGTAGCTCGTGGAACTTGCCTGCAGTGGGATCAGTGACCTGGGGGTCTCACACACGATTAAAGGAGATGAGTTGTGGGAGAGGGTGGCGGGGGCGGAGGGGAGGGGGCTGCTCCCCTTTTAGATAGTTCTAAAGTGACTCTCGGTCGGTGCAAGCTGCTCCTGAGAGGAGCCCTCGGGGGAAGGTCTGGCTCTCACAGATTGCCCTTGTTGAGGGAGGGAGCATGGCCCGGACCCCCAAACATCTGTAGCTGCCCTGTGAACGGCACAGAGTGAGGTTGGGTTCGCTTCTTCCAACCCGGTCCCATGGAGGGCTGCGATTTCCTCACTGGGGGGTTGCGACGAGCGTGGCCAGGACGCGAGGGGGGTCTCAGAGATGCCGCGCTCTCGTCATCTGGCGTCTTGGTCAGGAAACTTCTGTCAGTGAAGCGCAGAGCGTCTTGGGAGCCCCCCAGCTTGGCTCCCCTGCTCCATCTTCGTCACCGTGTAACGGCGTTAACGAACACAGGGCCGGCTCCGGTGGCGGGTCGTGGGCAAGCTTGGCCAGCGGATGGCCGGCGGGGGAGGATTTGGTGCGTCAGCCAGCAGACCAAGTCTGGGGGATGGTGAAGCGTCCTCAGTCACTGGGGCTGCTCCGATTTGCTCGCTGTGGTGGTGTCGAGGCTTGGGATCCTGCTCCAGTCCAGGAGAGCTCCTCCTGTCCCAGCAGCCAGATGTTTCCAGCCCCGCTGCCCCGCCATGTGCAAAACCAGCGCTGGCAGTTCAGTGATTCGCCACTACTCCTGGTTGTCACTTCTCTGGCACCGCTGCAACCACTGCCCTGTCCCCCAGCTGAACCACAGGCTGGGCGACTCTCCCGGCCCACCTGGGGATGGGGCAGGGCTTCCCCGGCGGGCCCAGCCCTGCGGTACGCAGCAGCAGCACGTTGGCCGGAGCCGTGGGACTCCTGTTCGCCTTGGGCGCCGGGGCTGGCGGCGAGCGAGGGAGACTCGTGCCCGTGGGCGCCTGGGGGGCCGGGGGCTGCTGGAGGGCAGCAGCCAGGGCTTTCTGGCGGTCGTGGATCTTCTCGTGGCGCAAGAGGTGGGTTCTGCGGGTGAAGCGCTTCTTGCAGGCACCGCAGCAGAAGGGTCTGTCCCGCGCATGGGTCTGCAGGTGCCGCTGGAGGGAGAAGGTGCAAGAGAGGATCTTTTTGCAGTGCATGCATTTCACCGAGGGCTTTTCACGAGACTTGGAACTCTGCTGCTGGGAGAAACACCCGCCAGACATGCTGCCTTTGTCCGGCTCCTCCTTGGGCTGGCCCAGCCAGCCCCCCCCAGCACACGTCCCGCCACCCAGCAGTATGCCCCTGCAGAGCTTCCTCCTGGGCCGGACCCGCAGCTCTGGGTGGACGTTGCCCCACACCTTGGCCCCCAAGGCCCTGTCCTTGATGTGGATGCTCTGGTGAAGGTCCAGGTGCTGCTTGTCGGCGAAGCTGATCTCGCACAGGGTGCACTCGTAGGGCCCCTCCTTGGCGTGGCTGCGCTGGTGGATGATGAGGTTGATCTTAAGGCGGAAGCGCTTGCCGCACTCAGTGCAGGGGTGTGACCACTCGCGCACGTAGCCGCGCCGGCAGTTGCCCATGAGGAGGCTGCTGCTCTCGCACCGGCTCGGCTTCTTCTTGCTCTTGGCCTTGGCCTGCTCACTCTTGGGGCACTTCTGGATCTCAGGGCTGGGTGCAGACACCTCTTCCAGCACCTCGGGCTCCTCTTTTTTCACCTTGATGCCTTCAGAAGCCCCTTCATGCATCGTCTCGTTCTCCGTTAAAAACTCATCCTCTGCAACGGCACCACACAGGCACCAGTCACTCGCCCACCCAGGTTGGGATGAAGTCCCAGAGCAGAGAGTGACCAACAAAGCTGAGAACACGGTTGGAAAGGGGCAGGTGCCCCCGCAGCATCCTGCCCGCACCCAGCAAGGTCTCAGTGGAGGCAGATCTCGTGCTCTGGGGGGAGAACTAGGCCCTGTGGTGCAAAGGCATCCACCTCAAACTGTGACACTGATGGTGTAGCAGGAAAAAAGGTCACCAAGGAGAAACAGCCCCCGTCTGCCATGGTGGGGGCTGCCAGCGAACACCAGACCAGCTGCTGGGAGGGCTGGGGGAACCCTCCACCCCCAATACAGCCAGTTCCTGCTCGGGAAGCCCCAGCCGCACGGTTGTTCTTGCCGCAGAAGCTGAAACCCCCAACGCCAGCCCCCTCCCTCGCTCGGGAGCTGAGGCCTGAAGTTTTCTCCTCCCTCCCCTTTTCGAGCACACAAACGTGCTGGGAGCTGCCAGGCCCCGCGTCTCCCCTGCACGGGTGACTCACCTGCGCCAGACTCGGACGGGTCCTCTTCCACCTCCGCCCCGGGCTGATCCTCCCTGCATGGCTCCTGCTTCTGCGCGCTCAGGGACATGACGTTCATCACCAGGATGGGCAGTTCTGTTTGTGGAGGAAAGAAGAGAAATGTACAATGGTTGTGGAGAGCTCCCACCTTCCCACTGTGGGGTGATGCCAACTGGAGACATGGTGGGAGCAGGTGAAGAGCCAGAGAAAGCTGTGGCTCGAAGTTGTGACAAGTTGTTCCAGGGGAGGTTGAGGTTGTCCCTGAGGAAGAATTTCTTGCCCGCTGGGGTTGTCCAGGCCTGTCGCAGGCTGCCCAGGGCAGTGGTGGAGTCCCCATGCCTGGAGGGGTTTCCCAGCCATGTGGAGGTGGTGCTGAGGGACAGGGGTTAGTGGGGACCTGGCAGTGCTGGGGGGACGCTGGGACTGTTGTTGCTGAAAGGGCTTCTTCCACCTAAATAGATCTGTGATTTTATGGGAAGCCCCTGATGTGTTCGAAGGGGCTCTGGGACAACTCTCTGTGCGTTGGCAGATTCCACCACCCCTTCCCTGGTTGAGCTCTGCAAAGCTCTTGAAGATTGTCGGGACTCTGTGCAGTGCTGCGGGGAGCCCCAGGCACCCAGGAGGGGGAACCACCCATAAGCTCAATCCTGCTGTAGACATTTGGGGGAGGAGGAGCGGAGGGGAGGAAGCAGTGAGGGGAGCAGCTCCGGGCATGGGGGAAGCCAGTGCCTGGTGTGAGAGGCACCCGCTGTGTCAGCCTCAGCTTGTTTCTTTTTCCTCTCTTTTCTTTGGGTCTGGCACGTTGGGTTGGCCATGATGAGTTGTCCTAGACCTCATTTATATGTGGTGAAATGTTAAAGAAGTGCCAGAGTGACCCATCAAACTCCATTTAATAACCCAGCTCGTAGCTGTGGGTGATGGGGCACAGGTTTGCAATGGGCTCCCACCATCGCCGGACACGGTCGCCTGCCAGAGGACCATGGCCTGACCCAGGCTGCTCATAATAGGCATCTCAGCCCTTCTGCGCCTTGTGGAGGCTATCAATGAACGCCCAGAGGGTTGGGGGCACATTCCCAGCTTGGCGTGGAGGTGGCGGTGAGCAGCTTCGTGGTGGTTGTTTGGACTGTCTTGGGTGCTGCAGGTCTTGGCGAACAGATTCCACAGCAAAGCTAGCTTGCCACCGCCTCCCCTGCCTGGGTGGCCAGTGCGGGTGTCCTCGAACCAGTCGAGAAGGGGCTGGAGCTCCTGGGGCAGATATTCCTCCAGAGCAGCAACATGTTCCCACAGGTCTGGGACGGGCACAAACACCACAGCCAGAACCATCCTGGTGCTCAGGGCAAGCTTTGCGTTAGCGTCAAACTCCCAGAGGGCCCCGACCGACACCAAACGGGTGCCAGGGAATAGGTCTTGTGCTCCTTGGGCAACACAAGGTTGTCCACGCTCACTGGGGCCACGGTGAACAGCTCTGCCATCACTGGATGGTTTTCCGTAGGTTTTCTCTCATAGGAATCATGGCATGAATGGCCAAGCTTGTGCTGGCCAGGCAGGAGTGGGTCACATTGGCCGAGGAAGCCAGGAGCAGGCGGCTGTGCCAGTGGATGGGGAAGGAGCGTGACGGCAGCAGGAACTGCTGGTTCCCTGTGCTCCCAGCTGCCTGGGGCTGAGGAGGGTGCTGGGTGTGGTGGGAGGCCATGCCTGTAAGTCCCTTAATTCAAACAACATCCCTCAAAGAACAGAAGAAATCCCGGGGCGCAGCAGGAAGATGCTGGCGGGCGGGTCCCCCTTGGCCTCCTGGGACAGACCCACATGTTGGCCATGGAGAGGTGTCTGATGCAGAGCTGCCATGGAGAGTTATTCCAGCCCTCCGAAACCCTCCCCACAGGGCCTGTTCCCACACTCCACCCCCTCCGTTTCTCTGACAGCACCCTGACACACCCCACGGCCTCTGCCTTTCCCTGGTAATGCTCCATCAGCCACGTCCTCCCCCATAGACACCTCCCAGAGCTGGCACAGGAACAGCTGGAGAAGCAAGTGCTGCCAGCACCCATGTAACTCACCTGTGTCACCCTCCACAGGGACTGGATCACCTCCCAAGGCCTCTTTCTTCTTGTCCATCTCTTCATGGGTCTCTGAGGGCTTCTGACCGTCTGGGCTGTTTGTCTGCAATGTCTTCTGCCTGTCTGAGCTGTCTGTCCTTGGAGACCTTGGGATATCCATCTGCGGGGGCTCCTGGTCATCTTGGACGTGGGTCTGGGGCAGTTCCGCAGCATCTTGGCCATGATGCTCCTCGTCCCTCTCCAGCCGGGAGAGGATGTTGGGCCTGGCCACGGCGTGGTCTGCTTGCGGGGCAGAGCACAGCAGGGTCATCAGGGACCGTCCGCACCGCACTCTGCCCAGCTCCAGGTGTGCCCCTGCTCCCCCCACCCTGAGCTGGCGGGCAGAGATACAGAGAAACAACTGCGGTGCTGCTGTGGGGCCCCGCAGTGGGACCCCCACCACAGGCACAGCTGTAGCTCCCGTATGGAGAAGATCCCAGTAACAACATGGACTGAAATCCCAAAGGAGAGGGACAACCTCCTGTAACATCTTGCCTCTCTTCCCGGGAGCACCTGACAAGGACCAGACGCTCACCGAGGTCCCTCCAACCTGCTGATTCCACAGAGTCGCTCCCCAAAACCCCCACTCAGGGCTGGCGTCGTTCCTGGGTAACACTCCCCCCTGCACAGAACCCCCTCTGCCGGTGCCCACCTGGCCTCTCCTGGGGCTGATTTAACCCCCAGCCCTGCTGTCCTGCAGCAAAGAACTGGACCACAGCTCTGCCCCCCTTGGTTCTTCTCCTGGCTTCTCCTCTCCCACCTTTCCACCCACCCTTCACACTCTGAACAGTTGGTTTGTTCAGCTCTCCCAAGGCTCCACTGGCTGCTCCGGCTGCTCCCAGCACTTCCAGAGCTGCTCCAGCCTCCTCTTCCTCCTCACCGAGAGAAGCTGGAGGGGTTTTGGAAGCCCTGAGGCTGGTGCACCCCCTCGGGTGAAGGAGCATTGCCCAGCCCAGCAGAACAGGACCAGAAGGGGTCCCAGGCAGCGTGTCCCACCCCCCAGACTCCAGCCAGCCCCTCTGACAGGCTTGGTTAGTTTTTCTCTTCGGGATTCATCTGACCAAGCACAAATGATTCCCGTGGAAGAGAGATTCTGGCACCCACTGGAGTCAGAGCAGCTGACAGACCCTCAGAGAGTTCGGTTCTAATCCGATGCTGCTGGGAGACCTCCTGGGACAGAACTGCCACCTCCTCCTGCTCCCAGCACCCCCCAGCACACCCCCAACCTACCCATGTCCACCTCCATGCGGACATCAGCTGCATCCAAAGCATCTCCTGCCTGCTCCATCACTGCCAGGGCCCGTGGTGGCTCCTGAGCATCTCCGACATGCAGCTGTGAGGGCTCCTGGTTGTCTCGGACGCGGGTCTGGGGTGGTTCCACAGCGTCCTGGCTGTGGAGCTCCTCGTCCCTCTCCAGCCGGGAGAGGATGTCGGGCTTGGACATGGCATAGTCTGCTCATGAAGAAGAGCACAGCAGGGTCAGTAGGGACCATCCTGCACTTCGGGATCTCTGCCCAGCTTCCGGGGTGCCTCTTCTCCCCCCACCCCGAGCCAGTGGGCAGACACAGAGAAACGACCACGGTGCATGGCACCCCCACGGGCACAGCATTGGCTCCAGTACAGAGAAAATCCCAGTAAGAACATGGACTGAAACATCAAAGGGGAGGAAATAGCTTTTGTCTTTAATGTTTTCCTCCCGTTTCAGCTTCAGCAGCAACACAAAGAATGACTCTCCTGCGTATGCGTTCGCTGCAGGGTCAGAGAACCCCCTGCTCTGTGGGGATGGGGCACGGGGACCAAGAGAGGAGCAGGTCTGGTGTCTTCCACCAGGAGAAGCGAGGCCTCGATGTCAGCAGCTGCACAGAGCAGCATGTCACGGGCGACGCCTAGGAAACCACTTTCGGTGGGGACTGTCTTACAGCCCAAACCACCCACAGACACACCGTGAGTCACCTGGCTGGGTGACTGGGTACAGACCTCCCAAAACATCCCGGTCACTTCACAGAGGGGTCAAGAGACCCAAAACCAGAACAAGGTCATGATGCCACGCCTAGACATCACCCAGACAGTTCCTGAACTGAGCTGGAAGATCCCGACGGTTCCCTGACCCCGGAACCCTCATGCACCATCGCAAGAGCATCTCACGTGGGTGTTTTTATGTAACAGACACTTAACGGTTGGACTTGGTGATCTTAAAGGTCTTTCCCAGCCCAAATGACTCTGTGATTCTGTTATTGCTGCTGTAATTTACAACAGACATTTTTTATGGCTTTATGAGCAGGCAGGAGGGGAAGCGGGTGGCTCTGGGCATCCTATCGAGGTCCTGCTCCAGCCCGACTGAACCGACCATCGCTGTGGGGGGAAGCACCTGCCCACCCGCTGCAGCAACGCCCCTGCCTTACCCAGGGAGAGCAGCGTCTCGTAGTTGCCCTTCATGATGGCCCTGTACAGGTCCTTCTGCCAGCGCTCCAGCCGCGCCCACTCCTGCTCGTTGAAGTACACTGACACGTCGTTGAACGTCAGCGGGACCTGCAAGCACAAGCGTAAGGCAATCAGTGGCTTCCCCAGGGCGCTCAGAGAATGGGGAACCAGCACGGGACTGCGAGCACTCAGCTTCATCGCTGGAGCTCAGGGCAGCCACAGGGCGACGTGCCCGGGGCCACAGCGGGGTTTGTCAAAGACCTTTACTGGGGTTTGCAGCTGCTCAAGCCCGATCGCTTCGTTCTGGCCTCGCTTTTGCCCCCTGCTAATTAGAACGACCCTTGTTCAGACGTGACAAGGGACAAGTGCGGCCCTGCCTGGAGCCTGTCCCCACCCCGGCACAGCAGCTCGGCAGCTAGGGACTCTCCCCTCGCATGGGAATGCTGCCCAAGGAGACACCCCGGGTGGGAGCGAGCCATGACCCCACTCTGGTGAGTGAATGATTCCTTCCAGATGCCCCTGAGCCAGTGCTTGCCCCGTGGGGCAAGTGACCCCTCCTGGTACCCTCCAGCAGGGGTTTCCCATCGCTCGGGACCGTGCGCATGGTTTGGGTCGTATTCCTAAAAACAATGTTCACAGAACTGAGGAATCACTCGTAGGGGATTACGTTTCCCTCTGACATCCCACCTCACTATTTGCTTTGCTCCGTCGCAGCACTGGCTTGTTTTTGGTGGAATAGACCTGCCTTTTGGGTCGCTGCTCTGCCTGTCCTGAGGGTACCCCCATGCCGCAGGCCCCCCGGGTGCTCGCCCACTGCTCAGACTGCGCTGGCACGTCCCAAACCACCCACCCCAAGTGCCACGGTGGTGGCTGTGGCCAGGCCAGATGCTGTTACCTTGGGGACCTCTCCACAGGAGCTGGGGGGCAGCCGCAGGATCCAGAAGTTCCTGTTCTTGAGGAGGTTCTCCACGTTGTCCAGGCGCTGCTGGAGCTGCCCGTAGTCCTGTAGGAGGGTCCCCAGGGCGGCCAGGTTGCTGCCCAGCTCCCCGACCAGGTTCTCGCAGGCCAGCAGCCGCCGCTCGGCCCTTTCCGTCCGGCTCCGCAGCTCCTGCAGCTGCTGGGCCTCTGCCTGCCCCATCGCCGCCGTCTGCGGCACCACGGGCGGTGCCCTGCGCCGGGGGGTGCCCAAGTCCTGGGAGGGGGAGCAGGGGTGAGGGGCAGTGGCGAGGAGGCACTGGCCAAAGTGCAGTTGGGGCCTGGGGACCCCAAGGGAACCCCCCAGCCCCTATTGCCCAGGACCAGCACCCTTGGGGGCCGTCCTCATCCCCCTGAGCCCGCACCTCTGGGGAACTCTCCCCAGACCCACCTCCCCTGCGACTGGCACCCTAAAGGGACCCTCCTAGACCCTCATCCCCCTGAACCGGCACACTTGGGGACCCCCCCAGCCCCCTAAACGGGTACCCTTGCCCCGCAACCCCCCCGCCACCCTCCCCCAGTCCCCACCTCCCCCAGGACCGGCACCGAAGGAGACCCCCGAACCCCCGGACCGGTACCTCTGTCCCCACCCCCATCTCCCTGAACTGGCACCCCTGGGTCTCCCCTGTCTATCTGAACCAGAACCCCTGGGAGAACCGGCACCCCGGGAGACCACCTCCGCCGTTCCCAGCCTTCCCCGGGCTGGGAGGCCGCGGGCTCCGCGGGCTCGTACCGGCGTTGGGCCCGGGCAGACCCGACCCGCGGTACCCCGAGCTCCCGGAGCCCTGTCCCGGCCCTTCGTGGCCCTCACCTGAGCCGGGCCCCGGCGGGACATGGCCGCCACCGCCGCCGCTACCGGCCCCGCGCGCCCTGCGGCAGCGCCGCCCGCCGGGCCGCCAGGGGGAGCCGCCCGCTGGGGCGGGGCCAAGCGGGGCGCGGGGCTGGAGCGCCCCTGGCGGCCCGGAGGACCAAGCAGGGCGATCCCGTGTCAGCAGACCCTGTAGGCCGGGGCCCTCGGCCCGGGGGGCTTCGCTCCTGGGTAGGCGGGAGCCCCCGCAGCGGCACCAGGGTGGGCGTCACCGTCCCACCGGGGTGTCCCTGGGCACGGCCCGACCCCCCCCGCGGAACACGGGGCGCGGCCGCGCTGGCGGCCCCCCCGGCAGCGGGAGCCCTGTACAGACCAGTAGTGCCCAGTATGGCCTGTAAGGACTGCCGGGAGCCACAGCCCCCAGTTGCCCCAGCCAGGACCCTGCCGCCCAGCCCAGTACAGACCAGTAGCACCCAGTACACTCCGGAAGTACCGTCAGGAGCTGCTGCTTTATTTGGTAGCTGGGTGAAGCGGGGGGAGCTGCCCTGGGTGGCAGTTTGGGGGTGCGGGGGGATGGCCTGTGGGGCTGCGCCTGCCCTGGCACAGGCTCACTCCTGCCTGGGGAAAGGTAGAGCCCACCCCCCAGCTGCCTCAGGGCTGGGAGGGGTCAGCAGAGCGCTGCCAGGAGCCCCGGCTCTCCCCTGGAACCACTCTTCGTTGCGGCCGGAACCCACGGGGTACCCTGTGGGGGGCCTCTCGCCGCTGCTGGCGGCCAGGGACCCCCCCATGACTCCCATCCCGGGGGGACATGCGACCGGGAGCCGGCACCATCACCCCTGCACCGGCTGGCGCTGTGTGGCGTGCGGCGGCACCTCTGGACCGTCCACCCTGTGCCGGTGGATGCCCCTCGTCATCCTCATCATCGTGCCACGACATCGACCGTGACTCCTGTGGAAGAGATGTGGTGGCCAGCGCTGCTGCAGGGCACCATTGGGGTGGCACCAGGGAGTCAGTAGCACTGAGGTCCCTACCCTCCCATTCCCCCCAGCCCCACAGTGGCCTCTCAGTGTGGCTGTGGCCGGTGCCGCTCCTCACCTCGCTCAGGACAGAGAAACACCCCGAGCAGGGCCGGTGTGGCCGGCGCCGGCCGCTGCCGATTGTCCCCTGCAGAGGGAAGCGTTGTAACCAGTGACGCCTCTGGCGCCTTCGACAGCACCTGGACCCTCCGTGCCCACCCTCCTCCTCCTCAGGTCCCCCCTCCCCATGCTGTTGTTCCCCAGCTTCACCCCCCTCCCTGGCCACCACCCACCCCTCTGCCCCGTGCGACCTTTTTGGAGTCACCGTGGTCGGCTCCAGCAACGATGGCCATGATGGCCACAGCGGCAGCGAAGCCCCAGAGCAGCCACAGCCGCATGGTGCTGCGCAGGGCCTGGCTCAGGCTGTCCGGGTGCTGCCTGGCCTGGACCTTGGCCCTGAGGAGGTCAGCGTCCAGTTCAGTGTCCAGCTACTGGAGCAAAATATTGCCACAGAACACTGGGGAGGGACCATGGTGGGGCCAGTGCAGGCAGCACTGTCACGTCTGGACAGCACTGAACCCTGTCCCTCAGCACCACCTCCACATGGCTGGGAAACCCCTCCAGGCATGGGGACTCCACCACTGCCCTGGGCAGCCTGCAACAGGCCTGGACAACCCCAGCGGGCAAGAAATTCTTCCTCAGGGACAACCTCAACCTCCCCTGGAACAACTTGTCACAACTTCGAGCCACAGCTTTCTCTGGCTCTTCACCTGCTCCCACCATGTCTCCAGTTGGCATCACCCCACAGTGGGAAGGTGGGAGCTCTCCACAACCATTGTACATTTCTCTTCTTTCCTCCACAAACAGAACTGCCCATCCTGGTGATGAACGTCATGTCCCTGAGCGCGCAGAAGCAGGAGCCCTGCAGGGAGGATCAGCCCGGGGCGGAGGTGGAAGAGGACCCGTCCGAGTCTGGCGCAGGTGAGTCACCCGTGCAGGGGAGACGCGGGGCCTGGCAGCTCCCAGCACGTTTGTGTGCTCGAAAAGGGAGGGAGGAGAAAACTTCAGGCCTCAGCTCCCGAGCGAGGGAGGGGGCTGGCGTTGGGGGTTTCAGCTTCTGCAGCAAGAACAACCGTGCGGCTGGGGCTTCCCGAGCAGGAACTGGCTGTATTGGGGGTGGAGGGTTCCCCCAGCCCTCCCAGCAGCTGGTCTGGTGTTCGCTGGCAGCCTCTACCGTGACAGACGGGGGCTGTCACTCCTCAGTGACAGGTTCCTCAGCCGCTCCTCAGAGCACTTGTGCTCCAGACAGGCTCCAGCTTTTTCCAAGGAAAGCTAAACCGGTTGGTCTCTCCCAGACTGTTCCCGGTGGTTCCATCATCCCCAGTTTCCCCTGCACCATTATAATTTTATTTTTCTGTTCCTAGTTCAGGTAGGGGATAAACACCCCCGAGCTCCCGGGCACCTCCCCTCAAGGCAGCGTCTCTGCTGGAGCCCCCGGGGACGACCCGCTAGACCCGGCAGCGCCCCCGCAGTGACATTTTCAGAGCTTGGAGAGACCCTAACCTGGCGAATTCCAGCCCCAAACCCCGCCGGGGCGCTGGGAGCCGCCCCCGGGGACGCCAAGAGCTCGTCACCGCCCCCCGCGGCAGCCTACGCCGGGCCCTGCAGCCTGGCCGCTCTCCAGCGCCGACGGGAGCCCCGGGGTGGGTGGGGGGAGAACGGGGAGCGCCGGCACTGGCCCCGCCGGATGGCATTGGCCGCGTCCTGCGCTACCACGGCAACGGCGGCGGAAGGGGCGGCTTATCCGCAAGGTAAACTTCCGGCGAGGAACCCGGCCTGACATGCGCCCCCGCCCCCCATTGAGCCGGAAGTCGTGAGTAATCCCTTAAGTCCTCGCACCACCCCGCCGCTCCCACGTGACAACATCCAGGCGCGCTACTGGCTGTTCCGCAACAGCGCCGCCATTTTGTGGCATCGGCCGCCCGCCTGTGCTCAGACCTGCTCGTGATTGGCGCAGCGTGACCGCGCAGCCCTCTGCTATTGGGCGGTCGCGCAGCCGCCGGCGGACGGCGCAGAGAGGCCAGTGATCCCGTGGGCAGCGCCGGGAGCCGGGAGCTCAGCCCTCGGGGACTGTCCGCTTCCTGGGCTGGGCAGCAAAAAGCCCCCGCCGACTTCTCCCGCGCTATTGGTTTATGGTCCTGGTAATAACGTCCAGAGCCCGGGGAGACACTTGTGCATCTCCCCGTGTGCAGCTAAAATGGCCCCCGGGGAGTTCCCCCTCAACTCCCTGTTCCCTGGTGCTGGGGGATCCGATCGATCCGTTAGTACTCGCTTTGATTCCCCTCGGGGGTGGCACCATCTGCCCTGCCTGCAGCATTTGCAGCCCAGTGAGGTTTTGGGGAGCTCAGGGCTCCCCCAGCACCGGGAGCTGCTCTAGGCCCCAGTGGTTTGATGGGGATGACGGGGAGCGGCTGAGGGAGCTCTGGGAGTTGAGCCTGGAGCAAAGGAAGCTCAGGGGAGTCCTTCTGGCTCTCAACAGCTCCCTGACAGGAGGTTGGAGGAAGGCAGGGGTCGGTCTCTTCTCCCCAGGAACAAGCACCAGGATGAGAGGAAGCAGCCTCCAGTTGTTGCAGGGGAGGTTGAGGTTGTCCCTGAGGA
Source organism: Bucorvus abyssinicus (assembly GCA_009769605.1). Taxonomy (NCBI): domain Eukaryota; kingdom Metazoa; phylum Chordata; class Aves; order Bucerotiformes; family Bucorvidae; genus Bucorvus; species Bucorvus abyssinicus. Next base: position 10,320,457 of record CM020028.1, on the reverse strand, counting down.
AGAATTTCTTCCCCATTGGGGTTGTCCAGGCCTGTTGCAGGCTTCCCAGGGCAGTGGTGGAGTCCCCCTGCCTGGAGGGGTTTCCCAGCCGTGTGGAGGTGGTGCTGAGGGCCAGGGGTTAGTGGGGACCTGTCAGTGCTGGGGGAATGCTGGTACTGGAGGAGCTGAAAGGGCTTTTCCAGCCCAAACGGTTCTTTGAAAGGGAAAAAATGACACTGGGTGGAGCTCTTCAAGCGAGAATGAGGCTGGTGAAGGGGAAGACCCCAGAGGGAGAAAAGGGACCAGCAAAACCAGGGCTGAGGTGATGAATCCCGTGGTGGCCCGGGGAATCACTCTTAGCCCAGGATCTGACCGGTGCTTTTTTCCAGTGGTTTTAGATATGCAGGTTCCGCATGGTCCGTCCCCGCCTGCCTTTATCAGCAACAGCCGCGAAGTCTCATCCAAAAGCAAAGTCCCCCTTTAATAGGGCCCTAAATCCCTCTCTCCATCCTCAATCTTTACTCCGACAGCAGGGAACCCCAGGAAGCCGCTTGCTGCCTGCGATGAGCAGAGTGAAGCACCAACGGCAGCCAAGTCCGGAGCCCCGGGGGCTGATCCTTCCCATTCCCTCTCCCCACAGCCTCCTAGTCAATCCCCGTTTCCCCAGTAAGTGCTGCATACCGTGTTTAACACCCACTTTCCCAAGAAAAGGTGGATTAGATGGTCCAGGAGGTCCCTTCCAACCTGGGATTGATTCCAACCCATCTCCACAGCCCTTCGCAGTGTTTCTTCCCTCCGACCATGCCGGTGAGTTTGGCTGCAGGGCGGAAGGTCCCGGCCTCTCACGTGGACGGATGGACGGATGCTGCCCGTCAGCTGTTGATGCTGCTGCTGATGGACCAAATGTCCTTGTGCTGCGTGCAGCCGCCGAGCTGCAAGGTCCGGCACATGGAGCCTGGCATGCGGCCAACAGTCTGCAGCACTATTTTACAGGCGTCACGCAGCGACATGTAATCAGAGTTAACGACTCCGTGTCCTTCCCCATGTCGCCCAGCGCCGGGTCTCCGCGTCAGCCGCTCCCTCTGCGCGCTGGGCCACATCTTTTCCCTCGTCACCTCCATGGCCATGGGTTCAGAAACTGCCACGGGGGCACAAAGCACCTCGGATGTCGCCCCGCAGGACCTGCCCTCACACCGGGGCTGGGGTGGCACCGCCGCTGGCTCGGCAGGGGTACAAAACGCTCTGCATAGGCCCTTGGTGGGGTTGTCTTTAGCCTCAGCGGGAGGGGCGGTGGGTCCGGCACAGCCTAAGTAACCATGACAATCCAGCCTGGTGCTGGTACAGTGTTGGCAGCGCCACAAGTGCCGCTTGGCCTTCCTGAGGATGTGCTGAGCTCGAGATTTCTGCCTCTCCAGCCTGCGGAGCGCAGTCTGAGCGAGACAGGCAGCTCGCCTCCTCCTGCTCCAGTGACGGACCCGCTGCATGTGGCAGTACTGGTGGTCCCGGAGCACTGATTCGCAGACGAGGTGGCGCCGGCAGTAGTTGTGCTCCCGCAGAGGCCACGGGCAGAGCCACCCCTTGCTCGTCGTGTAGTAGCCGTGGTCTTTCAGGACGTTCTCCATCAGCTCCTCGATCAACAGTTCCTTGGTTCCCTGCAGAAACGTCACTTCTCCCTCGGAGCATCGACCGTTCTGGCACCTCTCGACGCGAGGTTCCACCGCCGGGTGAGGCAGGAGCCCTCTGCTTCGCGTGGTTCCTTCTCCATCCTCGGTGTGTCCTCCTGGCTGTACCTGCCCTTGGCTCCCCACCAGCTCTGCTCCTCTCCCGATGGTCTCTGCCGGTCCCTTGCTTCTGCTTCCAGGGCACCGGGACTGGCGCAGCAGCCGGCTCAAGTGAAGACGCCACGGCACGCGCTGTCCTCCTGCTGAGAGAGTGGCAGGAAGAGCTCACCTTCCTCCCAGCCATGGTGCTGGAGTGGGACAAAGGGAGTGGGACCACACTGGAGCAATGGGGAGATGCTGGCAACCAGTAAGGAAACCTGTTCTCCCCAGTTCTGGGGCTGGAGCCCACCCCAGAGCCTGAGGGCGAGGAAGAGGAGGGCTCTGTGCTCCAGAGCCTCGGGGCGAGGAAGAGGAGGGGGACCAGGCCTTACCTGGGCAGGGGGTCCATGTCCCCTCCTCTGGCACATGGCACCCACCAGCATTAGGACACCAGCCCAGAGGCTCCTCCAGGAAGGTCTTGAACCTGTTGTGGCCTGCTGGGAAGGCAGAGGGATGTCACCACCCTGGCAGGGCACCCCCAGGGTCTCGCTGGTCACAACAACAGAGATGCCCAGGGTGGCCTCTGGAAGGTGCGACCACCTCCTGCAGGGAGGGCACTGCTCCTGCGGGGGTTGGGTTGTTCCTGCTCACCTGGAGAGGGGCTGCTGGGTCTGTCCCACCTCCACGAACTCTGGGGCACGCAGACCCATGGCTCCTCCTCACGCTCCAGTCGATGCAAAATGTCCGGTTTGGGGCCAGGGTAACCTGGTGGTGGGGAAGCAGAGTGAGTGGGTCTGACACAAACCGGAGGAATGGATTGTTAACACAAGGAAATAAATGTCTCTGTGACAGCAGACCAGCTCCGAAGGGGCCTTGCTGGTCCAGGGAGTGCCACTGCCCTCCCACTGCTCTGCTGCTCTGGGAACAGAGCCTTTGGCCCATGACCAGGACACCCTCCCTGACCCTGGGGTGGGCATCTTGCCCAAGATTATGTTTTCAGAGGCATCTGTCAGCTCAAAAAGCCCCAAATCCTGCGTTTGTTCCAGCCCTAAGCCCCCTCCAGGTCTGGGATCGGTTCCCTACCCCTGCACCACAGCAGCTAACGCACTGACTGACCCCTCACAGCGCCGGAAGGTTCTGATGGGGTCAAACATGGCAGAACCTCCCCCTCCCCATCCCTCTGGCTGGCCCCTGAACACAGGAGTTGCGGCTTTACCCAGTGATGTCAAGAGCTCGTAGTTGTCCCGCATGACGCTGCGGTAGAGCTCTCGCTGCCCTGCCGCCATGGCATCCCACTCCGCGCGGCTCAGGTAGACGGCCACATCCTCAAAGGTCACCGGTTCCTGCTACACAGGGATTGGGGACCCGTCACCACACGGGGAGACGGCCGGCACGGGGGAAGGAGCTGCAGCAGGTTTTGTGGGGGTTACAGCTCTTGGGGGAGGGACATCGCAGCTGCCATGAGCTCGTGGCAGCCCACGGTGACCCTGTGTAGCCTCACCCTGTACGGTAGTGGGGAAGGGGGTCGGGGAAGGGGGTGCAATGTCACAGGAGAGGGAAAATGTCATGGGGGGGCGGGGCAAATGTCACAGGATAGGGGGCAATATCATGGGGGGGCAGTGTGGAGGGTCAGAGAGGGGCAATGTCGTGGAGGGGCTGGGGGGAGACATATCACGTCGGGGAATGTCATGGTGGGGGAGCAGTGTGGAGGGCTGGCAAAGGGCAGGGGCGCGGGTAGAGGGGGACAACGTCATGGATGTTGGGGTGAGAAAAGTCTGCGGGGGTGCAGTGTGTTGAGAGGAAGAGGAGGAGTCAGAGAGCGCCATGACAGTGGCTGTGAAGGGGACAGTAGGACCCACCCCTGGGAGGTGTGAGGGGGCCCTGCAGAGCCGCACATGGAGGGGCCCATCTTGGGGAGGGCTAGGCCCGGATCCTACCTGCATCTGCTCGGCCATGGCGCCTGGATGAGGCCCCTCCTCCGCCAGGGAGTTCCCGCAGCCCGCCGGGCCGCGGAGTGGGGCCTCAGAGCGGGGCCTCAGAGTGGTGCTTCTGGCGCCCCCGGCGGCGGCAAGCTCCGCACCGGAAGTAGGCCACGTAACGTAACGCCGAAGGCGCGGCCGCGCGCTTCCCTTGCAGGCATCTTCTCCCGCCGCCGTCGGCCCCCCCCACTTCCGTCAGGAGCCCCGCCCCTCCCGGAAATGCTAGGCACGTGACCCAGCACCTCTGCCCCCAAAGGGGCAGAACCGCTGGTGAGCGCGTAGAAATCGGCGGCGCCATTTTGAGCACCGCCTCCCACCTCACGTGACCAACAGCGGTGCTGCCATTGGTCCGTTGTAGTGGTGGCTTCCGGTGAGCTCTGATTGGCCCCGGGGCCCCCCCGCTTTTACCTCGTTGGTGGTTAATTAGTGAGTATTTAATGCTCGGTGGTTGCGGTGGGTGATAACGAGTGACAGTGGAACCCCTCGTCGGGTCCCAGCCCACATTCATTGGGTGGGAGTGTGGATCTGCTGGAGGGTCAGGAGGCTCCACAGAGGGATCTGGCCAGGCTGGAGCGATGGGCCGAGACCAATGAGCTGAGGGGCAACCAGGGCAAGTGCCGGGTCCTGCCCTCGGGTCACACCAACCCCTGCAGGCTGGGAGGAGAGCAGGTGGAAACTGGCCGGGGAAAAGGCCCTGGGGTTGTTGGTGACAGCGGCTGAAGAGGAGCCAGCAGTGTGCCCAGGTGGCCAAGAAGGCCAACAGCATCCTGGCTTGTACCAGCACTGGTGCAGCCAGCAGGACCAGGCAGGGATCTTCCCCCTGTACTGGGGGCACTGGGGAGGCTGCCCCTCGAACCCTGGGTCCAGTTTGTGCCCCTCACTGCAAGAAGGACCTTGAGGGTCGGGAGCGTGTCCAGAGAAATGAGAGGAACTGTCCTCCAGTTGTTGCAGGGGAGGTTGAGGTTGGCCCTGAGGAAGAATCTCTTGCCCGCTGGGGTTGTCCAGGCCTGTCGCAGGCTGCCCAGGGCAGTGGTGGAGTCCCCCTGCCTGGAGGGGTTTCCCAGCTGTGTGGAGGTGGTGCTGAGGGCCAGGGGTTAGTGGGGACCTGGCAGTGCTGGGGAACGGTTCTGTGGTTACAAGCAAAGGGTCTCTGCGCCCAGTGTCTCCAGGGAAAACAGCAAGAACAAGGAGAATCATCCCCCAACCCACTGTTCTCCCTCCTGGCCCAGCTCTGCACCGCCCCTCCTTTCCCTCTCTGCTTTCTCTCTCCCTGTGGACACTGCACTCTTTGGCAGCTCCTGGGTTCCAAACACCATCCAAACACCATCCTGCCATCGCAGCACCTGGGTGCTCATGCAGCCCGTAGTCAATGGCCTGGCTTTGAACTGGGACTGGAACACGCATTGCCCAAGGAGCATGTTCCTGGTGGAGCTTCTCCCCACCTGGCTCTGCCCAGCCAGTAGGAGCTTATCCCCAAGCTCCAGCCACCTCTGGGTGCCAGAGGGGTGGGATGGGGCTGGATGGCCACGGCCACACTGCTCATGGCTCCTGGTCCATATTTCTGCTGTGCTGAGGACCCCAGAGCTGGCCCCAGCACTGCAGGGGGGGTCTCCCCAGTGCAGAGCAGAGGGGCAGGATCCCCTCCCTCCACTTTGACACTGGGGTTTCCCCTGGAGCACCCCTGGGGTGTTCATCATGTCTGATGTTCCCCGTCCCCATAGTTGTGACCTTCGTCTTGCCTCTCTGTGGCCCCCCCAACCCCCTCAACTCGCTGGGACCTGCCATGGGGATGCAGCCTTCGGCTGCTCAAAGGGGCCAGGGCACACTGGCACCTTCCCGGGTCCCCAGCAACTGCCCTGGGGGTGGCACTGGCCATGGAGCTCCTGGAGCCACAGTGTCAGCACTGGGAATGGCCAGGCTGGGACATGGGGATGCTGGGACATGGGGATGTTGGGACAGCAGGACATGGGGTCAGCAGGACATGGGGACAGCGGGAAAGCAGGTGTCAGGGACATGGGGACATGGGTATCAGGGACATTGGGGCTCAGGACACAGGGACATGGGGACACAGGGAGCTCAGATTAAGGGATCCAGGGACTTAGGGATCCAGCAGCTCCCGAGATGGAGGCCCACGCGGTCCCAGGGACCCCAGGCCATGGGGTTATGTCCCCCTTGAACTGCTGGTGCTGCATGGGGGTGTGGCACCACTGAGCACATGGGGCTGGGTCTTGTGCTTGGACGTGGCTCCCGGCTCGATGGCGCCTCGTGACCCATGAACACCAGGATTTGGGGTGTTTTGGCAAATCTGTGTTCCTGCTCACTGCCCGGCAGGGTTGAGGGGCCGGGATGGCTCCCCCAGCCCCAGGGGGGTGCGGGGACCTGGCCAGTTGCCTTGAGCTCCTGGCAAGATGCGGAGGCGGCATTTTCCAGGCTTTCATTCATTTAATGACACACGTGGAAGCGCCAGCATTTCCGCCCAGCAGCGGCAAAGGGAGCAGCAGGGGGATGGGGCAGAGCAACACATTTTGAGGGGAAAAGAGCCATCCCTGGGGGTGGAAACTGCTGCCACAGCTCATTGTGACCCCGCGGAGCATCCAGCTGCTGCGTGGAGTGAAGGCTGCGGTGTCACCAAGTTTCCCCGTCTGGCTGTGGCTCTTCACCACGGCTTGGTGTCAGTGCGTCTCCGGAGCGGGGTCTTCTTGCCTGCCAGGTGTTTGTGGTGCTCCCTGACCCCCCAGTCCACACACGTTCCCAGCCAGGTGCTCCTCCGTGTCATCCTTTGGCTCCTCAGCACCACAGTGGGAGCTCTGCGCAGCTGGGCTGGGGTCTTTGCTTCACCGCAGCCCACGCCCAGTGCTGGAGCTGCCGCCAGTGGGACCAGTGGGGAAACAGCCTCCACCCTTGAGCTTTGGGCTTAATTTTATTTCACGTGATTTTGATGCCAGCAAGGGCTCTCGGCGCAGCTGCAGTCTCCTCCTCTCTCCGGCAGCGTGGCACCGCGACTCCTTCCCTGGGGAACACGGTGGGCAGCTGAGACCCAGCTCCACTTCGGCACTCGCAGCATCATTCCCTGGGCGAGCAAAGCACGGCAGAGGTTACCCCATGCTGGCAGCTGGCACCCTGGGTGGGTTCACCATGCACTACCACCCGCGCAGGGCAGGGGGACAGTGGGGAAGCCCTGGGGAAACCTCATTCCTCTTCCTCCTCCTCCTCCTCCTCATCCTCTGTGGTTTCTCACCCTGCCCCAGGGGGGTTAAGCTGCGGCACGAGGCTGCGGCACTGGGCAAAGGCTCCCAGGAACCATGAGGCTCCTGCTGCCGGCGGCTCCAGCTTGTGACCGTCAGAAAAACCCCAGTGGAAGGACTAGAGGTGGGGGGCACAGCTGGGGGGGTCCCAGGCCAAACCAGGGCTGCCAGTGCCCCTGGGCAGGTGGCTGGTGACTCCCTGTGCCGTGCAGGCAGGGCTGCCCCATGCCCCAAAACCCTGGGGACCCCCAGGACAGAATCCCTGGCTGCAGGAGAGGGGGAACTGGCTGCGGGCGCTCTGCTGGCACCGCGGCCGGTGCGGGCAGGGGGTGCCGAGGCGGGTGGGGGGTCTCACGTGAGCGTGTCCTCGTCCCCGTGGGCGTGTTGCTGTGTGGTGAGGGTGAGCTGGGTGCAGGCACAGGGAGTGCCGGTGGCGTGGCTGCGCTGGTGGGTCTTCAGGGAGCCCTGTTGGCCGACGCTCTGCCCGCACCGCAAGCAGGTGAAGGAGCCACTGCCGCCACCGCCACCGCTTGCTTCCTGTGGCCGCAGCGAGCAGCTGCCGCCGGGCTGGACCTGGCTGGCGTCGCCGGAGTGGTCCCGGGCGTGGGTGCGCTGGTGGTTGAGGAGGAAGCGGTGCTCGCGGAAGCGCCGGCCACAGCGTCCACAGCCAAAGGGCTTCTCGCCGCTGTGGATGCGCTGGTGGGTGAGGAGGTTCTGCTTGAGGCTGAAGCTCTTGTGGCAGACGCCACACTGATAGGGCCGCTCGCCGGTGTGGGTGCGCTGGTGGATGAGGAGGTTGTGCTTGAGGCTGAAGGCTTTGCCGCACTCGGCGCAGATGAAGGCGCGTTCGCCAGCGTGGTGCTTCTGGTGCCGGGCCAGGCTGGGCTGCTGGCCGAAGCGCTCACCGCAGAGGATGCACTTGAACTGCTTCCCCTCCTCCTCCTCGCCCTGGCTGTGGATCACCAGTGCCTGCTCCTCGCCCAGGCCCTCCTCGCCGCCCGCCAAGGCGAAGGGGCTCTCACCCGCCGGCGACGCCAGCTCCGTCATGGCCGGGCTTGCGGAGCCTGGGGAGCGCAGCTCCGGTTGGACTGGGGTGCCGGTGCCTGCCGACACCCTCGGGTGCTCCCACCCACCGTGTCTGTCCCCTGCCCCGACCCACCGAGGGATTGTGGTGGGTGTCAGGGCGTGGGCTGGGCTGGCACCTCGTGGCTCTGGGCTGGGTGTGGGGCAGCTGTGCCAGGGCTGGGGGGTCCGGGGACAAGCCTGGGGGGGTGAGTGGCTCGGGCAGCCCCAAAAGCAGCTCCGAGAAGGAGCCAGGCCGGGCCGGGCCGGGCCGAGAGGGGCCGGACCCAGCCGAGAAGGGCCGAGCTCAGCCGAGCCTGAGCCGAACCCATCCGAGAGGGGCCGAGCCCAGCTGAGAGGGGCCGAGCCTGAGCCGAACCCAGCCGAGCCGAGCCGAGCCGAGCGGGGCCGCGCCGCGCCGAGCCGCCCCTACCTGCACCGGTGCCCCCGGGTTCGAACCCGGCCCGCTCTCGGTCCCCCCCGGTTCATCCCGACCCTGGGCCGGGCCCGTCCGAGGCGCAGAGGAGGAGCGGTCCCGTCCCCGTCCCCGCTCCCCCCGGGTCTCCCCATCTCCCGCTGCTGACCTGCCCGAGCTGCCGCCGCCGCCGCCGCCGCGTCCCGCCGGCCCCGCCCACCCCTCTGACGCGCCGGGACCCACCCGCGCCCGTCACCGCGGCCTCGCGGCGGCTCCGCCCGGGGGCGGCAGAGCCGGGACCGGCAGCACCACCACCCCCGCCCCTTCCCCGGGCAGCATCACCCTCCCCCGCCCCCGCAAGGACGTTGGTACCAACCCCTGGCAAGTCCGTCCCCACCCCCACCGAGCCCAGAATTTGGCTCAAGCTGCCCCAAAACCGGAGGAACCGGCTCGGCTGCCCCAGCCGGCAGCGGGAAGGGCGGGAGCGGGAGGAGCGAGAACACCCGCAGCCCCCCGCCGTGCCCTCCCCGGGGTGTCCCTGAGCCCGGCCGGCGGCACACGTTGCCCCGAGCCCGCGGTGACGGGCGGCCACAGTTCGGTCCCCTCCCGGCACGGAGGAGCCGGAGCCCGCTGCGAGAGAGCGTTTATTTTAAATAACCTCAAAAAATAGAGCTGCGGGGACCGGAAACGCTGCTGGAGCTGGGGCGGGGGGGGGGGGACGGGGGGACAGGAGGGAGGCACGTCGGCCCCGGTCAGATTTGGGGTGCCCAGACCCCTCTGCCAGGCAGCTCCTGCTCGGCAGCTTCGTGGGCAAGGGGTGAAGCTCCGGTTGGGGCCGTCCTGGTGGCCAGATCCTCACACGACAACCCCAAAATGCCGGTGGTGAGCGGTGCGGCACTGAGCCGGGCTCCGGTGACACCGTCCCGTGATTCCAAGGAAGGGCTCGGACAGGGATGCGGCAGTGAGATTTGTGTCCCCTTTTGGATAAAGCCCCTGGGCACCGGGTTCTCGTTTGTGCCCAGACACCGATTCCACAGGTAACTGGGTGCCAAAGCGGTGCGAGCCAGAAAGATCCACAGAGCATGTAGAGAAGCACAAGCTATCCCCCCCGTCCCACCCCCCACCCTCCCCGGACCCTCCGCTCTGAGGAGGCTCCTCATGGGGCTTGTTGGGGAGCTGAGTTGAGCCACTTATCCCAGCTCTGCCCCAGGGAAGCCACAGGCCAGATCCTGCCCTGTCAGCTCGGGGAGCACTGGGAGGCCAACGGCTGTGGCACAACGGGCCCCCCCCCGGCTCCCCACCCCACACATCCCTGCAGAATGACATCTAGTCCAGACGGAGGGTTCTGAGAGCCCCAGGGACTCACAGAGGCCCCTCACCAACCTGCAGCCATCTCCAGGTTGGTGCCAGCAGGCGGGACGTGCCACTGCTGGACCTGCCATGCGCTGGGAGCCATCTGAAAGCCCCAGATCTTGAGCTCCTCCCCCTGCCCACGGTTCCCCAGGAAGGGCAAACACCACCACGCCAGGCCCCCGCTGCGGCTCCAGGCTCTGGCACCGTTCCTCCCGGGATTTGGTGTGTCCATGAGGCAGAAAGCAGCACATCTGACTCCCAGCCTCTGGTTCCCAAGCCCACCATGCTTGTCCTGAGTCCCGGCTTGTGGCTGTTCCCTTGGCACTGTCCTCGTTCTATCGGTGATCAGTCCCTGGCGTGGGCCGCAGCCACCACTTTGGGTTTGGCGTCTCCGAGCGTAGGCACGTGGTCCCAGCAGGGTTTCGGCAGCCGGCGTTACAGGCAGCCAGGGCAGGGTGGGGGTTTCTCTTCGCCCTGCACCCTCTCGGGCACCCTCAGGCCTCGTTTCTCCTCAAAGCTCCGGCCACAGACGCCATATTTGCCCCAGAGCTCGGCCCGGCAGTCGGGCTGCGGCTTTGGCAGTAACTGCCGCTGGCTCAGGCAGTCAGCGCAGCAGCATGGTGGCGGCAGGCCGGGCACTTTGGGGCTCAGCGCACCCCCGCCGCCAGCACACGGCCCCCCAGGACCCTCCTGCGGGTGCGGGGCACCAGGCACAAGCTGGGCGTCCTCCTGCATCAGCTGCAGCAGGATGTCAGCGGCGCCTGAGGGGCTGTCGGCGCGGCCGGGGGGCTGTGTGCCGGGCCCGTGGGCAGCTGCACGGGAGCAAGGGGGCAGCAGCAGGGCAGAGGGCTCGGCGGTCTTCACCAGGGCCACGCCACTGCCCGCTGGCTCCTCCCGCTGCCCCGACGGGCAGGTCCCTGGGCAACAGGCGGACGGGATGCTGCTGGTGTGGGTGCGGCGGTGCCGGAGGAGATGGGCCTTCTGGCTGAAGCCCTTGCCGCAGTCGGTGCAGCGAAAAGGCCGCTCGCCCGTGTGGGTCCGCTGATGGACGGCCAGGTTGACCTTCTGCCGGAAGCGCTTGCCACACTCAGCGCAGGCGTGAGGCCGCTCACCGATGCCGCCACTGCTGGGGCCCTGCCGCAGCTCGTCCTGCTCCTCAAAGGCCTCTCCGCAGAGTGAGGGGCTGCCGGGGGCCGGTGCCGCCGCGCTCGGGGGCCTCTCGGCTGCGTGCACCCGCTGGTGGACCCGCAGGGAGAGTTTGCTCTTGAAGCGCTTGGGACACTCGGGGCAGGGGAAGGGCTGGCGGCCACTGTGGGTCTTCTGGTGGGCCAGGAGGTTGGGCTTCTGGGCGAAGCGCTTGCCACACTGGGTGCAGCCAAAGGGCCGCTCGCCAGTGTGGGTGCGGTAGTGGGTGACCAGGTTGCCCTTCTGGTTGAAGCGGCGGCCGCAGACCCCGCAGGTGAACGGCCGCTCGCCCGTGTGGATGCGCTGGTGGGTGGCCAGGTTGGTCTTGAGGCTGAAACGCTTGCCGCAGACGTCACAGCGGTACGGCCCGCGCCCGCGGTGGCTCTGCCGGTGCTTGGCCAAGCGCTCGCACTGGGGGAAGCTCCGGCCGCACTCGGGGCACAGCCAAGCCCTCCCTTCCGCCGGCTTCTCTGCGGTGGCCTTGGGGGAGAGCTCGTCACCGGAGCTTCTCTCGTGCTCGGGGCAAGGGTAGGGCTTGGTCCCGCCGTGGCTCTTCTGGTGGGCCACGAGTGCGAGCCACAGCCCAAAGCTGTTGCCGCACTGGTTACAGATGAAGGGTTTTTCTGCACCGGGGGGCGGGGGGGTGGCATCCCCCAGGCCCGGCTGCACTCCGAGGGGCCCCAGGAGGTGGGAGCCGTGGCTGAAGGTGGCGGCACAACCCCCGGTGGCCTCGGGACCATGTGGCGGCCGCAGCAGAGTCACCTTCTGGCACAAGCCCTCGGCGCACTGGACGCAGGGGAAGGTGGGCTCAGCTGGGCCGGGTGGCTGTGGCGGCAGCAGCGGCTCCTTGCCGGGGAAACCCTTCTCGGCACAGGGGTAGAGCTCCTGGCCCTCTGGCAGCTTCAGCGCAGGGCCGAAGGGGGGCTGTGGCGGGGCCCCCCCGGGCGGCAGCGGGACGGCGGTGGTGCCGAAGGCTGGGCTGGGAGCAGGGCTGCGGGCGGGGCAGCGCCGCTGGCGCGGGGCGTGGGTCTTCTGGTGGGCTTTGAGGGACACCTTGTCCTTGAAGCACTTGTGGCACTGGCTGCAGGGGAAGGGCCGCAGGTCCGTGTGGGTGCTCTGGTGCGTCACCAGGTTGGTTTTCTGGGTGAAGCGCTTCCCGCACTGGGCACAGGCGAAGGGCCGCTCCCCGGTGTGCACCCGATAGTGGGTGACCAGGTTGGTTTTCTGGTTGAAGCTGCGGCCGCACAGGAAGCAGGTGAAGGGCCGCTCCCCAGTGTGGATGCGCCGATGCGTGATGAGGTTCGGCTTCTGCCGGAAGCTCTTCCCGCACTCGGGGCAGACAAAGGGGGTGTCATCGGTGTAGCTACGCGCTGCCGAGCGCAGCTTGGCCCGGCCGCCATCCTCCCGCTCGTCCCGCTGCCCGGCGGCATGGATGCGCTGGTGGGCCAGCAGATTGGCCTTCTGGCTGAAGCTCTTGCCGCACTGGCTGCAGGGGAAGGGCCGCTCACCCGTGTGCACCCGCCGGTGGGTGAGCAGGTTGGGCCGCTGGCTGAAGCTCTTGCCACAGTCGCCACAGCGGTACGGCTTCTCACCGGTATGGATGCGTTCGTGGGTGATGAGGCTTTGCTTCTGGCGGAATCCCTTCCCACACTGGGCGCAGCGGAAGGGGCCGGCGCCGAGCTGCGGTGCCCAGCAGCTCGTCCGCGGGGACAGTGGGCTCAGGGTGCTGGCAGTGGTGGCGGCATCTCGCTCCGTGCCTGCCCGCTGTCCGCCATGGAACCAGCGGCCGGAGCTGCCAGCAGTGCCGGGGAAGAGCTCCAGGGAGCCAGCAGCAACCCCAGGCTTCTCCTCGGGCTGCTCCACTTTGTTCACCCGCCCGGGCTCCACTGGAGGGCAAAAAGAGGTGGGATATTAATGTTTTTCACACCCGAGAGGAGCAGCCTCCTCCCCAGAGCCCGCCCCAACCTGGCACAGCAAGAGCAGCTGCAGCCGCAGCAGAAACTTGCCTGTAACAGGCCTGAAGTGGCGGCAAATTGGTCACAAAATAGGCTGAAACAGCCACAAAATGGGCCAAAATGGCTGCAAACCGGGCCAGAATGGCCACAAATTATCATAAAATGGCCAAAAACTGGCCAAAATGGCTGAATACTGGCCTAGGAAGGCCACAAACTGGCTGAAAATGGCTGAGAATGGGCCAAAATGGCTGCAAATTGGCCTAAAACTGCTCCAGACTGGGCCAAAATGGCCTCAAACTGGCACAAAAGGGCTACAAAATGGTGCAAAGCGCCTGCAAAATGGCCTCAAACTGGCCCATAATGGCCAAAAACTGGTCCAGAAGGGCTGCAAACTGGCCAAAATGGCCACAAAATGGCCTCATGCTGGCCCGGAATGTCCAAAAGCTGGCCCAAAAAGGCCACAAACTGGCTCAAAAGGGCCCAGAGCGGCCACAAAATGACCCATAATGGCCACACATTGGCTTAAAATGGCCAAAACCTGGCCCAAACTGGCTGAAAATTGGCCTAAGTGGCTGCCAACTGGCCCAGCACGGCCCCACACTGGCCCATCCTGTGCTGTGCCCTCCCGTCCTTCCCCCACAGTGGCACCCACCGGCGCAGGGCCCGGCCAGGCTCTTGCTCTCCTCCTGCAGCCGCCCATCGCCGTACGGCTCCTCTGGCGCCTTGATGCCGAACAGACCCGCGGGCTTGAAGTACCTGTAGCCTGGTGGGACGGGATGGGAGCCGGTGGCCACGCAGCAAACGCTGCTGGCACCCACCAGTACTCCCCAGTTAGCCCCAGTTAACAAGCTGTGCCAGAGACTTCCAGCTCAACAGCCATGCCAGCACTCGGCCAAAGCCTCTTGCCACGGCCCTCCCTCCTGCCCGCCTCCCACCTCGGTCCTGGCTGCCCCAAACCGTGCCGCGTCCCACCTGGGCAGGGGTCCGCCGGCACCTCGGCCCCAACGGTGTCCGGTGCGGGCCCGGCTCGTGGCGTCTCGCTCAGCCGTGGGTACGGCAGCAGGTTCATGGTGTGGGCTGGCTGCACCGGGAGAGAGGAGATGCCAGTCAGTGCTGCACTGGGGTGGTTTTAGGGGAGTTTTGGCTGCTGCTTCTCCTCCTCCGTGCCTCAGTTTCCCCGCAGCACTCTCAGGGGAATGGCACCCGCTCGCCACCCCCTTCAGTGGGCCCCTCACCCGGGGGGGATCCCCCAACCTTGCTCCCGCCCTGGCACCAGCAGAGGAAAGCCCGCTGGGAGCCGAAGCGGGTTTTCCGGGGCTGCTCGCCCCCACCCCGCCCGCTTCCCGCCCCCGGAGCTTGGCCGCGCTGTAGAAAAAACTTTAAAAAGCACCAATTTATGAGAAAAAAAAATCCCCTTGTGGCGTCCAGGGCGGCTCTGGCCGAGAAAAGCCCCATGAGAGCTCAACCCCCCCCGCAAAAATACCCCCATCGAGGAGCGGGGGGGTCGCTCCCCAGGCCCGGGGACCCCCCGCGCGTACCTGGGGCGCTCCCCCCGCCGCCATGGCGTCCCCCAGGGCCGCCCACCCCGGGCCCGGGGCATCGGCCGACCTCCGTCCGCGGGCTCCTCGGCTCCTCGGTGGCTCCACCGGGCTGAGGGGCCCTGGCAGAAGCGAGAGTGGGGTGAGGCGCCGGTCGAGGGGCTCGGTTGGGCCCCGCCACCGCCCGGGAGCCGCCTCCTCCTCCTCCTCTTCCTCCTCCTCCTGCGAGTCGGTTTGGGGGGAGGCCAGCGGCGAGCCCGGCCCCGGCCCGGATCCGCTGGTGTTCCTGGGATTTGTAGTCCGCGGCCAGAGCCCCGGGGACCCAGGGTCACCCCCCCGGCCCCCGCGCTCTCAGGGGCCTCTTTGGCGAGCGCTTGGCCTTAATTAAGGTTGTTTTTGGAACCGCGGCGTGTTCCGCGGTCGAGGGCCCGTCCCGGGGGGCAGCTCGGCACCGTGCGAGGCCTCGTTAACTGCCCCCGTTCGTTACGTGCCGCCAAGAGCTGGCGATCCCGGCTCTATGGCCGCGGTGCTCCCCGGGGCCGGTGACAACCCACGGGCAGGTCCCGGGGAGGCAACTGCGGCCTCTCCCCGTCGGTTTTCCCGCCCCGCTCCCGTTTCTAACCCCTCATGGAGCTCCCTAAGCTTTTCCCGCCGCTCCCGGACATGGCGGGGGGGGGGTGGGTGGGGTGGGGCGGGGAATGGACGACACCCGGGGTTACGGGAGCGTCGCCCACCCCACGGGGGACCACGACGGCCAGACTGCCGGGGACTGCCGGGGCTTCCTGGGTGCCGGGGGCTGTGACCGTGGGGTAAGGGGTAACGGAAGGTCCCACTGTCAACACCCCGTGCCCCTCCCTGACACCCCGAGACTCTCCCTGGCTCGCCGCGGCCCCTCACCGTGACCGCCCCGGGGACCAACCGCCACCACCCACCCCGCCAGGCCCCGGAGCCGCCTCCCCGCGGAAACTCACAGGCAAAGGCTCGTCCCGCAACGCGATGACGTCGTACTACTAGCGGGTGACGTCGTAGCAGCGGGAGGAGGAAACCGCGCCCGCCGCCGGGCGAAGGACACTTCCGGGTCAGGGCGGCACCCGTAGGGGCGGGCGGCAGCTTCCCCTGCCGGCGCGGCGGGGAAAGGCACCATAGAGCCCCCCGGCGCGCTGCCAGAGCGTCTACCGCCGCCACCATAGAGTATCCCGCCAAGGGCCAGAGCGTCTCTGCCGCCCCTATAAAGTGCCCCAGCGCGGGCCAGAGCGTGTCTGCTGTCATTGCCCGCGGCCCCACAGGTCCCGGTACCGGGAGGGGCTTCCTCTGGCCTCCTCTGCTCCTCCAGGGGCTCCGGAGGGGGCTGTGTTTTCCCCGGGGCCCGGTCCTGAAGCCTCGGTTGGTGGGAAGGCGGCACTGCTCGGTGCCGGGGCCTGGTCTTACTCCTTCTCCCGCTCCCTGCTCGGGGCAGGCCCCGAGGGGCAGCCGGGGCCGGTGCGGGCCCGGGCCCATGGGGCAGGCGATGTCTGGCCCCTCAGCCCCAGCCCCTCTCAGGGTGCCCCGTCCCGGTGGAGGAGGACACACAGACACACACGGACCCCCTGAACCGCGGCCATGCCTCGTCCGTTTGCCCTTGTTTTGGGGCCCTTTGACGTCGTTTCGGGGCCGTTTGTCCCTTTGCTGCACCCCCCCCTCCCCCGGCAGCGGCACCTCCCGCCGCAGGGCAGGGCAGGCACTTCTCAGGGCCGCTGTCCGGTGCCATTCGGTTGTTGTCACCAGGCGCCCGCGGCTCTTCGGTCGGTCGCGATGTTCTTAAAGGGCTTTTCCAACCTAAACAATCCCATCGTTCGGCCCCAGGCGGGACCCCCGCTCCCCCGCCCCCTCCACATCCCCCCGGCCCCTCGACACCTCCCTCCCGGCGGGCAGAAGGCTGCCGGTGACCTCGGGGCTGCCGCCGGTGGCCCCGACACGTCGCGGTGGCCGTGTCCAGCCCCCGGTAGCCGCGTCCAGCCCCTCCTCCCCGCGGCCGGGCGGAAAAAGGGGCAGTTTCCAGGAAATCGGTTAATGAACGACCGAAGCCCGTGGTGGGTCTATCGAGGAGACTCTCGGGGGTCCGCTGGCCATGAGGGTCCCGCTGGCCCTGTGCCTGGCCGTGGTGGCCGTGGCAGCCGGTGGCCAGTCCCCGCTGCAGCGGCGGGTGGTGAAGGAGGTGCTGGATGATTTCCACGGGCGTAGCAGCGTGCGGTTCCTCTTCAGGGAGCAGGCGGTGGAACGGGCCGTCGAGAGGGTGAGCCGGGAGGGCACCCCCGGGGGGCTGCAGCCACTGCGGGGGGGGGGGGGGGCGGAGCAGCCGAGGCCCCCGCTGGGGTGGGGACGGACAGGGTGGGTGGGGATCGGGGTGCTGTGGAGGGAGAGGAAGGGGTGGGTGCTGGGGTGTGATGGAGGGAGGGGGGTGGGTGTCAGGATGTCATGGAGGGAGGAGGTGGGTGCTGGGGTGTGATGGAGGGAGGGGGTGGGTGTCAGGATGTCATGGAGGGAGGAGGTGGGTGCTGGGGGGTCATGGAGGGGAGGGGATGGGTGCTAGGGTGATACAGAGGGAGTGGGGCGGGTGCCAGGCTGTCATGGAGGGAAGAGGTGGGTGCTGGGGCATCCTGGAGGGGAGGGGAAGGGGTCAGGGTGTCATGGAGGGAGGAGGGTATGTGGGTGTCAGGGTGTCACGGAGGGAGGGGGGTGGGTGCTGGGGTGTCACAGACCTCAGCTACTCATTAACCAGGCGAGCGACTGCTGGTGCCTAGCCATGGCAGTGTCACTGGGAGCACCAGGGCCTGTTCCCGGGGGCTGTGGGGCCTGACAGGGTGTCCCCTGTGTCCCCCCCTCCCCAGGAAGACCCCTCAGGGACGTTCGTCCAGCTGCGGCTCAGCCTGGTGCAGACAAACTGCGGCAAACGGGCGCCACATCGGCACAACTGCCGCACCCTGGAGAACGGGGTGAGCCAGGGCCACGTGTCCCTGTCCCTGTGGTGATGTCCCGCAGGGGACACTTGCCCTCTGGACCCCCCTGGGCCCCCCCTCACCTGCTGTGCTGTGCCAGAGGGGCTGCCAGCTCCTGGCTGGGGCAAGACGGCAGTGCCTGGCACTGCCCCCCCTGGTCACCCCGCCGTGTCCCCAGGCCTGGCGGGGCTGGGGGGTCCCGGTGGGGTGACAAGCTGCTCTCTGTCCCCAGCGCAAGCCGACCTGCCTGGCCTGCTACAAGTTTGACACCGGTGACAACCCCAAAGTGCTGGACAAGTACTACAACTGTGGCCCCAGCCACCACCTCGCCGTGAAGGTGAGCCCTGAACCCATCCCAGGGCACTGGCACGTCCCCCCCACGACCCCAGCACAGCGGTGGGTGCCAACCCAGTGTGTTCTGCCTTGGCAGGAGATCAAGCGCCGCGACGAGGCCGAGTGCCGGGCAGTGGAGGAGGCTGGCAGGGCAGGTGACCCGCTCTACCTCCCTGGCATGTTCGCCTTCTCCGTGGGGCTGCCAGCAGCGTAGGTGGCCTTGGCACCCAGTAAGAGCTGGTGGGGGCCGTGGGACCACGCGTGTGTGCACGAGGACACACGCGTGGTCCCAGCAGCCCTGCCCTGTGTCCCCTCTCCAGGCCGTCACCGGGGACTGGCCCAGCTCAGCCCGCCCCCCACTTTCGCTTGCTGTGCCCCCGCACGTTGTCACCGAAGGAAGCACCCCCTCCCAGCCTGCCCCCCAGTTACTCACCAGTAAACCCCAGCTCACCAGTAAACTGCAGCTCACCAGTACACCCTGGCTCTGGCTCCCACAGGGGGTGGCTATGGGCGGGTGAGGAGTGCGGGGGCGGCTCAGCCCCATGTCCCTCTGGCACTGAGAGGGGGCTTGGTGCCACCTCCCCTTCATCACCACCCGTGAGGAGGGACAGGGATGTGGTGGGTCCAGGCAGGGCAATGGCTACAAGCGAGTTGGGGCCAGGACAACGCAGTGAAGGGTGTCGGAGGAGACTTTACTGGGCAGCACCACCACGTTCCCACCACATCCCCATGTCCCCACCCTGTCCCTGTGTCCCCACCACATCTCCAGGCCCACACGATGTCCCCAGGTCCCAATGATGTCCCTGTGATGTCCCCACTTCCCCCAGCAGCACCCCCCAGTCTCCTCCAGGCTGGCTCCAAAATTCCGACGGCTGTTCCTGCTCCCACTGCAGCTCTGCTGTTGCCCGACCCACGGGTGCCAGAGCACCGAGGTGCCAGTGGCGGTGCCGGGGACTCCTCTGGTGGTACCAGGGTGCTCTGGTGGCTCAGAAGACGAAGGACCCAGGCTCATGGCGGGTGCCAAGTGCCCGCTGGGCCTGGGCAATGGTGTCGTCGGCGCGGCGGCTCAGCTCCCGGCACTCCCGCAGCACCTCCCCGAACTGCTTGTAGGCCTCTTCCACGATGGAGCTGCGTCGGCGTGGCCGCGACTCCCAGAAACCCGCCTCCACCCAGGGCTGTGCCACACGGGGCAGCTCTTTGGCACCAGCCTCACCGGCGTCACCGCCGCCGCGTCCCAGCGAGGCGTCGAGGTCCCGGCAGAGCTGGTAGAGCTCACTGCCGTGCCCTGACACCCGCTCGCCGTCGATGGCCTTGAGGCCGGGGCACATGGCGGCCAGTGCGGTGCGGTAGGCGGGGGCGGTGGCACAGAGCGGGTTGCCGAGGCGGGCGATGGGGTCGCGCAGGCGCAGGCTCTCAAGCCGCCGCAGCCCGGCCAGGCAGCTCAGGTGCCGCAGGCTGCGCAGGCGGTTGCCGGCGACGTTGAGGCGCTGGAGGTTGTGGCAGGAGCCGAGCGGCTCCAGGCGGGTGACGCGGTTGCAGGCCAGGTTGAGGACGGCCAGGGACTTGAGGGCTGCCAAGGGGCCCAGCTGGGCGATGGCGTTGCCGGAGAGGTCGAGCCACTCAAGGTGGAGGCAGTCACCCAGGCAGCCCAGGTGGCCGATGCCGCGGCCCCGCAGCCGCAGCAGCAGGATGGAGTCGAGGGAGAACTCGCCGGTGCTGCCCTTCAGCAGCTGCGGCGTGATCTGCACCCCCTCCCCTTCCTCTTCCTCCTCCTCCTCCTCCTCCTCCTCTTCCTCAGCATCATCCTCCTCCTCGACCCCCTCGCCATGACCCTCCATCTCCTGCAGGATGGGGTGTGGGGGGGGCACGGGTGGAGGGGCAGCCCCGGGTCCCACCTCCCCGCAGACCCAGATCGGCCGCCTCTGGGTCCCCCCGAACCCCCCGGGACACTCCCGGTGTCCCGGCTCCTCTCGTCCCCAGGTCCTCTCGGTCCCCCCCGGTGCCCCCCACTCCCCCTGGATCCCCCCGCGTGTCCCCAGACCCCCCTGTGAGCCCCTCCCCGGTTCTCCCGCATCCCCCCCTATCCCGGGTCCTTCGGTCCCTCACCGCTTCCCCCCGGTGCTTACTGGGTCCCGCCCCACCCCCGGCATACCCCCGGGTCCCTCCGCACAACCCCGGTACCCCCCTGGTGCCCCCCCTTCCCGTTCCCCCGCTCCCGCACTCACCGCACCGCAGCTCCCGGCAGCCCCTTGGCCCCGCCCCCCCGCTCCGTTACCACGGAAACGAGCGGCCGCCCCGGCCCCGCCCAACCAGTCCCGGGGGTGTCCCCGAGCAGCTCCCGGTGGCACCGTGACACCCCCCCGAAACTGCCCCCCCACCCCCCGCGGCTCCCGCTCGGGAAAATGCAACAAAAATCCTTTTTATTGGCAATTTGGGGCCCGGTGCCACTGCGGGGGGAGGTAGGTGCCCCCCAACCGGCACCGCCATGGGGAGACCCCCCCCCCGCCGCCCACATGTCCCAGGGGGTGCCCCGATTCACCCGGCACAGAATGTGGCACCGGCCAGTGCCGGAATGTTCCACCACGTGCTGCAGCCACAAGGGTCACCGGCAGCCACCGCGGTGCCCCCTGCCCCCCGCCGGCACTGTCCTGGCGCTCGGGGGCCCTCAGAGGGCAGCGGGTGCCGGCCGGCTCTGCCGTGGCACGGTGGCGGCGCTGGCGCCGTGGGTGCGCTCGTGGCGCAGGAGGTGGGTCTTGCGGCTGAAGCTCTTGCCGCAGCGGGTGCAGCAGTGGGGCCGGTGGCCAGTGTGCACGGCCTGGTGCCGCGCCAGGTTGGTCTTGGAGCTGAAGCGGCGGGGGCAGCGGGCGCAGGCGTGGGGCCGCTGGCCAGTGTGCACGGCCTGGTGCCGCGCCAGGTGCGACTTTCGGCCGAAGCCGCGGCCGCAGAGCTCGCAGGAGAAGGGCCGGGCGCCGGCGGGCGACCGCGGGTGCCGGCGGAGGGCACAGCGTGGGCAGGCGTCGGGCTTCGGCACCGCCTGTCCCCGTGGATGCGCCGGCGGGGGCGGCTTGTCATCGTGGGCACACTCATCGCAGGCGACGGGCCATTCCTCCTGCTGCTGCCGCCGGCATGGGGATGCCGCATCCTTCCCCTCCCCGCACTCGACGCAGGGTGACGGCGTCTCCGGCTCATCGTGGAGCCGCTGATGCCGCAGCAGGTGCTGCTTGTGGGCGAAGCGGCGGGCGCAGCGGGCGCAGGCGAAGGGCCGCTCGCCGGTGTGGGTGCGCCGGTGCCGTGCCACGTGGGTCTTCTTGCGGAAGCGGCGGCCGCAGTCGGCACAGGGGAAGGGCCGCTCGCCTGTGTGCGTCCGCTGGTGCGAGCGCAGGTGGATGCGCTGGCGGAAGCGGCGGCCGCACTGGCTGCAGGGGAAGGGCCGCTCGCCCGTGTGCACCCGCAGGTGCCGCGTCAGATGCGCCTTCTTGCCAAAGCCCTTCCCGCACTGGGCGCAGGCAAAGGGCCGCGGCGATGACGGGGGGACGTGGCAGCAGCGCTCGCAGCCGCCGGCCTCGGCGACGGCCAACAGCGTGCCGGAGCCCGGCTCCTCTGGGCACGGCTGCTCCAGCTTGCAGGCGCAGCCCGGCGGGGTGCCGGCGGCATGGGGTGCGGTGGCCCACTCCTCATCATCTTCCTCCACCTCCACCTTCACCTTAGTCACCAGCCAGTCCCCTGCAGGGACAAGGGGCTGGTCACCGCGTGGCCTCAGTGTGGCTAGAGCCGCCGGTGACGCCGACGCCGTGTGTCCCCTCACCTGAGCGTGTGTCCCCTCACCTGAGCGGCTGAGCTCCAGCTCCTCGCCATCGCCCTGGGGGTTCACCTCCGCCTTGGGGACCACCGGCCCCCCTGGGGACACAAAGGGCTCCCCCCCCCAGCTCCAGGAGACCCCCAGC
This sequence comes from Bucorvus abyssinicus, assembly GCA_009769605.1. Taxonomy (NCBI): domain Eukaryota; kingdom Metazoa; phylum Chordata; class Aves; order Bucerotiformes; family Bucorvidae; genus Bucorvus; species Bucorvus abyssinicus. The sequence continues at coordinate 10,298,734 of CM020028.1, read as the reverse complement.
AGCACTCCAGCAGCGGGGGGAGGGGAGGGACCCCCTCGGCACCCACCGGAGCCGGCACAGCCAGGTGCCTCCGGCTCCTCCGCCAGCGGCTCCGGCTCCGGTTTGGCCATGGGGGAACCTGCGTGACAACGGGACGGGTATGAGCCCCCCGGGACCCCCCCAAAACCCACCTCCCAAACCACCGCCCCCCCCGCCCGGCCTCCCACCTCGCCCAGCCCCGGGGCGGGAGTGGGGCCAGGACCCCCGGGGCGTCGAGGGTCTCCCCCATGGTCCCCACCCCGATCCCCCTCGCAGCTCACAGCCCCCCCCGCCTCTGCCCTTCCCGCCTCCCCCGCTGCCCCACAGACCACCCCCCCAGCCCTTGTTCCCCCCCCCCGTCTCCCAGTGTCGTTGTCCCCCCGCCAGTGGCGCCCCGTACCTCCCCCTCTTCCCGCTCCCCCCCCGTCCTTCTCGGTCCCCCCCATCCTGTCCCACCCACCCGCTTCCCCCCCACCCTTCCTGCCCCCAAAGCCACCCACCCTCTCTCCGGTTCCCCGCCCCGGTCCCGCTCCCCAGGTCCGGTGCCTGTCCCGGTGCCGCACGAACCCCGCTCCCGCCCGGCTCCGCCGTGACCGTCGATCGTGGCCTCGGGGCCGGGGGGCGGACACCGGCCCCTCCCGCCGCCGCTACCGGCTCCGCCTCACCCGCGGTGGCCGCCGGTCCCCCCGCCCCCCCGGGCTGTACCGGGTCGATACCGGGTTGTATGTCCGCGGTGAAGCGCGTTCTGGCCCCCCCGCCCGCCGGAGGCTCCGGCGCGGGAGGGACACGGAGGAACGGGGACGGGGCGGGGGAACACGGTGGTGTGGGGGGACATGGGGCAGGGGCACGGGGGGACGTGGCCGTGGGAGGTGGAGAGGGGGGCGCGGGGGGACACGGGACAGGGAGAGGGGGACACGGGAGGACAAAGCGGGGACACGGGGGGACAAAGCAGGGACACGGGGGGACAAAGTGGGGACAAGAGATGCGGACACGGAGGGACAAAGCGGGGACACGGGGGGACAGAGTGGGGACACGGGGGGACAAAGTGGGGACACAGGATGGGGACACGGGAGGACAAAGCAGGGACACGAGGTGGGAAATGGGGACACAGAGGGACAAAGTGGTGACGTGGGGGACATGGGGATGGGTGTGAGTGTGGGGACACGGCGGGGGACACAGGGCAGGGACATGGAGACGTGGGGATGGAGGTGGGGGGACATGAGGGTACACGGGAGAGGGACGGGGGGACACGTCTCCATGGGGCAGCAGGAACTGTCGGGGTGTCCCTGTCCCTGGCCCCTTTCCGGGGCTGGATGGGGTGGTTGGGTGCCCAGGACCCCCCCTCATCCTCCTTATACCAGGACACGGGGTCACAGCACATCCGTGTTGGGGCGGGGAGTGGGGACAACAGGGACATGTAGCCAGGGGTTACTAAACCCTAATCCCAGCATGTGCCGGATCCGACCCCCACCACCTCCAAACCAGCAGCTGGGTCCAATCACCAGCCCCACAGCTGCCCCCCACCGCCCAGTTCACCCCATAAAACCCCCAGTCCCTCACTGGGGATAGCAACGCTGGTGCCACGGTAAGAGGAGGGGCCCTTGTGCTGGGCGTCCCCGTGAGATAACCGTGGGGTTGCCCCACCAGTAACACCATTATCCTCTGGCCAAGGTGTTGGTGCGGTGTAGCCAGCATGGCCAGGGTGCCCGTTGGGCTCCTGGCCACCCTGTTGCTCTGGGTGGCCACGGCGGACGCGGCGACGGGGTGAGTGGTCCCGTGTGCCGGTGCCTGGTGGGTTTGGGGGGTGCCGGTGCCACATGGGTGACGGTGGCCTTGCGTCGCGTCGTGGCAGACATTGGTGTGAGCGGACGGTAGAGGTGACGGCGGAGGAGGAGGTGATGCCGCGACGTCAGGATGCGGTGCCCTGTGCCGAGCTCTACCATTACAGCCTGGCTGGTTGGCACATCGACCGTGAACGCATGCACCAGGCTTACGGCGGAGACCGCGGCGAGCCCCACCGGCATGGCTCTGGCACCCCGCTCTGCTACATCTACCGGTGAGCACCAGGGTGCTGGGGATGATGCTGGGGCACCCATCACTGTGCCACACACCCTCACGGTGACACCACGGCTCCCCCCTGCACCACAGACCCCCGGAGATGCGGCCAGTGGTGTGGAACCGCACGGTGCGCGGCTGCTGCCGGGGCTGGAGCGGGCCCCTCTGCACCGAAGGTAGGTGTGGGTGGACGTTGAGGTGCGGTGCTGCTGTGGTCACCGGCACATGGTGCTCACCGTGTTCCCCTGCCGCAGGCGAAGGTTTGCTGGGGCGATGCTATGGCACGTGGCAGTGCCAGGACGATGCCGGCAGCCGCAACCTCTCAGCCATGAGCCTGGCTGAGTGTTGCCGGCACCCGTGGGGGCACAGCTGGAGGAACGGCTCTGCCGCGCCGTGTCTCATCTGCACCCGCCTGCCCCTCGCTGGTGGGTCCAGGGTCCTGGGCTGGGGGGATCCCGGGGGGTTCTGTGGGGCATTTGCTGAGTGCTGGCATCTCCCCGCCGCAGGAGAGGCCTCACCGCGGCCATCGCGAGGAGCAGCCGCCTGGCACCGGGGCCCCTCAGCCACCTGCCTGGCCTGGGCTGGCTCCCGGTACCGCTCCTTTGATGGGCGGCACTTCCACTTCTCTGGCGAGTGCGTGTACACCCTGGCTGCTGCCGCTGATGGCACCTGGGCTGTCTCCATCGCTGCCGGCGAGCACCGGGTACCCGCAGGGCCGGGTGGGGGGCAAGGAGGGGGAGCCCGGACGGGATCTATGCTCCCTCCACGGCCAGTCGCTCTGGGGGGTCATTGGTTTGACCCCATGGTATGGCACGGCCCAGTGGTGGCATCCTGGCAGCCCTGGCTGACACCATGGTGCCACAGGCACTGAGCATGACCTTCGGCGTGGACATGGTGTCGGTCCGGGACCGGGACATCTCGGTGAACGGCGTGGTGGTGCTGGAGGGACAGCCGTACCTGCACAATGGTGAGAGATCCTGGGTCACCGGCCCTATCCCAATGCCATCCCGGTGCTGTCCCAGGGCCGAACCGCCGCTGCGGTGCCGGCAGGGATCAGCGTGATGTGGCTGGGCGACTGGGTGGCCGTGGCGAGCGGGCTGGGTGTGCGGGTGAGCTCTGATGGGCGCCAGGCGGTCACCGTGACGGTGGACACTGAGCTGCGGGGCGGCACACGGGGGCTCTGCGGCCCCTACAACGACGATCCCACTGGTAAGCATCACCTTGCCGGCCATGCTGCCCGGTCACCGCGCTGGGCAAGATGCAGGGCCGGGGCCGTGGGCCGCATCCAGCCCCCCCTGTGCCCCCAGATGATTTCCAGCGCCCTGGGGGGGATGTGACCCCCTTTGCCTCCACCTTTGGCAACGCCTGGAAGGTCCCAGATGCCAGCTCGGAGGTACCAGGGCAAACCCATGGGGGTGCAGCTGGGGCTGCTGGCACCCATGTCTGGCCAGGGGTCCCTGGGGGTGTCACCATGGCTCTGAAGGTCCCCCTCGGCCTCAGTCTCTCTGCAGGGACGCAGCAGAGCTGGGCCCTGGCTGCGTGGCAGGTGCCGCGGCACAACAGGCAGCCGAGGCCATCTGCGGGAAGCTGCTGGCCGAGCCCTTCCGCCAGTGCCATGATGAGGTAAGCGGTGCCCAGGGGGTGCCCGGTGGGTGCTGGGGGTTGCCGGGGGGTGTTGGAGCCCTCACCCGCCACCCCGCACCAGGTTGACCCGGGTGGTTTCTACGCGGCGTGTCTGGAGGTGGGGTGCCGGAGCGGTGACACCATGCCCTCGGCGCTGCCATCCCCCACCATGTGCGACACCTTCGCTGCCTATGCCCGGGACTGCGCCCGGCGCCGGACACTCATTGACTGGCGCCGGCCGGACTTCTGTGGTACGGGCCGGGGGTGCTGCGGCGCCCGACCCTGCAGTGGCTCCCTGGCCCCCACCACCTCGAGCACCCCGACTGCTTGTGCCTGCGCCCATTGGTCCTCTGCACCCCAAAGATTTCTGCTGGCACTCCTCGGTTGGGTACACCCCAATTTCTTGCCCATGCACCCATCAATCCTGGGCACCCCAAAGATTTCTACTCGCACCCCTTGGGCGTCTGCACCCCAGATCCTTGTCCTTGCACCCCTCAGCTGGGTGCACCCCAGTTCCTTGTCCTTTCACCCCTCGGTCGGGTGCCCCCTGAGGCCGGTGGCTGCGCCCCAGCGGGTGCTGACACGGTGCTGGTGCTGACAGAGCGCAGCTGCACCCGGGGCCAGCGCTTCTCGGACTGCGTGTCCGCCTGCCCAGCCAGCTGTGAGGCCGTGGCTGGCGCCGAGGCTGGACCGTGCCACGACGACTGCGCTGGCGGCTGCCAGTGCATGCCTGGGCTCTACCAGGATGGGGGGCTTTGCGTCCCCCCAGACGCCTGCCCCTGCCGCCACCGCCACCAGCGCTACGCCCCAGGCCAGAGCATCCGCCAGCGCTGCAACCAGTGGTGAGCAATGCCACAGCGCTGGCTCCGGCACCACCATCCCCGTACCCACTGTGGTTGCAGTGTCCCCGCCACCCGGGTGACTCTGGCGTCACTGCATGTGCTGGCAGCACATGCCGGGGCGGGCGCTGGGTCTGCACCCAGGAGCGGTGCCCAGCAGAGTGCGCGGTGCTGGGGGGACGCCACTACATCACCTTCGACCGCCGACGCTTCTCCTTCGTGGGGGACTGTGCCCACACCCTGGTGCAGGTGAGGGCAGCCGTTGCGGTGGTGGTGGCCATGGTGGTGGCTGCAGTGGTGGGGACCTGCCCTGAGCTGGGGCTCAGCGGGGTCTCTGCCCTGCCAGGACTTTGTGGAGGGGCAGCTGCTGATCGTGGCTGAGCACGAGGCTTGCGATGGCCGATGGCCACTCGGCTGCCGCCGGTCCCTCACCGTCAGTGCCCGGCGGACCTCGGCGCACCTCCACAGCACAGGTGACACGCGGGGACAGACACCGTGGCATGGCAGGGTGATGGGTGCCAGCCAGGCAGCCCTGATATTCCCATGGTGGTGGGTGCTGGTCTGGTGGCCCTGACATGCCAATGGTGGTGGGTGCTGTCCCAGTGACCATGACGTCTCCATGGTGGTGGGCGCTGGTCTAGTGGCCATGCCCCAACGTACCCAGGGTGGTGGGTGCTGTCTTGGTGACTCTGATGTGCCCATGGTAGTGGGTGCTGGTTTGGTGGCCCTGATTGCCCCCGTGATGGTGGGTGCTGGTCTAGTGGCCATGCCCTGATGTCCCCATGGTAGTGGATGCTGGTTTGGTGGCCCTGATGTCCCCGTGGTGGTGGGTGCTGGTTTGGTGATCGTGATTGCCCCCATGATGGTGGGTGCTGGTCTAGTGGCCATGCCCTGATGTCCCCATGGTAGGGGATGCTGGTTTGGTGGCTCTGCTCTGATGTCTTTATGGTGGTGGGTGCTGGTTTGGTGGCACTGATAGCCCCCATGGTGGTGGGTGCCGGTCCAGCGGCCATGCCCCGACATCCCTGTGCTCTCCCGGCGCAGGCGAGGTGACGGTGGATGGGCGGGAGGTGACACTGCCCTTCGCCAGTGCCGAGCTGAGTGTCCACCAGGCATCCTCCACCTTCCTGCTGCTCCAGACCTTCGGGGCCCATGTGCTATGGGGGCTGGAGAACCCTGTTGCCTACATCACCCTCCAGCCCACCTTCGCCGGCAAGGTGAGGCCTTGGGCCCCAGCTGTGTCGTGCTGTGCCGTGCCGCCGCAGTGGGGTCTGGCGGGGCCCGTCCTGAGCTGCGTTCCACTGCGTCAGGTGCGGGGGCTCTGCGGCACCTATAACTGGGACCAGCAGGATGAATTCATCACACCGGCAGGCGACGTGGAAACCGGCATTGCCGCCTTTGCCAACAAATACCGGGCGTCTGGTGACTGTCTGGCCACGCTTGTCACTGTCCCCCTCGAGAGCTGTGATGGTTTTGCCGGGCACCGGGAGGTGGCTGAAGCAGCCTGTGCCATCCTGCACAGTCCAGCCTTCCAGGTGCCGAGTGGCTGCGGTGCCGACTGAGCACCAGCGTTGCTGGTGCTCCAGTGCCCTGGTCCAACGTGCCTGTGCCGCCCCCAGCCCTGTCACCAGGTGGTGGATCCAGAGCCGTTCCTGGAGCTGTGCCTGGCTGATGCCTGCACGTGCCGGGATGGGCAGCGGTGCCTGTGCCTGGTGCTGGCTGCCTACGCCCGGGAGTGTGCACGGGAGGGGACCGAGCTCTCCTGGAGGAACCAGAGTGGCTGTGGTCAGGGGGCGGGATGGGATGGGATATGGTGGGATGGATGGGAGGGGACAGGATGGGAGGGGACAGGGTGGATGGGTGGGACAGGATGGGACAGGGCACGATGGGATGGGATTGGGTGGGACAGGACAGAGCAGATGGGAGGGGACAGGGACAGGGTGGGATGGGGTGGAAGAGGGTGGGATAGGGTGGGACAGGATGGGATGGGACAGGGTGGATAGAACAGGATGGAATGGGATGGGATGGGACAGGAGGGCATGGATGGGCTAGGATGTGGTGGGATAGATGGGAGGGGACAGGATGGGACAGGACAGGACTGGACAGGGCACAGCAGGATGGGAAAGGATGGGAAAAAAGAGATGGGAGAGGTTGGGATGGGGTGGAGTAGAATGGAACGTGATGGGATGGGATGGGAAAGATGGAGTAGGGTAGAAGAGATGGGATGGGATGGAACAAGTCAGGATGGATGTGATGGGATAGATGGAGTAAGATGGGACGGGGTAGTGTGGGAAGGGATGGGATAGATTGGATACAATGAGACAGGATGGGATGGGGAAGGACAGAGTGGGGCAGGGTGGATGGCGTGGGATGGATGGGATGGGATGGGATGGGAGAGGAGAGATGAGATGGGGGGGCAGGTGCCACCATGGATGATGTCCCCGTGGTGTCCCTGCAGAGGTGCCGTGCGCCAATGGGCAGCTCCACCGGGAGTGCGGCCGTCCCTGTGGCCAAAGCTGTGCCAAGCTGCGCCTGGATGGGGCCGACGGCGCCTGCCCGGAGCTGGACGGACTCTGTGTCCCCGGCTGTCAGTGCCCGGCTGGGCTGGTGCTGGCTGAGGATGGGCCCTGCGTCCCGCCAGCTGCCTGCCCCTGCCGCCATGGCACCCAGCTCCACCCACCCGGCACCCGGATCCGCCGCGGCTGCAATGCCTGGTGCGTGGCCTATGGCCTGGTGACATGGCAGGGGGTGGTGGGGGCACACGAGGAGTGACGCTGGGGCAAGGGATGCTGTCGTGGTGCCACGGGACATGGTGGTGGTGGTGGGCGACAGCTGATGAAATCCCCCGACGGCCCGTCCGGTACGGCACCGCGGGCACCGTGGGCTTTCATCGGCTGTGCCGGCCATGCGGCAACGGACAGGGACACCCACGGAGAAGCCCCATGGCGAGCCTGGGAGGTGTGGGGGCTGGGGAGGGGCTTTGTGTGGGATGGGGTGGGATTGGGGTGAGACTGGGATGGGAAGGGGATGGGATGAAGATGAGGATGGGGATGAGGATGGAGATGAGGATGGAGGTGACTATGGAGATGAGGATGGGACTGGAATGGAGATTGAGATGGGATTGGGGTGCAGATGAGAATGAGGATGGGATGGAAATGAGGATGAAGATGGGATGGAGACAGGGATGAGAATGAGGGTGGCAATAGGATGGGATGGGGATGAAGATGGGGATGGGATGGGGGTGAAGATTGGATCGGGATTGGGATGGGCATGGGGATGAAAATGGAGATGGGGATGAAGATGAGTATGAGGATGAGAATAAGGATGGGATTGAGATTGGGATATGGATGGGGATGGGTCCTTCTGGCTGTGGTTCCCCCCAGGCTGGGGAGACTCTGTGGGGCTGCCCTCACCACATCCTCCCCGCAGCGTTTGTGCTGGCGGGTCATGGCGCTGTGCCAAGGCCCCCTGCCCGCCCAGTGCCCTGTGCCCGGGGGGGCTGCTCCATGCACCGGGGTCCTGCCTGCGCCACTGCGATGGCACCGAGCCCAATGGCACCTGTGCCAGCTTCACTGACGGCTGTGTCTGCCCCGCCGGCACCGTGTTCCTGGTACGGGACCCTCTGCCCCAGGGGGGAGCTGGGGGTCAGGGAAGCTGGACATGGTGGGCTCTGGGCTGGGCAAGGTGGGGGCCTGGGGAGCTGGATGTGGGGCTCTGGGGTCTGGGGGAGTTGGTGGTCAGGGGAAGTTGGGGGTCAGGGGACGTGGACTTGGGGGTCTGGGGGTCTGGGGGTGCATCGGGGTTGTGGGCTCTGTGGGGCTGGTGAGGGGCACTGGGGGGGTCCCAGCCCCTCTGCTGGGAGGTCCCAGAGCCCCCACCCTCCGTCGTGGGTCTAGCCCCACCCCCCACCCCCCACGCCCATCCCATGGTGGGGTCTCACGGCAGGATGGCAGCTGCGTGTCCCCATCCGAATGTCCCTGCCCCCACGGCGGACGCCTGTACCGGCCCAACGCCACCATCCTCCACGACTGCAATACCTGGTGAGACACCCCCAAAAATAACCCACCCCCCCACACCCCAAAAACCCCCTCCCTGGGGTGGGTGGTGGGTGTTGCGCAGCGGTGACGTGGCTGCGGCGGGCGCAGTGTGTGCCGGCGGCAGCGGTGGCACTGCGGGCGGGCCGAGTGTGCGGGGACCTGCGCGGCGACGGGGGACCCCCACTACGTCACCTTCGACGGCCGCGCCTTCACCTTCCCGGGGGACTGCGAGTACCTGCTGGCACGTGAGGCCAGCGGCCTCTTCACCGTCACCGCCGAGAACGTGCCCTGCGGCAGCACCGGCGTCACCTGCACCAAGTCGGTGGTGGTGGTGATGGGCAACACCGTGGTGCACATGCTGCGGGGTGAGGGGAGGTGCTGGGGATGGGGAGGTGGGGACGGGGGAGTTGCCGAGCTGACCGATGGCCGCGGCGGTGCCGGCAGGGCGTGGTGTGACGGTGAATGGGGTGCCGGTGCGGCCCCCCAAAGTCTATGGCGGCACTGGGTTGACGCTGGAGCGCGCTGGGCTCTTCCTCCTCCTCCTCTCCCGCCTGGGCCTGGCCGTGCTGTGGGATGGAGGTGAGAACTGCCGGCACGGGGTGGGTCCGCTGGGCCCGGGCATGCCAAATGCTGCTGCCACCACATCCCCAGGTACACGTGTCTACATCCGGCTGGAGCCACAGCACCGGGGCCACGTGGCCGGGCTCTGCGGCAACTTCGACGGCGACGCCGAGAACGATTTCACCAGCCGCCAAGGGGTGCTGGAACCCACCGCCGAGCTCTTCGGCAACTCCTGGCGCCTCAGCCTGCTCTGCCCCGAGGTCAACGGCGCCGACGCCCGGCACCCCTGCGCTGTACGCACCGGGACGGGGGAGCACACGTGGGGAACCGGGGCGGTGGTGGGCGGCGCCGGCATCTGATGGCATCATGACCCCCCAGGAGAACCCCCACCGCGCGGTGTGGGCCCGCCGGCGCTGCGGCGTGCTCCGGCAGCCGCTCTTCGCCCCATGCCACGATGCCATCCCGTGCCAGCGCTTTTACGACTGGTGCGTCTTTGACGCCTGTGGGTAAGTGCCAGCACCGGCGGGTCCCCGAGCCCGGGCGGGTGGTCCTGGCTGCCCCCACCTCACCGCAACCTGGCAGCTGCGACTCGGGCGGGGACTGCGAGTGCCTGTGCACGGCCATCGCCACCTATGCCGAGGAGTGCAGCCGCCGTGGCATCCACCTGCGCTGGCGGAGCCAGGAGCTGTGCCGTGAGTTGCCAGCACCGGACGGTCGAGGCCGAGGGGTGGCTCCAGGGGGGTCCAGACTGGGTTGGGATGTGGGTCAGGCTGGGCACACCCCGCCCGATAGGTTGTGCCTGGGGGTGGTTTGGTGGGGTTCCGGCATGGGGTGTGAGGCAGGACCTGGTGTGGTGAAGGGCGACTGTGGGGCAGGGGGGTTGTGGCTGTGGCTGAACCCCCATCTCCAGCTCTGCAGTGTGATGGAGGGCTGCAGTACAGCGCCTGTGGCCCCCCCTGCCCCCCGACCTGCCGCGGCCTCGACCGGGACCCGCCAGAGCTCTGCCAGGGGCTGCCCTGCCTGGAGGGCTGTTTCTGCCCCCCCGGCACCCTCCTGCATGGTGCGGTGTGGGGCTGGTCTGGGAATGGTGTGGGGCGGGTGTGGGGATGCTGTGGGACGAGCGTGGGGTTAACGTGGGGTTAATGTGGGGCAGGTGTGGAGCAGGCACGGGGCTGGTGAGATGATGGCATGGGGATGGTGTGGGGCTGGCATGGGGCCACCATGGGGCTGGCAGGGACTTGCATGGAACTGGCGTGGGGCTAACGGGCTGGTGTGGGACTGGTGTGGGGCTGGGTGGATTGCCACAGGGCTGGCGTGGGGCCAACGTGGGGCTGGCGGTTCCTCTCCCCGCCGTCAGACGGCCGTTGCCTCGACCCCGCCGAGTGCCCATGCTTCTGGGATGGCTTCGCCTTCCCGGCTGGAGCCGCAGTGCAGCAGGGCTGCCAGAACTGGTGAGTCCCTGCAGCACCCACTGGCACCCGCCGGCACTCACCAGCCTCCGAGCCGCCCCGGTGCCGACCCGTTGCCATCCCGGCAGCACGTGCTGGTCGGGCCGCTGGCGCTGCCAGCCGTGGCCGCAGCCTTGCCCGTGGCTGTCGCCGGGATGCGCGGCGTGGGAGTTCTTGTGCCGGGCGGACGGGCGCTGCGTGCCGGGCGCCTGGCGCTGCGATGATGAGGACGACTGCGGCGATGGCTCAGACGAGGCCGGCTGCGCCCCACGCTGCGCCCCACACCAGCACCGCTGCGCCGGCGGGCACTGCCTGGCCTGGGCCGCCCGCTGCGACGGCGTCGCCGACTGCCCCGATGGCTCCGATGAGGCCAGGTGCCCCTCTGGCACCTGCGTCCCACCCCAGTTCAGCTGTGCCGGCGGCGGCCGCTGCCTCCCCCCACAACAGGTCTGCGACGGGGAGCTGGACTGCGGCTTCGGCGATGACTCCGATGAGGCAGGTGAGTGGCCCCATGGCTGCCCCATGGCAGGGACGGGGGTCCCTGGGGGTCTGTGCCCCGTACAAAAAGGTCTGAGCCCCCCAAACTTGGGTGTCTGTGGCCCATGGTGGGTGTCTCCGAGTCCCCTCGTCTTGGGGGTCTCTGTCCCACGGTAAGGGTCTGTGCCCCCATCCCTAGGGCTCTCTGCCCCATGGCAAAGGGGTCTGAGCCCCCCAGATCTTGGGGGTCTGTGCCCCATGGTGGGTATCTCCAAGTCCCCTCATCTTGGGGGTCTTTGCCCCTTCGTGGGAGGGTCTAAGCCCTCTATTCTTGGGGGTCTCTGCCCCTTCGTGGGAGGGTCTAAGCCCCCTATTCTTGGGGGTCTCTGCCCCATAGCAAAGGGGTCTGTGCCCCCCATCCATGGGGGCCTGTGCCCCAAGGTAGGTGTCCCTGAGCCTCCCATTCTTGGAGGTCTGTGCCCCACGATGAGGGGTCCTGAGCCCCAAGCACCTGGGGGGTCTGTCTGTGCCCCATAGCAAAGGGGTCTCAGCCCCCTCTCCCTGGGGGTCTGTGATCCACAGGGAGGGGGTCTGAGCCCTCCAAAATTGGGGGTCTGTGACCCATGGTGAGGGGTTCCCTGAGTTTCCCATCCCTGAGGGTCTGTGCCCCATGGTGAAGAGGTCTGAGCCCCCCATGCCTGGGGGTTTGTGTCCCACCGAGAGGGGTCCTGAGCTCCCGATCTCTGGGGCTCTGTGCCCCATCCCTGGGGGTCTCTGACCCATGGCTGGGATCCCTGTGGATCCCTGCCCCACGGCTGGGGGTCTCTGGAGGTCTTAGCCCCATGGCAGGGAATCTCTGGGGGTCCCTGCTCCACGGCGGGGCTCCCTGAGGCTGCCATCCACAGGCTGCAGCCCGCGGTGCACGGGAGGTGAGTTCCGGTGCCGAGTGGGCCGCTGCGTGCCGTACCCCCACCGCTGCGATGGCCAAGACGACTGCGGCGACTTCAGCGACGAGCATGGCTGCTTCTGCCCCCCCGGCCACCTCCAGTGCCCCGACGGCCAGTGCCAACCGCCCGCTGCCGTCTGCGATGGCCACCGCGACTGCGCCAACGGCACCGACGAGGCCTTTTGCCCTGGTGAGGAGACACGGCGGTCAGATCCCCCCACCCCAGGGTGACTGGCATGGCAGCGTCACCCCGTGTCACCACGTGTCCCCCACCACAGACGTTGCAACCTGCCCCCCCGGGCAGCTCCCATGCCCCGATGGCGCCTGCATCGGCGAGGCCGCAGTGTGCGACGGCATCGGTGACTGCCGCGATGGCTGGGATGAGAGCCCGGCTGGCTGCGCCGCAGCACTGCCCGCACCCACCAGTGAGTGACCCCCCGGCAGTGCCAAGGCGGGGCTGGGTGTGCCCGCAGGGGTCCCCCGTGGTGACCCCTCGCTTCACTCAGCGGCCAGCTGCGGCCCATCGGCGTGGGGCTGTGGCAGCGGGGAGTGTGTGCCGCGGGGCTGGCTCTGCGATGGCGAAGCTGACTGCGGTGATGGCAGTGATGAGCTGGGCTGTGCCGGTGGCTGTGGAGCCGGTGCCTTCCCCTGCGCCCACGGCGAGGGCTGTGTCCCCCATGGGCACCTCTGCGACGGCATCACCCACTGCCGTGATGGCTCCGACGAGAGCGACGACCTCTGCGGTGAGAGGCTGAGGCAGGTCCCGGCCGTGGCCACAGTGACACTCGCCCCGGTGGGATGCTTTGTGGGGGTGCCCACATGTCACCTGCACCGGTGACGTCCCTGGCACAGGCTCCACAGCCATCCCGCCATGCCTGGGGCTCTTCACCTGCGTCGGTGGTGTCTGCCTCAACACAACAAGGGTCTGTGATGGTGTCACCGACTGTCCCCGTGGCGAGGACGAGGCAGCCTGCGGTGAGGGGCAACCTGGGATGGGGGTGGGCAGCGCTGGGGGGGATGCAGCTGGTGACAGTCACTCCACCTTGGCCACCACACCATGGTCACCCCACTATGGCCACTGCACTACAACCATCTCACCACAGCCACCCAACCATGGCCACACCACCATGGCCACTGCACTGTGGTCACTTCACCATGGCCACTGTGGCCACCCCACCATGGTCACCCCACCATCGCCACCCCACCATGACCACTTCACCATGGCCACCATATTATTTCCACCACACCATTGTCACCTCACTGTGGCCACCCTATCACAGCTATCTCGCCACAGTCACCCCAACATGGCCACCTCACTGTGGCCACCTTGGCCACCTCAGCTTGGTCACCCCACCACAGCCACCCAACCATGGCCACCTCACCATGACCACTCAACCATGGCCACTCCACCGTGGCCACCCCACCATGACCACCTTGCCATGACCATCCGACTGTGGCGACTTCACCATGGCCACCTTACCATGGCCACCCTGCCATAGTCGCCACACTATGGCCACCTCACCATGACCATCCAACCATGGTCTCCCCTCCATGGTCATGCCACCATGGCCACTTCACTGTGGCCACCACGTCCTCATGGCAGAAAGCCGTGTCCCCACTGGCAGCACCAACCGAACAGGGGGTCCCTGCACTGAGTTCTCCTGCGGCGGAGGGGAGTGCGTCACCTTCCAGCAGGTATGAGGTGGGGGGACACCCACGTGCACCCTTCTGAGGTGACCCCCCACCCCACCGGTGCCCCACGGGCTCATGCTGGTGCCGCAGGTGTGCGACGGGGTGCGGGACTGCGGGGCCGGGGGGGACGAGGAGGGCTGCGGGTTCTGGGGGCCCTGGGGGCCCTGGAGCTTCTGCACCCGCTCCTGTGGCCCCGGCCGGCGCCGGCGGGCACGGGGGTGTCACCAGCAACCCCCTGGGCTCCTGCGCCACTGCCGTGGCCCCCAGCATGAGGAGGAGCAGTGCTTCAGCCGCGCCTGCCCTGGTGAGCACCTCTGTACCCCCATAGCACCTCGGTACCCCCATAGCACCCTGCTACCCCCAGAGCACCCCGGTACCCCCAGAGCACCCCAATACCACCCAGAGCACCCCGGTACTCCCCTGTAGCACCCAATACCCACTGTAGCACCTTGATACCCCCCGGAGCACCCAAACACCACCCATAGCACACCAATACCACGGAGCACCCTGATACCACCCAGAGCACCCAAATACAACCCCATAGCACCCCATTATTCAACTATGGCACCCCAATGCCACCCTATGGCACCCAGATACCTCCCATAGCACCCAAATACCCCCATAACACCGCAATACCCCCCATAGCAACCCAATATCCTCCTATAGCACCCCAGTACCCCCTATAGTGCTCCCATACTCCCCATAGCACCCCAATCCCCCCCATAGCACCCCAATATCCCCCTATAGCACCCCAGTACCTCCCTGGGACCCCGTTATCTCCCCATAGCACCCCAGTCCCCCCCATAGCACCCCACTGTCCCCAGCTCACCCCAATGGGTTGTCAGCTGGGGCAAAAGTGGGGTGTCCCCCCCCGGGGGGTGCGGGCAGTGGGTGCCCCCCTCACCCTCACCACCCCACCCCAGTGGACGGATCATGGGATGAATGGGGTCCCTGGTCGAACTGCTCAGGGGGGTGCGGGGGGGAGCGGCTGCGGCAGAGACACTGCCAGGCCCCCCAGAACGGCGGCCGTGACTGCGCCCACCTGCCCGGGGGGGCCCTCCAGACCGGTGAGTGCTGGGAGGGTCTGGGGGGGGGTTCCAGTGGGGTGGGTCCCAGTGGGACAAGTAGGTTCCATGGGGCCGGTGGGTGCCAGTGGGGTGGGTCCCATTGGGGTGGGTGGGTGCCGGGTGGGGTTTTGTGGGATGAGGGGGGTCCCAGTGGGATGAGTGGGCTCCATGGGGTGGGTGGGTCCCAGTGAGATGCATGGGTCCCAGTGGGATGGGTGCCAGTAGGATGGGTGGGTCCCAGTGGAATGGGTGGGTCCCAGTGGGATGGGTCCCAGTGGGACAAGTGGGCTCCACAGGGTGGGTGGGTCCCAGTGGGATTGGTCCCAGTGGGGTGGGTGGGCTCTATAGCATGGATCCCACTGGGATGGGTGGGTCCCAGTGGAGTGGGTGCCAGGGAGGTGAGTGGGCTCCCTGGGGCAGGTCCCAGTGGGATGGGTCCCAGGGGGATATGTGGGCTCCATGAGTGAGGGGCTCCGTGGGTGGGTGGGGTTCATGGGGTGGGTCCCAGAGGGACAAGTGGGTTCTGGTGGGATGGGTGGGCTCCATGGGGTGGGTGGACTTTGTGCGGCAGGGGTCTCTCTGGGGTGGATGGGCTCTGTGGGGTGGGTGGGTGCTAGTGGGATGAGAGGGCTCCATGGGCAAGTGGGACCCAGTGGGACGGGTGGGTCCTGGTGGGGTGGGTGGGCTCCATAGGCAGGGTGGGCTCCGTGGGGCAGGGGTCTCTCTGAGGTGGGTGGGCTCTGAGGGACAGATGGGTCCTGGTGGGATGGGTGAGCTCCGTGGCATTGGAGGGCTTTGTGGGGTGGTGGGTGCTGGTGGGTGGGTGGTCTCCATGGATGGGTGGGTGGGTGCTGGTAGGTGGGTGCCAGTGGGGCGGGTGGTCTCTGTGGGTGGGTGGGTGCAGATGGCCAGGTGGTCTCCGTGGGGCTGACCCCCTCCCCGCCCCAGCCCCCTGTGCTCCAGGGGGGTGCCCCAATGCCTCCTCCTGCCCGGGGGGGCTGCGGCCCTGGCCCTGTGCCCCCTGCCCTGCGTCCTGTGCCGACCTCACCGCCGGCCCCCGCTGCCGGCACCGCCGGCCCTGCACCCCAGGTGAGCCAGGGAGCACCCACGGGAGGCCCCCTTGCTGCAGCTCCTCACCCACCCACCCACCCACCCACCCGCAGGGTGCTGGTGCGCAGCGGGACTGGTGCTGGACGCCGGTGCTGACGGCAGTGGCGAGTGTGTGCGGCCACGGCAGTGCCCATGCCAGGCCGCGGGGCTGCGGCACCAGCCGGGGCAGCCAGTGAGCGTCGACTGTCGCCTCTGCACGTGCCTCGACGGGCAACTGCGGCTCTGCCGCCCGGACCCTGAATGTGCCGGTGGGTCGCGGTACCGAGGCGGCACCGTGATGGCGGTGTCAGTGGGACCCCCACCGCTGAGCCAGTGCCCCCCCCAGTTGACTGCGGCTGGTCAGCGTGGTCGGCGTGGGGCGAGTGCCCGGGGCCCTGCGGCAGCCAGAGTGTCCAGTGGTCCTTCCGCAGCCCCACCAACCCCAGCCGGCGCGGCGGTGGCCGGCATTGCCGTGGCATCTACCGCAAGGCCCGCCGGTGAGCAGCTGGGTGGGCGCGGGGCTGGGCAAGCGGCTGGATGGGCTCAGCATCCACCTCCCGTCTCTTTCTCCCGCAGGTGCCAGACGGTGCCGTGCCGGCGGTGCCGGTACGAGGGACGGTGGTTCGGTCCCGGAGAGCGCTGGCGTGGGGAGCCCTGCCACGTCTGCCAGTGCCTGCCTGGCCCGGCTGTCCGGTGCTCGCCGTACTGCCCGCTCCGTGCCAGCGGCTGCCCCCTGGTGAGGGTGGGGGCCAGGGGGGCCAGGGACCTTCCCTGACGGTGATAATGGTGATGGTGACGGTGTCCCCCCACCCAGGGCCAGGTGCTGGTGGAGGCCCCTGGTGACACTTGCTGCTCCTGTTCCCCAGCCGGTGAGTCGAGTAGGTGCTGTGGCAGTGGGTGCCTGCGGGGAGGGGTGTCCCAGCACCCCAATACCACCCTACAGCACCCAAATATTACCTCATAGCACCCAAGTACCCCCTCCAGCACCCCAATCCTGCCCCATAGCACCCCAGTGTCCCCAGCTCACCCCA
Organism: Bucorvus abyssinicus; assembly: GCA_009769605.1. Classification (NCBI taxonomy): domain Eukaryota; kingdom Metazoa; phylum Chordata; class Aves; order Bucerotiformes; family Bucorvidae; genus Bucorvus; species Bucorvus abyssinicus. Next base: position 10,281,851 of record CM020028.1, on the reverse strand, counting down.
ATGGGCTGCCCAGGGTGGGTTCCCCCAGCTGGGGCCGGAACGGGGTGTCCCCACCCCAGGGGGTGCGGGCACTGGGTGCTCCTGCCCATGGGCTGGTGGGTCGAGGGGAGCAGCTGGGTGGGTGTTCCCAGTGGTGGCTGTCCCCGGTGCAGGGGACAACGTGACGGCCACCCCCTCCGTGATGACGATGGAGCCACCAACCACGACCACCACCATCACCGCACCATCGGCGCACCCCCACAGCCCCCTCCCCTCCTCTCCGCTGCCTCCTCCCGGAGGTAACTGACCCCCCCCAACCCTGACCGCGGTGCTGGTGACGTGGGGTCACCCCCACCCAACCCACACCTATACACGGGATGCCCTGCTCCCACCCACAGTGAAGCCAGTGACGGTGACGACGCCCGTGACAGCGACGCCGAGCAGGTTTGGAGTGACAGGAGGGTGGGGGGGGGTCCCCAGGGGGGTCAGGGTCGGGGGGCACCCCCACCCCTAACTGTCATCTCGGCTCCTTCCAGCCCCGTGGGCCCCAGGGTGCCCAGCACCCCCCTGGCCCTCGGCGTGGGGACCCCCGTGGAACAGGCACCCGCCAGCACGGGGGGGTCAGGGTGGAGCGGCCCCCCCCTCGCCGGGCTGCTGGGCCCCCCCGGCCACCTGGCACCCACCAGCACCCAGACAACGCGCGCTGGGCACCCAGGCACCCCGGCAGCACCCCCGGGCACGGCGCTGGAGGGGGAGACCCCACCAACACCCTCGGGTGAGGGTGGGTGCAGACCCTGGTGCTGTGGGTGCTGTGGAATGATGGGTGCTGAGGGGTGATGGGTGCTGTGGGTGCTGTGGCTTCAGGGTGCCAAAGGTTTAGGGGTGCCATGGGCTTGGGGTGCTGTGGGCTGGGTGCTGGGGGGTCGGGGTGTTGCAGAGTGGGTGCTGTGGGGTTTGGAGTGCCATGGGCTGGGTGCTGACCCTCTTCTCTCCCCCACCTTCGCCACCCCAGGCCCTGCCCTGCCCCGGCTGCTCTGCCCCGGGGGGTGGGTGCCCTGCGATGGCCACCCCGACTGCCCCGACGGCTCCGACGAGGCCCATTGCGGTAAGACCCCGCCCGGGACTCCCCCCCGGGGAACCTCCTCCAAATGTGAGGACCCCCCAAACGTGGGTGATGCTGAGACCCCTAACCCCGCCCACTCCGCAGGGCCCCTCCCCGTCTCTGCCAGCCCCCCTGTCCCCACTGGGGGTCTCCCCCCACCCTGCCCCCCCCCGCAGGTCCCATGCCCCGGCGCGGAGGGGTGTCTGGACCCCCAGAAACGCTGTGACCGGCACCCGGACTGTCCTGATGGCTCCGATGAGACCCACTGTGGTACAGGGGGGCACCGGGACCCTCCGGGGACCCCCTCACCCAAGGACACCCCACCTGGGGACACCTCCCTGACCCTGCCCTGGGGCTGGGGGTGTAGGCACTGGGGGGAACTGGGGCTAGGGGGGCAACAGGACTGCGGGAACTGGGGGAACTGGGGGATCTGGGGCTGGGGGTCATCGGGACTGGGGGAACTGGGGCTAGGGGGGCAACAGGACTGGGGGAACTGGGGGAACTGGGGCTGGGGAGGGCATCAGAACTGGGGTAACTGGTGTAACTGGGGTAACTGGGGCTGGGGGACATCGGGACAGGGGGGACATCGGGACTGGGGGCACTGGGAGAACTGATGGTCACCAGTGTTGGGGGTCCCAGGGTGGGGTGAGGGTCCCCCCGACCCCCTTGTCCCTCCCCGTTGTCTCCCCAGGCGCGTGCGAGCTGTCCCCGTGGGGGGGGTGGGGGCCCTGCAGCCGCTCCTGCGGGCTGGGGGTCGCCGTGCGCTGGCGCGGGGGCGGGGCTCGGCCCGGGGGGCGCTGCGACCGGCCCCCCCTTGACACCCGCCACTGCTTCGAGCGCGCCTGCCCAGGTACCCCCGAGCACTGGGACGGGACACCCCGAATGGGCTGGGACCCCTCCCCCGGAACCACCCCCCCAAGGCCCCACGGGCTGGGACCCCCATCACCCCTGGGACCCCTATTATGGGTTGAACCCTCCCGCGCCCCCCCCCCCCCCCCCATGGCCTGGGACCCCCTTCAGAGGTGGGGACTCCCCTCATATGGGCTGGAATCGCCCCGCCCCGGACCCTTTTCATGGCCCAGGACCACCCCCCGTGAGCTGGGATCCCCATCACAGGCTGGGACCCTCCCCAAATGGGCTGGGACCCCCATCATGGGTCGGGACCCTCCAGGACCCCCATCACGGGCTGGGATCCTCCCAGGACCCCACCATGAGCTGGGACGCCCCCAGAACCCCCATCATGGGCTGAGACCCCCTCTAGAACCAGCCCCCCATGGGCTGGGACCCCCCCCCGGAACCCCCCCAATAGGCTGGGACCCCCATCACGGCCTGGGACCCCCTCCATGGTCCGTCCCCAGTCCAGTGGGGGGCTCCCCAGTGTCGGGGGGGCTCGGGGGTCCCATGCCCGCGGTGGGGGGTGGGGGTTGGCTGTGGGTGAGCGATGGGGCAGGCGGGGGGGGGGGGTGCCAGCACCCCCTGCCCCCCACGTGCCCCCCCCCCCGCAGTGCCCGGAGCGTGGGCGCCCTGGGGGTCCTGGTCCCCCTGCGATGCCACCTGCGGGGGGGGGGTGAGGAGCCGGACGCGGAGCTGCAGCGACCCCCCCCCCAAAAACGGGGGCGAGCCCTGCCCGGGCCCCCCCCTCCAGACCCAGCCCTGCAACCTGCAGCCCTGCGGGGACCCCCCAGGTACCGGGGCGGGGGGCGAGGGGTCCCTCCCCCTGCGGTGGCGGGTGGGGGGGGGTCACACCCCACCCCTGAGCATCCCCTCTGGCCCCTCCCACCAGCCTGCAGCCCCCAGATGGTGTTTGTGGAGGCGGGGGGCTGCGAGGAGGAAGGGGTCCCCCCTTGCCCCCCCACCTGCGGGGACCTGAGTGGCAACGGCAGCTGCCCTGGGGGCTGCTGGGAGGGTAAGGGGGGGGCGGGGGGTTGGGGGTCTTGCGGGGCACAGGGGGATTGGGGGGGCTGGGGTGGCTGGGGATGCTGAGGGATGCTGGTGGGTGGGTGCAGGTGGGTGTGGTCGGTGTATTGGGTGCTGGTGAGCGTGGGTGGGTGCCCATGGGTGGGTGAGGGTGCGTGCTAGTGGGTGAGTGAAGGTGGGTGCAGATGGGTGCTGGTGGATGCTGGTCAGTGGGTGCTAATGGGTGGGTTCTGGTGAGTGGGTGCCAGTGGGTGCCGATAGATGCAGGTGGGTGCGGGTAGGTGCCAGTGTGGGGGTGCAGGTGGGTGTGGGAGAGTTCTGGTGGGTGGGTGCTGGTGAGTGCTGATGGATGCAGGTGGGTGCGGGTGGGTGGGTGCGGGTGGGTGCTAGTGGGTGAGTGAGGGTGGGTGCAGATGGGTGCTGGTGGATGCTGGTTGGTGGGTGCTCATGGGTGGGTTCTGGTGGGTGGGTGCCATTGGGTGCCAATGGATGCAGGTGGGTGGGTGCCCATAGGTGGGCGCGGGTGGGTGCTGACCCCCCGGGCCGACCCAGGCTGCCGGTGCCGCCCGGGGCTGTTCCTGCAGGATGGCGGCTGCGTCAGCGCTGGGCGCTGCCGGTGCCACCTGCCTGGGCAGCAGCGCCAGCCCAATGAGGCCTTCGACCGTGGCTGCCAGCGGTGGTGAGACCCCCCCACCCAACCCCACACCCACCCCGCGGCCCGTGCCGGTGGTCCCGGCACTGACCTGCCACCCGTGCCAGCGTGTGCCGCAATGGTTCGGTGTCGTGCCGCGATGCCACGTGCCCGGTGCCCTGCGGCTGGTCGGCCTGGTCGCCCTGGACCCGCTGCCACGGCCCCGGTGACGGTGGCTGCGGCCACGGCACGCAGGAGCGGTTCAGGTGGGGGCTGTGTTGGGGTGGGGGGGTCCTGCCCCATGGCTGGTTGCCCCCCGGCCGGTGGCCCCACGGCTGGCACCGTCCCGCAGGTCACCCACCAACCCGCCGGCAGCCGCCGGAGGAGCCGCCTGCACCGGGCAGAGCCGGGAGGAGCGGGAGTGCCAGCAACCCTGCGGCACCACTGGTCAGCGGGGACTGGGCGGCGGGCATGGGGGTCCATGGGGGGTCATGGGGTGCCAGGCAGAGGAGGGAGGTGACTTGGGTGGCATGCGATGCCACATGGTGCTATGGGGTGCCACGGGGTGCCAGACAGGGCAAGGAAGTGACATGGGTGCCATAGGGTGCCAAGAGGTGATATGGGTGCCATGGGATTCCACGCAGTGCCAGGAGGTGAGATGGGTGCCACATGGTGCCATGGGATGCTGGGAGGTGACATGGGTGCCATGCAGTGCCATGGGGTGCCATGGGGTGCCAGACAGGGCAAGGAGGTGACATGGGTGGCATGAGGTGCCACGCAGTGCTGGTGTGTGATGTGGGTGCCATGGGGTGCTGGGCAGGGTAAGGAGGTGGTGTGGGTGCCCTGGGGTGCCATTGGGTGCTGTGTGATGCCGTGGGGTGCCATGGGGTGCTGGGCAGGGCAGGGAGGTGCCGTGGGTGCCGTGGGGTGCCGGGTGGTGCTGGGAGGTGCCATGGGGTGCCATGGGGTGCCATGGGGTGCCATGGGGTGCCACGGGGTGTGGTGTGGGTGACACCATGGAGCTGATCCCTCCACCCGTCCGGCCCCTTTCCCCACGGGTGCTGGGCGCTGACCCACCCTATGCAGCACCCACAGAGGCGCCGTGGGGCACGGGGGGCCTGTGGGGCGAGTGGTCTCCGTGGGGCTCCTGCAGCGTGTCCTGCGGGGGGGGCGAGCGATTGCGCCAGCGGCGGTGCCAGGGACCCCCCTGTACTGGGCCCGGGCTGCAGAGCCAGCGCTGCAATGGCCACGTCTGCCGCGGTGAGTGGCTGACCCACGGCATGACCCATGGCGTGACCCATGGCGCGACCCATGGCATGACCCATGCCCTGACCCACAGCCTGACCCACGGCCCTGACCCATAGACCTGACCCACAGCCCTGACCCATGCCCTGACCCACAGCCTGACCCATGGCCCTGACCCATAGACCTGACCCGCAGCCCTGACTCATGCCCTGACCCACAGCCCTGACCCATAGACCTGACACGCAGCCCTGACCCCATGGCCTGACCCACGGCCTGACCCACAGCCTGACCCACATCCTTGCTCCATAGCACTACCCCATACCCCTGTCCCACACCCCACACCCACCGCACACACCACCCCCCTGGCCATGCTCCCCATGGTGGGTGCTGACGGGTAGGGGCAGAGGCCGGGTGCCCCCGGGGACGGCTGTTCCGTGAGTGCCCAGAGGACTCGGAGTGCCCCTTCAGCTGTGCCCACCTGGCTGGGCGGGTGGGCTGCGCCCCGGGGAGCTGCACCCAGGGGTGCCACTGCCCCCCTGGCACCCTCCTGCACCGCGGTGCCTGCCTCGAGGTGAGACCCGCCCCACCCCGGGGTGCTGAGGTGGGGCTCTCTGGTGGTGGGTGCTCTCCAGTGTTGTGGGTGCCCCCTGGGACCGTGGGTGCCCCCCCCGAGGCAATGGCAGGGGGATGATGGGGGGGTGATGGTGAGTCATCCCCAGGTCCATGGGTGCTCACCAGGGCAGTGGGTGCTCCTGGGGGTGGTGGGTGCTCCCCAGTATGGTGGGTGCTCTCCAGGGCAGTGGGGTGGGGTTGGTGGGGTGGGGGGGTGATCCTTGGGGTGGTGGGTGCTCCTGTGGGTGGTGGGTGATACTTAGGACAGTGGATTCCCCCTGGGGTGCTGGGTGCTTCCCAGGATGGTGGGTGCTCCCTGGGACCTTGGGGTGAGGAGGGATCACAGAGGCGGTGGATGCTCCCCACATCCATGGGTGCTCCCCAGGGCAGTGGGTGTTCCTGGGAGAGGTGGGTGCCCTTTGGGACATTGGGTGCTCCTGGGTGTGATGGGTGCACCTGGGGTCAGTGGATGCTCCTGGGGGCAGTAGGTGCCCCCTGGGGTGGTGGGTGCTCCCTGGGACATTGGGTGCCCCACAGGAGTGTCCCTGCGTGCTGACGGCCGAGCTGCTGCGGGACCTGCCCCATGGCCCTGGCAGCACTCAAAGCACCCACAGCACCCATGGCCCCCACCTCATCCTGGGCCAGGAGCTGCCTCCGGGCAGCACCATCCAGACACCCTGTGGTAACTGGTGAGCACCCCGCACCCACCTTTCCCAGCACCCAGCACCCTTCCCCAGCACCCACCACTCAGCACTCACCCCCTTCCCCAGCACCCAGCACCCAATGCCCTTCCCCAGCACCCAGCACGCACCCTTGCCCCATACCCTGCCCCACAGCCCCCCTGATGCTGCCCCCCACCCTGTCGCTGCCCTCAGCTCCTGTGTGGGGGCCCGACTGCGCTGCCCGGACTGCCGGCGGGGTGGGGGCCCGTTGCCGTGGGGCCCGTGGGGCCCGTGGGGTCCCTGCTCGCCCAGCTGTGGGGTGCTGGGGGTCAGCACCCGCCGCCGCATCTGCGCCGGCCCCGTGCCCACTTGCCCCGGGCCCCCCCTGGACAGCAAGTTCTGCCGGACTCCCCCTTGCCCAGGTGCGTCATTGCCCCATGGCCCTGTGATGCGTGGGTCACCACCCCACTGCTGTGGGTCCCACCCCGTCCCCATGTCATGCTGTGGGTCCCACCCCCACGGCTGGGAGTCCCAGTCCATCCCTGTCCCCTCTTCGTGGGTGCCAGCCCCGTGTCACACTGTGGGTCACCACCCTACTGCTGTGGGTCCCACCCCATCCCCACGTCATGCTGTGGGTACCAGCCCCACGGTGGGGGGTCCCAATCCATCCTTGTCCTCTCTACCGTGGGTCCCAGCTCTGTCCCCTTATCATGCCATGGGTCACCACGCCAGTGCCGTGCGTCTCAGCCCCACTCCCCCTGCCCTGCCGTGAGTCCCAGCCCATCCCCAGCCCCACATCATGCTGTGGGTCCCAGCCCCATGCCCAGACCCTCCACCGTGGGTCCCAGCCCCATCCCCTCTGCCCCGCAGTCTGTGTGTGGGTCCCACTGCCCCAGCCCAGCGGGAGGCCAGGGAGGGTGGAAGATGCTTTGGGGGTGTCACTGTCTTCACTCTCCCCCCACGGCAGAATCCAGCTCCATGGCAGAATCAAGACCCACAGTGGAACCCAGCCCCACGGCAGAGCCCAGCCCCACGGCAGAGCCCAGCCCCACGCCAGGTGAGGGCTTGTGCAGGGGAGGGGGAGACGCCCAGCCTCCCTCGGTACCGCCCCACCGAGGGTGCGGCTGCCCCCGGGGGTGTCTCACGGCAGCCCCCGGTGCCCGCAGAAGCCGCGGCCGAGGAGGGGTTCGGCCCGTGGGGCCCCTGGAGCGGCTGCACCCGCAGCTGCACGCGCCCGCGCGCCCCCGCCACCAAGAGCCGCACCCGCAGCTGCGCGCGCCCCGGGGGGTGCGCGGGGGCCAGCGTCCAGCAGCGACCCTGCAACCTGCCCCACTGCGCCGGTGGGTCGGGGTGGGGGGGTGTGTGTGGAGGCGGGAGATACGGGGAGGGGCTGCCCCACTGTCCCTCTGCCCGGGGCTGTGGGTGCGGGGGGTGCGGTGGGTGTCAGTGCGGTGGGTGCCGACCCCGCGGGTGCCACCCCCAGGTCTCTGGGTGCGGTGGGCAGTGGGTGCGGTGGGTGCTGGCCTGGTGGGTGCGATGGATGCCAGCCCCGGTGCGGTGGGTGCGGTGGGTGCCAGCCCAGTGGGTGCCAGCCCCGGGTCTGTGGGTGCGGTGGGCAGGGGGTGCGGTGGGTGCTGGCCTGGTGGGTGTGATGGATGCCAGCCCCGGTGCAGTGGGTGCGGTGGGTGCGGTGGGTGCGGTGGGTGCTGCGGGTGCCGGCCCCGCGGGTGCGGTGGGTGCCACGCTCGCCCCCCCGCAGCGCCCCCGGGCCGGGACTGCCGCTGGACGCCGTGGGGCCCGTGGGGCGGCTGCTCGCGGAGCTGCGGCGGGGGGCAGCAGCTGCGGCTCCGCGCCTTCACTCCCCCCGCGCCGGGAGGGCGCTGGTGCCCCGGGATCCGCCGCGGGAACGCGCAGAGCCGCGGCTGCGCGCTGCGACCCTGCCAGGGTGGGGGGGGGCGGGTGGGGAGCTGGTTAGGGGGGGCGCTGGGGGTCACGGCATGGGTTGGAAGGTGGGGGGAATTTGGGGCTGGGGGGCGAGGAGGGGGCTTTTTGGGGAGCTCTGGGGATGGGTTGGGGGGTGGGTGGGTGATGGGGCTGGGGGGTGAGAATTGGGGGGGCTGCGGGGGGCTGGAGGGCTCGGGGGAGCTGGGGGGGCTTGGGGGTGGGTTGGGGGTGGCGATGGGGCGCTGGGGTGGTGTGGGGGGTTTGAGGAGCTGTTTGGTGGGCAGGGGGTCTCGGGGGGGCCTGGTTGGGCGGTGCTGGTGGGGAACTGGGGGTCTGGGGCTGGTTGGGGGGCTCGGGGGTGGGTCGGGGTGGGGCTGGAAGGTGGCGGGGGAAGAGCCGGGGGCTGGTTGGGGGGTCCGAGGGGTGAGGGTCTCCGGGGGGTATCTGACGCCTCCTCCCCGCCCCCCCCAGTGCCCGCCGGTTGGTCGCCCTGGGGCCACTGGTCGCGCTGTGACCGCAGCTGCGGCGGGGGCCGCTCCGTGCGCAGCCGCGCGTGCACCCGCCCCCCCCCCAAGAACGGGGGTCGGCCCTGCCCGGGGGGGCGACACCAGCTGCGCCTCTGCAACCCCCAGCCTTGTGGTACCCTCTGGGGGGGGGGCTGTGGGGGATCCCCGGGGGGGCTGTGGGTGCTCCGTAGCGGGGGGCCTGGGGGATTCCCGGGGGGGTCTGGGGGCTTCCTGGGGGCGTCTCGGTGCCCTCCGAGGGGGTCTGGGGGGCTGTGGGTACTCCCTGGGAGGAGGTGGAGACTCCCCGGCAGTGTCTGGGTGCTCCCTGGGGGGGTCTATGGGTGCTCCCTGAGGAGGTCTGGGGGGCTGTGGATGCTGGGGTGGGGGGGGCTCTGGGTGCTCCCCGGGGGTCTGTGGGTGCTCCCCAGGGTCTCTGGGTGCTCACTGGGAGGGCTGGGTGCTTCCCGGGGTCTGTGGGTGCTGATGGGTGCCCCCCCCCCCCCCCCCCAGGGCAGGGGTGCCCCCCCGGGCAGGCGCTGGTCCCCTGTGCCACCCAGTGCCCTCGACACTGCCGGGACCTGCAGGAGGGCCTGACCTGCGAGGAGGGGTGGTCCTGCCAGCCCGGCTGCCGCTGTCCCCCTGGTGAGTCCCTGCACCCTCGGGAACCCCCCACCTCCCAACCTGGGACCCCCCAGCACCCCTTGGGACCCTGGGGAACCCCCTGACATCACCCTGGGACCTTCTGGAACACCCTGGGACCCCCCCGGGACCCTCTGGAACCACTCCGTACCCCTGGGATCCACCTGGGACCCCCCTGGGACCCCTCCTAGGACGCTTTGACATGAACTTGGGCTCCTCCTGAGACCCTCTAGAACTGCCTGACATCTCCTGGGATCTACCCGGGAACCACCCCGGGACCCTCTGGGACACTCTGGCACCCACTGGGTCCCCCAGGAACCCCATGGCACCCCCCCGGGACCCCTCTGGAACCACCCGGGACCCTCTGGGACCTACTGCCACCCCTTGGGACCCCTCAGGAACACCCCATCACTCACCCTGGGACCCTCGGGAACGACCTGGCACCCCCCGGCAGCCCCCCGGGACCCCTCTGGGACTCTCTGAAACCTCCGGGACCCCCCTCGGACCCTCTGGGAACCCCATAGGCCCCCCCTGGGACCCCCATAGGACCCCTCTGGGACCCTGTGGCACCCACTGGGACCTTTGGGAACATCCCGGCACCCCCCTGGGACCCTCAGGAACCCTGTGGGAACCCCCTGGCACCCTCCTTGCACCCCCCTGGGACCTTGTCCCCCCTTGGGGGAGGTGTTTCCCTGCCCCCCCCATCACCCCCCCGGTGCCCCTCCCCAGGTACCCTGGAGCACGGTGGTCGCTGCGTGCCCCCCACGCTGTGCCCATGCCGGGACGCGGCGGGTCGGGACTGGCCCCCGGGGAGCCGGTTCCACAGAGGGTGCCGGAGCTGCCGCTGTGCCACAGGCACCCTGCGCTGCACCCCCAGCCCCTGCCCCCCACCACCCTGCACCTGGGGCCGCTGGGGCCGCTGGGCACCCTGCAGTGCCACCTGCGGGGGGGGGCGGCAGGGCCGCCTCAGGTGGGTACGGGGGGGCTGGGGGGGTATGGCACCCACGGTGGGGTTATAGCACCCAGAGGGGGGGATATGGCACTGGGGGTTGGGGGGATATAGCACCCGGGGTGGGGGGATACGGCACCCAGCAGAGGGGGATACAGCACCCATGGCGGGGGAGGTATGGCACCCAGGGGGAGGGGGGATATGGTACCTGGGGCTGGGGGGGAAATCTGGCACCCAGAGGAGGGGATGGCACCCAGGAAGGGAATATGGCACCTGGGGTGGGGGGGAAATATGGCACCCAGAGAGGGGGGGATATGGCACCCAGTGGGGGATATGGCACCCAGGGACAGGCTGGGGTGGGGGACACAGCACCCAGGGGACACACAGAGCACCCAGGGACGGCTGCGGGGCAGGACCTGCTGAGCCCTCGTGGGTGACCCCCGTGTCCGCCCCCCCAAGGATCCCCATGTCGGGGAACAGCACCTGCGGGACCCTGCAGCAGCAGATCCAGGGGTGCTGGGAGGGGCCGTGCCCCCCCCTCTGCCCGTGGGCAGGGGGCGAGCGGCATCTGGGCGAGAGCTGGTCCCAGGGCGAGTGTCAGCGATGGTCAGTGCAGGGGGAGCCTGAGGGGGGGCTGGAGGGGTGGGGCTGCACCCCAAAACCCACCCACCCGCTGTGTGTGCCCCCCATCTACCCACAGCACCTGCACCCCCGAGGGCACCCAGTGCTGGGACATCCCCTGTGTCGGTGAGTGACACCCCTCCACCCAACCCATGGCACCCAGTATCCATTGGGGGGGGGGGGGGCAGCACCCTGTGAGGCCCCCAAAGCTGATCCCCTGGGACCTGCATCCCCCAGACCCCAAAACCCCCCTGGAGGATCCTGGGACACCTGCCCCAGACCCCCAAACCTCCCCTGGGAAGACCCTGGACTCCCAAGCCCCCACCCTGGGAGCACCCCTGGCACCCTCAACCCCCCCCAGGAGCAAGCTTGGACCCCCAAACCCCTGGGAGGACCCTGGGACCCTCAAGTTCCCCCTGGGACAATACTGGGACCCACAACCCCCCACCCCGGCAGAACGCTGGGACCCCCAAATCCCTGCCCTGGGAGCACCCTGGGACCCCCAAGCTCCCTGGGAGGCTCCAGGTCAGGATCCCCGTGGAACAGGGACACCCCAGTCACCGGGGCAGTGGCTTTGGGGTGCGGCATCACCCATAAGGTGCCATGTGTCCCCCCGCTCCCAGATTCATGGGGCTGCCCGTGGGGTGCCTGGACCCCCTGCTCCCGCTCCTGCGGCACCGGCCTGACCAGCCGCGAGACCACCTGTGCCCACCGCAATGGCACCCATGGCAATGGCACCCACCACAACAGCACCCATGGCCATGACAACCATGGCAATGGGACCCATGGCCATGGCACCCTCCGGGAGGTCAAGGCCTGTTTCCTGCGCCCGTGCCCAGGTAGGGTGTTGGGATGCTGGGGTGTCAGGGTGCTGGGGGTGGGTCTTGGTGGGGTCCCTACCCGCTGTCACCGATCACTGCACCCGCAGCCACCTGCCTCTGGAGCCCCTGGAGCCCCTGGACCCCCTGCTCATGCCAGACCCCCCGGCAGCACCGGCACCGGCACCACCTAGGCACCCATGGGTGCACGGGAGGGGACGTACAGAGCCGCGCCTGCAACACCTCGGGGTGCTTGGGTGAGTGGGGGGGGGTCCCTGCACCCACTACACCCACCCCTGGGCACCCGCTGCTGCTCCCTGACCTCTCTTCCCCCACAGAGTCCAGCTGTGTCCCCCCCTTCCAGTACCGGCCCTGCGGCGCCCCCTGTGCCGGGCTCTGCGCCAGCCTCCAGCACCCCCAGTTCTGCCCCCAACCCCACCCCTGCCAGCCGGGCTGCGCCTGCCCACAGGCAAGGGGGCTCTGGGGGGGCAGGGGGGATTTGGGGGGCAGGAGGTGGTATGGGGGGATTGTGGGGCCAGTTGGGGGGATGGGAGTAGGGGGCCTGGGGGTTGGGGGGTTGTCCGTGGGGAAGGGGTGGGGGAGAGCCCCGCCGGTGTTGGGGAGGCAGGAGGGTCCTTGGGGTGAAGGCAGGAGGGGCGGGGGGGTGTGGGGAGGGGTCTGTCACCCTACACGTTCCCCCTCATGTCCCCACAGGGGCTGCTGGAGCAGGCGGGGGGTTGTGTCCCCCCCGCCCAATGTGACTGCCTGCACCCCAGTGCCCCCCAGTCTGTGGCTGCTGGGGCCACCGTCCACCTGGGCTGCAGGGAGTGGTGAGTGGTGCCGGAGGGGCTGCCCCCACACTGGGGGGGCAGCGGCAGGGGGGTCCTCACCTGCTGTCCTCCCCCCCCACCTGCTGTCCTCCCCCCCACAGCGTGTGCCAAAACGGGACCCTACGATGCAGCGCCGGGGGCTGCTGGGGTGAGTACGGCCCCCCCGGCCCCCCATCCCACTCCACCCACATGGGGCTGCCCCACGGCTGGGGGGTCCCAGCGGCAACATGTCCCCTCCCCAGGGCGGCTGCCACTGAGCCCCTGGTCGGAGTGGGGACCCTGCGGGCCCTGCCAGCCCCTGGCACTGTGGGGGGCACCCAGGGGGACACTGGTGACTGAGGGGACACCAGTGGAGTGGACACTGGCCGAGGGGACACCAGTGACTGAGGGGACACCGGTGGCGTGGACACTGGCCAAGGGGACGCTGGTGGTCACGGAGACACCGACCAAGGGGACACCAGTGGAGGGGACACCAGTGACCGAGGGGACACTGGTGGCAGAGGGGACACAGGCCGAGTGGACACCAGCTGAGGGGACACCGGTGGGTGAGTGGACACTGGGTGACTGGACACTGGGTCAGTGGACACCAGTGACCGAGGAGACACCAGCAGCTGAGTGGACACCAGACAGAGGGACATTGGTGGCTCAGGGGACCCTGGCGGCCAAGTGGCTGCTGCCCAAAGGGACCCCGGTGGCCGAGGGGACCCCGTGGGGGGTCCCGCCGCTGGCCGCGGTGCAGCATCGCTACCGGACATGCCTGGACCCCCGGACTGGGCTGGCCTGGGCTGGCGACACCAGCACCTGCTGGGCCCAGCTGCACCAGGAGCGGCTCTGCCCGGACCCCCATATCTGCCAAGGTACCCATGGGTGCCAGGGGGTGCCGGGGGGTGACTCTCTGGTGCGGAGGTGACGCCTGTGTCCCGCAGACCCCTGTCTCTGGAGCCCCTGGGGTCCCTGGGGACGCTGCCGGGCGCCCTGCAACGGGGCGTCCCGCCTGCGCCGACGCCAGCCCCAGCACCCAGCGAGTGCCCGGCACTGCCGCGGTGCCCACGTCCAGAGCCAGAGCTGCCCTGCGGCCGCGTGCCCAGGTAATGCCCGCCCTGGCACCCTGGGGACCCCCTGATGAGCCCTGGGAGCCCCCAACACATCCTGACCCCCACCCTGCACCCAGGGGAGTTGTGCGAGGAGCGTGGCCAGGTCTTCGCTGCCTGCGCCAACGGGTGCCCCCGTGGCTGCGCCGACCTCTGGCCCCACGTCGAGTGTCTGCAGGGGCCCTGCGAGCCTGGTACGTGCCCCATAGCTCAACCCTGCCCCATAGCACAGCTCTGCCCCATAAAACAAACCCTGCCCCATAGAATGGACCCTGCCCCACCTCCCCCACAGCAGCCATGCCTCCCATAGCACACGGGTGTCCCCCCCCCGCGGTGCAGCCCTGCTTGCCGCACCCATGGGTGCTCCCTGCCCCTCCCCCCGCAGGGTGCCGGTGCCCCCCGGGGCAGCTGCTGCAAGACGGGAGGTGCGTGGCTGTGGCCGAGTGCCGCTGCGGGCTGCCTGACGCCGATGGCACCCGCCAGCTGCGCCCGCAGCAGGTGGCCTGGCTGGGCTGCCACAACTGGTGGGTGCTGCCGCGGTGGCGGGTGGGTGGGCAACAGGGGTGGCAGCACTGCAAGGCAAAGCCCCTGATGCCGGTGGCATCGCTCCTGGTGCAGCACATGCCACAATGGGACCATGGACTGTCCAGTGTTGCCGTGTCCCTCCTACGGGCCCTGGTCCCCTTGGGGCACCTGCACCCGCAGCTGTGGCGGCGGCAACAGCAGCCGGCACCGCGAGTGCCATGAGGGGCCTGGTGGGGAGCCCTGTGGTGACGCCGGCACCTGGGAGACGGTGGCATGTAACATGCAGCCCTGCCCTGGTGAGGAGCGCCACGCGGTGGGGCAGTGGGATGTTGGTGGTGGGATGGTAACAGTGACAGTGACGGTGATGGTCATGGTGATGGTGTTGGCAATAGTGTCAGTGATGGTCCTGATCATGGCCATGATCATGGTGATGGGATGGTGCCGGTGATGGTGATGGGATGGTGCCGGTGATGGTGATGGTCATGGTGACAGTGATGGAGATGGTGACTGTGACGGTCATGGCCATGGTGCTGGTCTGGGTGACAGTGGTGATGATGGTGATGGTGCCAGTGATGATGATGGTCATGGCCATGGTCATGGTCATTGTCATGGTGATCATGATGATGATGGTGATGATGATGGTGATGATTGCAGTCATGATCATGGTGATGGGATGGTGATGGTCATGGTCATGGTGTTGGTGATGGGATGGAGATGGTGACGGTGATGGTCATGGCCATGGCAATGGTGCCGGTGACAGTGGTGATGATGGTGATGGTGCCAGTGATGGTATTGATGGTCATGGTGATGGTGTTGATGACAGTGATTGATGGTGCTGGTCAATGGTGATGATGATTGTGATGATGATGGAGATGGTGATGGTGATGATGATGGTGCTGGATGGTGGATGGTGGATGGTGGGATGGGTCAGTAGGTTGATGGATGCTAGATGGTGGGTGCTGGATGGTGGGTGCTGGGATGGTGGTTGCTGGATGGTGGGTGTTGGGATGATGGGTGGCCAGTGGGACATTGCTGCCTGCAGCTGGCTGCCGGCTGGGCCCCTGGTCCCAGTGGAGCTCCTGCAGTGCCAGCTGCGGTGGTGGCACCGCGGAGCGTCGTCGGGAGCCGGTGCCAGTGCCGGGTGCCCATGGGGAGCCCTGTCCCCTCCTGCCGCTGCTCCTGCACCGTGTCTGCAACGCCCACAATTGCTCTGCAGGTATGGCTGGGGGCTGGTTGGCACTGCAAGGGGCTGGGGTGGGGGCCAGGGGTACCGGTGCTGCAGCCAACCCCTCGTCGCCCCTCAGGGTGCCCCGAGGGGCAGCAGTTCGGGCCCTGTGCCAATGCCTGTCCCCGTTTCTGTGCCCACCTGCGCCCCGGCACCCGCTGCCTGAGCCAGCCCTGCCAGCCTGGCTGCGCCTGCCCCCATGGACAGGTACCACTGCCCCTGGCACCCAGTGCCACCCACCACCCCAGGGACCTTCTGGCACCCCTAGGACCCACTGGCACCCACCAACCTGGGGACCCTCTGTCACCATTGGGACCTGCTGCCACCCCTGGGACCTGCTGCCACCCCAGGACCCGCTGACACCCACTGCCCTGGGGACTCTACTGCCACCCAGGGACCTGCTCCCACCCCAAGGATCCCACTGTCACCCACCACTCTGGGCACCCATTGCCACCCACCACCTCCGGGAACCCACTAACACCCAGGGACCCCACTGCCACCCACCACCCTGGGAACCCACTGCCATCTGGGGACCTTACTGTCACCCACTGCCCTGGGGACCCGCTGCCACCCACCACCCCAGACCCCCAACTGCCACCCTGGGAACCTGCTGCCATGCAAGGGACACTACTACCACCCAAGGGTCCGCTGCCACCCACCAACCCGGGGGCCCCCTGGCTGGGGACCACCCTGGTCACCTCTGGGGGCCCCCCAGGTGCTGCAGGACGGGGCCTGTGTCCCCCCCCGAGTGGTGCCGCTGCCAGGTGCCCCCCACCCTGCCTGGGGCCCAGGACCTGCCACAGGACCGGGAGCACCTGCCAGGCACCCGCCTCCAGCTCCGCTGCCACAGCTGGTGGGTGCTGTGACCCAGTGGGGGCACCCCAGGGTGGGGGGCACCTCAGGGTGGTGGGCACCCATGGCAGGGGGGTGGAGTGGGAGGGTGCTGACCCCTCCCTCTCCCCGCAGCATCTGTGTCCGTGGGGTCTTCAACTGCTCCCAGGAGGAGTGTGATGGTGAGGGACCCCTGGCCCTGTCCCCATGTCCCCATCACCTTGGCCCTATGACCCTATCCCTGTCACCATGTCCCCATCACCCTGGCCCAGTGTTCCCATCACCATCCTCACTGGCCCTGTCTCCAACCCTGTCCCCATCCTCATCACCCCTGCCCCTGCCCCCCCATCCCTGTCCCCATCCCCATCCTCTTCTCCCTGTCATCCTGTCCCAATGTCCCCATCTGTGTCACCATGTCCTCATCACCCCGTCCCAGTGTCCCCATCACCATCCCCTCTGGCCCTGTGTCCATCCCTGTCCCCATGCTCATCACCCCCACCTCTGACCTCCCATCCCTGTCCCCATCCCTTGTCCCTGTCACCCTGTCCCCACTCCTGTGTCCCCATCCCTGTTCTTGTTCCTGTCCCCATCAGCCTGTCCCCGTGTCCCCATCCCCACCACCCTGTCCCCGTTCCGGTCCCCATGCTGTAGTCCCCCAGCCCTGTGTCCCCCCTGCAGTGCCCTGCCGCTGGTCACCTTGGTCCCCCTGGTCCCCCTGCTCGGTGACGTGTGGGACTGGCGAGCGGGTGTCCCGGCGACACCGGCTGGAGGAGGGGATGGGGTGCGAAGGACCCCCCACCCGCCGCACCCCCTGCACCCAGCCCCGCTGCCGTGAGTCCTGGGGGGACAGTGGGGACAGGGCTGGAACCTCAGGGGGATGGGCAGCGATCCCCGACCCTGGCACGGTGGGGTGACCAGGGGTGGCCTGGCTGCTGGGGATGGCGATGGTGATGGTGGCAGTGCTGGTGACAGTGATAGTGACGATGCCAGTGCTGATGCTGGTGCTGGTGGCAGTGACAGTGACGATGCCAGTGCTGATGCTGGTGCTGGTGGCAGTGACAGTGATGGTACTGGTGATAGGATGGTGCTGGTGCCAGTGATAGTGACCTGATGGTGACCGCAATGGTGTTGGTGCTGGTGCCAGTGCCAGCAATGGTGGTGATGCTGGTGCTGGTGACTTGATGGTTAATGGGATGGTGATGGCATGACGTTGGTGCTGGTGCTTGGGATGGTGCTGGTGCTGGTGCCGGTGCTGGTGCCGGTGCCGGTGCTGGTGCCGGTGCCATGCCGCGTGCCATGTGCCACCCACAGCCTGTCCCACTGGTGAGCTCTGGCAGGACCCCGGCGATGGCTGCGACCGGAGCTGCCGGGACCTGTGGGGCGAGTCCCCGGGCAACTGCACCAGCCCTCCGGCTCCTGGCTGCGCCTGCCAACCCGGCCACTACCGCAACGGCACCAGCCACTGTGTCCCGGCCGACCACTGCCCGTGCCGGCACCGCGGGCAGGTCCATGAGGTGAGAGGTGCTGGGGGGTGGTGGGCATGGGGGGTGCCCCACTGTGCCCCAGTGCACCCCACTGTGCCCCACGGCGCCCAGCTGAGCCCTGTCTCCCACTGGCCAGGCTGGCAGCGAGTGGCAGGAGCGGTGCCAGATGTGTCGCTGCGTCGCTGGGCAGGTGGCCTGTGCCCCCCACTGCCCCCCACTGAGCTGCCCCCAGGTGTGGGGCGCAGGGGTCACCTGTGGGGAAGGGAAAATGTGGGGAGGGGGCACTTGTGGGGCAGGGGTCTGTGTGGGGAGGAGGCATATATGGGGTGGGGTCACTTGTAGGATGGGGCCATGTGTGGGGAGGGGGCACTTGTGGGGCAGGGGAAAATGTGGGGAGGGGGCACGTGGGGTGGGGACAAATGTGGGGTGGAGGCCCATGTGGGACAGGGGCATATGTGGGGCAGGGGCACTTGTGCGGAGAAGGCAAATGTAGGGGGCACTTGTAGGGTGGGGTGTGGGCACTTATGGGGCAGGGAGTATGTGTGGGGCAGGGAGTACGTATGGGGAGGGGGCACTGGTGGGTCAGAACACTGGTGGGGAGGGGACAACTGTGGGCAGGGGCTGAGGCTAGTCCCACAGGGCGCGGTGAAGGTGCTGGAACCAGGCGGCTGCTGCCCTGTGTGCCGGGAGGAGTGGCTGGGTAAGACCACCCTGCGCCCCACACTGGGGCCGGGCACCCCTGGGACCCCCATCTTTGCCCCATGCTCCCAGCGGTGCCAGCCCCGGTGCCACCCCATGTCCCCTCGCTGCAGAAGAGCCGCCCGCCACGTGCCGGCTGGTGACCGAGCGTCGCACCATCGCCAAGGGCCCCTGCGCCCTGCCCGGCGTTGAGGTCACATCCTGTGCCGGGCGCTGCCCATCCCACACCACCGTCACCGCCGAGGTCAGCGCCCAGCGGGATGTGGGAGTGTCCCTGGGGTCACCCAGTGTCACCCAGCATCACCCAGCGTCGCCCACCCGTAGGAGCCGTACCTGGAGAGCGTGTGCGAGTGCTGCAGCTACCGGCTGGACCCCGCCAGTCCCGTGCGGGTGCTGCGCCTGCCCTGCCCCGGCGGTACCCACGAGCCCGCGGTGCTGCCCCGCATCCACAGCTGCCACTGTGCTGGCTGCCGGGGTGCGTGAGTGGGGGTCAGGGTGGGGGTCAGGGTGGGGCAGCACCCTGAGGTGCAGCATCCTGGGCACCGAGCCCAGCTGGGGGTGCAGCACCTCGAACCCACCATGTTGGCACTGCCACGGCTGCCAGGGTGCGTGGGTGAGGTTCAGGGCAGGGGTCAGGGTGGGGACAGCACCCTGAGCCCCCTCCCTGCTCTCCCGCAGGTGGGGATTTCTCTCGGCGTTGAGGATCCCCCCCCCAACCCTCCCAGTAACCCCCGGGATGCCGTTGCCCCTGCTCTGCAATAAACCAGGGGAGCAGAACCTGCCTCTGGCACTGGGCTGGGAGGAACTGGGATGAACTGGGGATGGACTGGGGACTGGGGGGGCCCGGAAGGACTTGGCAGGACTGGGGGCAACCAGGAATTGTCTGGCAGGGACTGGGGAGGGACTGAGGGACCGGGGGAGGATCAAGAATGGCTCGCAGAGGCACTGGGAGGGATGGGGAGGACCTGGGGTGGACACTGGGAGAGATGGGGAAGGGCTTGGGGTGGACTGGGAGGGAAAGGGGGGACACCGGGAGGGACTGTGATGGGCTCGGGGGACCGGGGAGGGACCGGGGAGGGACAGGGAAGGGTTTGAGGTGCTGGGTGGGAGTCACCCCATATGCCGCTGCTCCCTCCAAAGCCTCGCCTGGCCCGACCGGGCTGGGGGAAGCGATGGGTGCGGTCATAGGTGTGGGATGGGAGTGGGATGGGAGTGGGATGGGAGTGGGATGGGTGTGGGATGGGTGTGGGATGGGTGCAGGGATGGGTGCGGGGATGGGAGTGGGATGGATGTGGGATGGGTGTGAGGATGGGTGCAGCAGGGACGTGGCAGGAAAAGGGGTTTTCTAGGGCTGGACAAGGGGACCCCAGCCCCGACCTCAGTGCCGCTGGCACATGTAGAGCTCATTGTTGGCATCAAGAAGGTTTCATTTACCATCTGGATGGAAAAAATAAATCAGCATCTTCCCCTCTGTCCCTTGAACCATCCAACTGCGTCATGATGTGTTTATTGTTTCACCCCCCGCCCCAATCTGGCACCCACGGCTCTGCCACAGCCACCACCAGCCCTGCGGGGAAGAGGCCACAATGGGGACCGACCCCCGCCAACAGATGGCCACGATGCCGAGGGGGACCCGGTGTCTCGGAGCCAGTGGCGGGGACGGCTGCAGCCGCTGCTCCCCCCCCCCGCCCCCCCGCAGCAGCCCCCATCCCCTGACCCCTCAGCGGCCATTCTGGGGGCTCTCGCAGCCCCATTCCAGTGTCCCCCCACCTGCGGGCGCGAGGCATAGCCGTGCAGCACGAGAGGGGTAGTCCGGACCGGCATGGGTGGGGGGGTGCGGGTGCTCCCTGCCAACAGCCGCAGGGAGGTGGGTCCCCCTCCATCACGGTCACTGCAGGGGTGCAGGTGCCCCTGTGTTGGGTCAAGCCCAAAGCCCAGGCATCGGGATGCCCACCAGCTCATCGTCACCAGTCAGACTGGGGGCCGGGTGACTTGGCCATCAGAACCACTTCAGTCCCTGGGGAGCAGGGCTATGGTGGTGCCTGGAGCAGGGAGGAGAGGCATGGGGACCCTACGGTCACATCGCTCCATTCTTCCGGATGAAATGAGGTGTTACAGATGCCCACGAAGGTGCAAATTAACGGACTTCATGCAATTAACACAAGCGATGAGCTTGACCATGGTCCCACCCCCACACCTTGGGTGCAACAAGAAAAAAATGTTGCCCCAATGCCGCAGGGATGTGGGTGTCCACCCCATACTCCCACCCAGGGGGATGTGGGTGCCCCCCACACCCAGCTGTGGCATGGGGGTCCCCACCCCCCCACCTTTTACCCTTCAGATCTGCCCCCCATCCCACGGGGAGGTCAGCGGACGAATGGCTGGGGCTCAACCGCGACCCGGCATTACTCAAGCACAGGCTGGGTGCAGGGTGGACGCGTGGGTGAGATGGGGGGCAGCAGAACCCCCTCGGCAAGGAGGGCTGGGGGATGGTGAGGTGGGGTGAGCCGAAACAAGCAGCAAATGGTATCAGAACCCCAGGTTCCTGTGAGGTTGTTTCATTTTTTATTAGTTTCTAGAAAAGAAAAGACAAAAAAGTTGCTATAAATACACGTGGCGTCACAAGGGCTTGTTGGGGGATTCTCATGTGAGCCCGAAGCCCCCCACATGGTTCCCAGCAGTGGTAACACCCCCCACCTCAGCCTAGTCCTCACTCTCCGCCAGCACTCTGCGTGGCCAGGAAGGGGTTAACCCCCGCCACCACCCCGGGGGGCAGCTACAGAAGTGGTCTATCCCCGTTTTACAGATGGGGAAACTGAGGCAAGGATGTGATGAGCATTGCTGGGAGTCAGAGAGAGGGTGGGGGACCCCTGGCCCCCCCCAAAACCACCACCCTTGAGGAAGCCAGAGCCAAGGGATGAGCTTTGCCCAGGACCAATCCGGGGACGACGGCAGGGTGGCCACCCAGTGCCAGGCATCATGTCTGGGGTGGGGACAGGGAGAAATGACGATCTCGACTTCAGAAACTGCCCCGCTGGGGTCCCTTTGCACAAGGTGGGGGTGGGAGACTCATGGAGGGGGGGGTCGGGGAGCAGCTGGTACGCAGCGTCGGGGACAGAAAACGGGGCGGCGAGGGGACTGCGTGGTGAGAGGTGACACCATTTTCACACCCCCCCATCGCAATTCGTGTCTAAGGGGTTTATAAAGAGCCACCGAGGCAGCGGCTCTCTGAGGGGGCACAGTGACGAAGCCCCCCATGACGCGGGGATATGAACAGTGCCGGCGTGAGGCCAAAGCACCCTCCCTGCTTGCTCGGGAGTCCCCAGCGATGGCCTCGCTCCTCTGGTCACCGGGGGGATGTGCTGGGGTGGGACATGCTGCTGCCCCACACCCTCCTACTTGTACTCGGCCACGGCATCCAGCGGGAGGCGGGCGCAGGGCACGAGGAGCGGGTGCACGGGCAGGAACGGGGGGAAGGGGGGGCCCTCGCGGTAGCGGGACAGGACCCGCTCCTCGGCGTGGACGCCCTGGTGCACCGTCAGCTCCTTCCGGAGGCCGAAGACCTCCCCGCACTCGGTGCAGGGGTAGACCCGCTCCACCGTGTGGGTGAGGTGGTGGGTCCGCAGGTTGCCCTTGTACTTGAAGCTCTTGCCACACTCGAGGCAGGTGAAGGGCCGCTCGCCGGTGTGGATGCGCTTGTGC
Source organism: Bucorvus abyssinicus (assembly GCA_009769605.1). Taxonomy (NCBI): domain Eukaryota; kingdom Metazoa; phylum Chordata; class Aves; order Bucerotiformes; family Bucorvidae; genus Bucorvus; species Bucorvus abyssinicus. The sequence goes on along the minus strand of CM020028.1, from coordinate 10,259,839 downwards.
TTCATCAGCGTGGTCTTCAGGTTGAAGGTCTTGCTGCACTCGGGGCAGGCAAAGGGCCGCTCGCCAGTGTGGATGCGCTGGTGGGTGATGAGGGTGCCTTTGCGGTTGAAACTCTTGCCGCACTCGGCACAGCCGAAGGGCTTCTCGCCAGTGTGGATGCGCCGGTGCTTGATGAGCTCGCCGTTGTGGCTGAAGCACTTGCCGCAGTCGGCGCAGGCGAAGGGCCGCTCGCCGGTGTGGATGCGCTGGTGCCGTGTCAGGTCGCCATTGCGGCTGAAGCTCTTGCCGCACTCAGAGCAGCCGAAGGGCCGGTCGCCGACGTGGATCTTCTGGTGCAGGATGAAGGTCTTCTTGGCGCAGAAGCCCTTGCCGCACTCGGCGCAGACGAAGGGCCGCTCGCCGCGGTGGATCTTCTGGTGGGTGATGAAGTTAGCCTTGCGGTTGAAGCTCTTGCCGCACTCGGTGCAGGAGAAAGGCTTCTCGCCGGTGTGGATGCGCTGGTGCAGGATGAAGGTCTGCTTGGAGCAGAAGCTCTTGCCGCAGATGGTGCACTTGAAGGGCTTCTCGCCGGTGTGGATGCGCTGGTGCCGCATCAGGTCGCCCTTCTGGCTGAAGCTCTTGCCGCAGACGGTGCAGGAGAAGGGCTTCTCCCCTGTGTGCACCCGCAGGTGGGTGACGAGGTTCCCCCGGTGCTGGAAGCTCTTCCCACACTCGCTGCAGGTGAAGGGTCGCTCAGACACGTGGCCACGGGGACGTCGGGCCGGTTCGGTGCCAGGGGCTGTGGCGCTGCCCGTCTCACGGGCACAGGGGGGATTCTGCCCAGCTCCGCCCGCTGGCACCGTGACCTTCTCTGGGCAGAGCCCCCGGGGCTCGAGCAGTGTCGGGCAGCGCCGGAGCTCGGCCGCGGTGCCCTGTGCCTGCCGCACCGTCCACTGGCTGAGGCGGGGCCCGAGGGAGCCACCCACGGCAGCAGCCCCCCAGCTCCTCGCCAGCTCTGCCACCTCTGTCTTCACCTCCTCCTCTTTCTCTGGCTCTTCCTTGGGCCGCTGTTCGCCATCTGCCAAGACAAGAACCACATAGATGTGGCCCCTTCGCGGGGTCTGTCGAACACATGAAGGGACCCGTCACACGCCAGCTTCTCCCAGCCTCACTGGCTCAGCCGAGCCGAGCCGGGCGAGTGCCACGAGGAAACTGTGTGTGTACGAGGGGGTTCAAGCTCAGAAATAACGAGTCACACAACTAACAACACGTGCTGGGTGATTAATCACCACGTGCCGCCTTCTCCCCCTAACGTAACGTCTACTGCGGGCACAGCAGGAACAAGCTCACGGGTCGTCTCCCCTCCACCTCCCCTGAGAGACCTACGTGGAGTTGTCCCCACGTAGAGTTGGCCATAAAGAGTTGTCCAGGGGAGAGTTGGCCATGGAGACTTGGCTCACTCCAGTAGCACCAGGGGTCCTGGCTCAGCACCTTCGGTGATGGACACCAAAGGTCCTCCCTGCGGGTTTGCTCTCCCTCAAGGAAGGTGGCTGCTTCTCCTCCTGTCACCCAGAGCGACATTATGGCCAAGCCCACCACCCGGGTGATGTTTTAAGATCCATGTCTGGTCGATTACTGGTGCGCAGGGCAGGATCCTGCACCCCGGACGCTGAGGTGCCGTGTGTCTGGTGAGAAGCCTTCCCTCGCTCTGCACCCAACGAGCGGGACCCTTGGCCTCTCCCTGCCCTGCCCCAGTGCTCACCTGTGTCACCGCGGTGGCCAGGTGCTGGGGGGTCACCCGGCCCTCGGGGGCACCCAATGAATGACTCCTCCTCCGGCTCCACCTTGATGATGACGTCCGGCTTGGCGTCACCTGCACATGGAGAACGCGGTGCTGCTGAGAGTGCAGTGTGGCCGCCGGGCTTCTGACTCTGGCACACACCCCCTCTGGCACGGGGTCCGCATGGCTGGACACCCCAGCTGTGTCCCCCCCCAGCCCCTGGACCCACTCACCAGCAGTGAGATGCTGGGGCACATCCCTCTCCCGGAAGCCGGGGTGATGATCACCGAACACCTCATCCTCATCCTCATCCTCGCTTTTGACAACGGCCTCTGCTTTGACACCTGCGAGGGGAAGGCACAGCCCGTGCGGGGTCTGGCTTGGGACGGATGGACCAAGTGGGCGGGGATGTCCCCTTGTTCTGCCTGTGGCTTTGGCTCTTTCATCCCAGGAGCTCCCCGAACATCTCCCAGTGGCGGGATGCCCAGTCCCCTGGGAGATGGGGCGGGTGCCCCAGCCGCAGATCCAGGGGACTCGAAACACCCAGAGTGTGACGTGAGAAAAGGAACTGCTTTTCCTCCAGGAAAGGATTCCCAGTTACCAAATGGCACTGGGCAAAGCTCCTGGTGCATGGATGTCACCTGGGATGTCACGCAGAGCAACCCGCGCAGGACAGGGACTCGATCCTGGGGTCTCGCCGAGCCCCCAGCCCTCCCCACCACTCGCTCTATGGTAACTCACCGGTGCTGGGGCCGCTGGGGACACTGGTGGCACCAAGGCCATGGGGACATGTGGTGTAGGACTCATCCTCTGGCTCTGTTTTCACCACGATCTCACACTTGACGCTGGCCCAGCCCCTTCCTGAGGAAGATTAAGCTGCTCTCGGGTTCATGGGCAGCGCGGGCAGCTCGGCATTGCACCGGCGGGTGCCAGCGGTGCCACCACGGTGTCCGCGCTCCCGCCATAGCCCTGCTCCGGGCACAGGGGCAAAATAACAGGGGACAGCCACGGACCCCCACCGAGCTGCGGGCAGCAACTGCCGGTCCCTCCCTGCCACCCAACAAGGACCCGCACCGAACCAAAACCACACCAGTGCTTGGCGCTGGGCACAGCACCCACCACACCTGCTTGGCTCCGTGGGATGTGGCAGCTCAGCCTGGGGGTCCCAGGGCCTGGCTGGGGTTGGAGGGGAAAGCTGCAAAGTCCCCGCGGTGCCAGGACACCCAGGTCCCCGCTTCCGTCAGCCTCACCTGTGCCAGGCGTCCCCCAGAGCCTTGTGTCCTGCGGATTCCCCCGGAACAGCTTCTCCTCCTGCTCCATCATCCTCGGGGGTTCCTCTAGAAGAACCTGCCTGAGGGATGGAGGTGTCTCCTTCCAGCCAGCCCTGGTGCTGGGGAGCACCCACAGACACACAGGTGCTCCAGAGGATGCTGACCCCTTCTCCAGACCCCCATCGCCCCATGCCTGACCCCAGGAAGCTCTTCAGCGGCTCTGAGGAGGACGCCAGGGAGGCAACACAGCACAGGGTGGTATGGGATGGGTGTCAGGGCACCCTGTCGTCACCCAAACCGCCCCCCCAGCCACTCCTTCCAGCCCGGCAGCAGCGGTATGGGGTCAGAGCGACGAAGAATCTCTGAGAAATAGATTGAGAGCAAAAATGGTGCAGAAAAGGGCTGCTCATCCCCAGGGGTGATGGAGGGAGCCTTGGGGAGACCCGGCAGCCCAACGGCTTCACCGGGAGGGGAAAGGTGCCTCCTCCTCCTCCTCTTGCCCTCCCTGCTCCCGGGGCACCCTGCTCGGTGGGACGGGGCCCTCCGCAGGGACCCCCGACAGCACCCGCGGCTGGACAGACACACGGACGGGGTGCAGAGGGTACTCGGGGGTTGTTGGGCTTTGTGTGGTTTGCTCTCGGGGAGGGTCTCTGCTCCCTGGGTGCCCCCCGGCTGGGGAATTTCGGGTGATTCCCGGCAGGAGCCAGCGGGAACCCCACCGGCTCCCCCCGACCCGCACCCTCGAACCACGAACCCGCAACTCTCCATCCCGTCACCGCGCCGCTCCCGGGGAAACCACCACGGCAGCCCCGTGCGCAACGGCAGGGACCCCCCCCGGCTCCCCCCGGGGTGTCCGAGGGCACATCGCCGGCTCCCGGCGCCCCTCCCGGGGAAACCACCACGGCAGCCCCGTGCGCAACGGCAGGGACCCCCCCCGGCTCCCCCCGGGATGTCCGAGGGCACATCGCCGGCTCCCGGCGCCCCTCCCATCGCCGCGGGCAGCGGGTGCTGCGCTCCGGGGCTGCGGCAAGGGGCCGCCACCGCCCGGCTGGTGCCAAAAGCGTTGGGTTTTGCCCCGAAACGGTCGTTAAACACGTATTGTCGAGGTCTCGAGGTGACACTTCAGGGGCAGGAGGAACGACCCTGGGGCCCTGCATCCATCGGCATCCCGGGAAGGAGCCGCCAGGCTGGGGGTGTGGTGGCACTCCGGAGGGTGACAGAGCTCTGGGTGACCCCCCCCACCCCATGGGACACGGCACCCCCGTCCCTCACCTGCCCCACAGCAGGGCTGGAGGACCCCTCCCAATCCAGGGTGCTGCACCCCCCGGCTGAGCCTCCCCCTCCCCAGCCCGCAGAACCAGCCCAGCTGCTGGGATTGCTGGAGCTGGGGCTCTTTTTTTTTTTGGGGGGGGGTCGGAGGGGTCTGGGGGTGCTCAGCCCCGGGGGCAGCCAGACACCCGCACCACCGCAGCCGGCACCCACCGGGGGACGGGGACGGAGCGGAGTGGGGGGTGGGTGTGCGGCCGGGGTCTGGCACCCCCCTCCCCGGTGTCCCCCCTCCTTCCCGGTGCCCTTCCTCTCCGGTGCACCCCACCCCCCTTCCCCCTCCGGTGTCCCCGCTCTCACCGGACGCTCAGAGGGGCGGCGGCTCGCGCATCCCCGCCGATGGCCGCCGGCCGCGGGAGCGCACCGGGGCGGGCGGGGCGCGGGGCGAGGCAGACAAAGGGCCCCCGGCCCGGTGCCTGCCGGGAGCTGTAGTCCGACTCTCTCCCCCTCCACCCATCAACCCCCCATCCTGGCCCGGGATGCTCCGGTCACTCCCCGGACAGGATGCTCCGGTGTCCCCAGAACCAGGATGCTCCAGTTTCCCCCGGCCCAGGACGCTCTGGTGCCCCCCTGGATGCTTTGGTGTCCCTCGGGCACGTGGGGACATGGGGACATGGGGACGTGGCGGGGATGGAAGGGCCGGGGGATGCCAGCGGGGCCGCGCTGCTCCGTGTCGGAGCTGCTGGGATGGGGTGCGGGGTGCAGGGGTGCGGGTCTGGGTGCCAGCGAGGGCAGAGGGCGAGATCCGAGGTGTCTCCTGCTCGTCACCCACCCAGCAGCGGGGCTGAGGGGGGGTTCGGCCGGGGTGGGCAGGAGTGTGGGACAAGGAGAAGGGCCCCATGTCCCACACCCCGAGCCTCCAAGTCCCCATCCCTGGCGCTGCACCCCTTGGCCTGGCGCGGGAGCCCTGGCACCCTCCTCCTCCTCCTCCTCCTCGGTCCCTGGGGGAGAAGGCTCCCGCCGCTCCTCCTGGCTTCTCTCCGTGACGCCCAGCGAGAGGCTCCCGGCACCCGCACGGCAAAGCAGTGTCGGCACCCGCAGCCCAGCGCCGAGGGCGAGCGGCGCCCGGGCGCGGGGCTGGCAACGGGGCGGACGAGGGTGAATAGAGGGGATGACCCGAGCGGGCAGCCGGGACCGGCAGCGAGCGGCCTCCACCGCTCCCGGGGCTCTGCCGCCGCCATCCCGCTCACAAAACCCTCCTCTCCGGTTCGTCCTGGGTCGAGACCTCCCGCGGAGCGGCAGAGCCCCAAGCGAGGAAACCGACGGCTCGGCCGCAGCCCCACCATGTGCCGGGTTTGGTCTCGTTCCACCCCCCCGCCTCGCCCCGCCCCGGTTTTGGCCGGGATGGAGCCGATCGTCCTTCCCGGACGCCCAAACAGCGCCGTGTTTTGGGCTCTGCACGGGGCTGGCATGAGCGGAACGCGGGAACGCCCCCGCTCTCCCGCTGCCGCCGCCAGGCCAAGGACCTCCCGCCTCCCCCGGCTGCCCGCTGCGCAGGTGCCCCGCAGCCGCCGCCGGCGGGACCCTCCCCCGGCCCCGCGTCACGCCGAGGCGGGGCCGGGGGCCGCGGCTCTTCCGGCAGCGCGGCTTCGGCAGGCGTTTCGCTCCCCTCCGCTGCGGCACCGACACCGGCAGGGGCACCGGGATCGCCGGCCGCGATCGGGCTGGGCCGCGGTCGCCGGGGGTTGAGCAGGCGCGGCGGGCTCCCCGTGCTCCTCCATCACCGCTTCGCTTCGCTCCAGCTGCTGAACTGGTCCGGTCTGGTCTCACCCCCTGTTCCCTCACTCGGACCCCCCCTCCGCTCCATCCCGCTGGGGCGGCTGCCGGGTTCAAACCACGGCAAAGGCCCTTCTTTCACCCGTGATGGCCCTTTTTTAACCCTTTTTTAACCCTTTTTTAACCCGCCCAGGCGGTTGAGACAGCTCTGCCCGGAGCGCGTCGATCCGGCGCCGTTCCGCACCCTCGTTCTCCCGGTGGAGGGGTCCCCGCTCCCCATGCTGGTTTATTACGCGCTCTCCGGGCTCCGGGCGCTGTGCCGCGCCTTCCCGCTCCTGCCCTACCTCGTCCCGGTGCTGCTGCTGCTGGCGGTCCCCGGGAGGGGGACGAAGGTCCTGGCTCTGCTCTACGCCGCGGCGCTGGTTTGTTGCACGGTGGAAGCGCCGGTCGCGGGCCTGATCCGCTGCCTGGGCAGCCACTTACGGGGGACTCTCGGTACTCCCCCGGGGAGCCAGCCCCCGTCCTCCAGCCTCCCCTTCCCCTCCGGGCCGGGTGCGGTGGCGGCGGGTAGTTTGGAGTGTCCCCGGGGTGTTGGAACCAGCCCGGTCCTGCTGCTGGGCACCGGCACGGTGCTGGCTGTAGTTGGGCTCTGGTTCAGGGTCAAACGGCGGTTTAGGAGCATCGCCCAGAGATCTGCCCCCGAGGCCAGGGAGGCTGGAGGCACTGCAGCTACTCCAGCCCCGACTACTCCAACCCCTTCTCCAACCCCAGCTACTCCAGCCTTGGCTACTCCAGCCCCAGGGACAGGCACCGCGGCTCCTCCAACCTCTAAGACTTCAACCCTGGCTACGGACACTGTGGTTCCTCCAAACCCTGCAACGGATACTGCGGTTACTCCAACCCCAGCTACTTCAACCCCTGTGAGAAGCACTGCAGCTACTCCAGTGCCGACAACACACACTGCGGTTACTCCAACCCTTGCGAGAGACGCAGTGGTTACTCTAAGCCCAGCAACAGACACTTCAGTTACTTCAACCCTGACAACAGACACCATGGTTACTCCAACCCCTACAACAGACACCTCAGTTACTCCAACCTGCGAGACTCCAGCCCCTGCAGCAGGCAGCATGGTTACTCCAACTCCGGTGACAGACACTGCAGCTACTCCAACCCCGGTTACTCCAACCCTGGGGACAGACACCACAGCTACTCCAACCCGGGGGACAGACACCACAGCTACTCCAACCCTGGTTACTCCAAACCCGGGGACAGACACCACAGCTACTCCAACCCGGGGGACAGACACCACAGCTACTCCAACCTCGGGGACAGACACCACAGCTACTCCAACCTCGGGGACAGACACTGCAGCTACTCCAACCTCGGGGACAGACACCGCGGCTGAGCCGGGGAACCGTTGCGAGCCAGTATCAGTTGTCCCTGCACGGAAGAAGAAACGGACGCGGAAGTCGGCACGTTCAGGAAGGGATGAAGAAGCCACTCCTAAGGAGGAGGAGGAGGGTGCCCTGGCCGAGGACAGTGACATCGACGCGGCCATGAGCAAAGGGGCTCTGGCCCGCAGCCTCCGGTGGGGGCTCGCGGCGGGGGCTCAGGCAAGGTTCTCCGTCAGGGAGGAGGCCGTGTGTCGCCCGGCCAAGTGGACCACCATCGCGGGGGGCATCCAATACCTGCGGGGACTCGCCACGCGGGAGCTGCTTTACCACAGCCCCAACAACACGCAGTTGCCCTACGACCCCGACGAGGTCCAGTGCTCCCGAGCCATGTGGCAGGAGGTCGTCCGGAGCGCGCCACCACCATACACCAGCACGTTGGCCATGCTGGATCTAGGTGGAGATGATGACAATGCACCAACCGTGGGTGAGGTGATTACCTGGCTCCGGCAGCATGAGCAGAGTCCTTCTTCCCCACTACGGATCTGCGTCCCGGCGGTGGAGGAACTGCCAGACGTGCCAGAGCTCCGGCGTGCGCTGATGGCGACGGCAGCGGGGTGGTATGCCACGATCCACATCTCCAATGCATGCCTCTCCATCCCTATAGCCCCTGAGTGCCGGGCGCAGTTTGCTTTCACGTGGAGGGGCATCCAGTACACATGGAACCGGCTGCCCCCAGGGTGGAAACACACCCCCGTCATCTGCCACAGGGTGATCAGGGACCTGCTGGAGAAGAGTAGGGCTCCGGAACACCTCCAGTATGTTGATGACATCATCATGTGGGGCGACGTGGACACAGAAGTTTTTGAGAAAGGGAGGAAAATAATCAAAATCCTTGTGGAAGCCGGTTTCACCATAATGCGAAGCGACGTCAAGGGACCCGCGCGGGAGGTCACGTTCCTAGGGATGAAGTTTCAGGGTGGACGGCGGCGGATCCCCGTGGACGTGGTGAATGAGATCATGGCAGCGTCCCCACCGACCAGCGAAGAGGAGATGGAGGCGTTCCTGGGGCTGGTGGGCTCCTGGCAAACGCACATTCCAAATTACAGCCGGATCATGGCCCCCCTCTGTCAAAAAAAGAGCAGTTTTTTGTGGGGCCCTGCGCAGCAACAGGCCTTTGAGCAAGTCAAGCAGGAGGTCACTCACGCCGTGGCCCTCGGGCCAGTCCGGGTGGGACACGACGTCAAAAATGTGCTCTACACAGCGGCTGGGAGGAACGGCCCAACCTGGAGCCTGTGGCAGAAGGCACCCAAGGAGAGCTGGGGCCAACCCCTGGGCTTCTGGAGTCGGGGGTACTGCGGCCCCGAGAGCCGCTACACCCCCATGGAGAAAGAGATCCTGGCTGCCTACGAAGGGGTTCAGACCGCGTCCGAGGTGGTTGGCCCTAAAGCGCAGCTCCTGCTGGCACCGCGGTCGCCGGTGCTGGACTGGGTGTTCCAAGGGAAGGTCCCCTCCACGCATCACGCGACCGACGCCACGTGGGGCACGTGGGTCGCGGTGATCACGTGCCGGGCGCGAGCAGGCAGCCCTGGTCGGCCGGGAATCCTAGAGGAGATCACGGACTGGCCCGAGGACGACGATGTCGGAGTGTCGCCAGAGGATGAGGTGATGCGTGCTGCAGCGGCCCCACCATGTAACGAACCATCGGATAACAAGAGATATGGGTGGTGGGACCTTCCGCCACTGGGACGCACATTTAGCAGAGGCCACCTGGTTAGTCAGTACTAGAGGAGCTGCTGTCAAGGTGTCCTGGCCCAAACCTCCCACGTACTGTCAATGGGGACGAGGAGAGACCTGCTGGGGAGGAGTCGGGGCTGCTCCTGCCTCGGGTGAAAGTCAGCCCATCTGTGGGGTGGCTTTTGCTCAAGGACCTGGGTGCAATGGGTGGGTGATGTGGGAGGGTGGGGAAATACAGTGTGTGCCCCGAGGGGCCTTGGTTTTGGGTGAGAACAGCCGGGGAATGGGATTGTGTGACGTTCATCGCTCAATCACTCTGTCGTGTTTAGTTGTTGTGACAGTCGCTGTGTATTATACTAATGGTGTCAAGTTAAGAACCACCCAGGTCAATGAAGATGGAACGTTGGTGGAGCCAGGACTGGTTTCAGTGACTGATGTCCAGCAACGCTCCCCAAGAGCCCCTGAGATCCACATCTTAGAACTGTGGAATCACAGAACCGTTTGGGCTGGAAGATGCCTTTAAGATCAAGCGCAACCATTAACCGAGAGTTGACAACCAAGAGCTGTGGTGAACAGGTTCTTCAACCTGCAGACCATGAACAGGGACCGTGCCAGACACCCCAGCTACGACCTCAAACCGGAGTGTTCAACAGAGACCATGCACCATCCTCCCCCCTCATCCAGTGTCAACCCACCCTCCCGCCGCACCGATACCCGGTCCTGTTCCACCCATGAACGTTGCCCTCTCCACTGGCTGGGCGAGCCCCGCAGCATCCCTCCTGCCTTGGAAGGACTGTTACGACAGTCCACCTCTCTGGGCCACACTCCAGGGGATGGCCCATGGACTAAGGGAGGGATCTGTCTGTAGGCATCAAAGGACAGGAAAGGTGGTGGGGATTAACTGGGATGTACTGGAAAACGTAGAACCTGAGCATGATGTAAATGGTGTGGAACCAGGGGTGGAGATTGTCCTGGTTTTGGCTGGGATGGAGCTGACTGTCCTGGGCCGCGGTTGGCGAGGGGTGAGCAACTGTGCCGTGCACCACGGCTCTACAGCCCCTTACTGTTATCATAATTATTTCACTTCATTTCAGTTATTAAATTGTTCTTACCTCAACCCACCAGTGCTCTCACTTCAACCCCTCCACTTCTCTCCCCCATCCCCAGGACAGGTGAGCAAGCAGCCGGGTTCAACCATGACCCCTCTGAAGGCTCCTCCAGCAGAGCCAGGAAACAGCACCCATCATGCGGGGCTAGGCCTGGGGCTGCGTCTCCCCCACCGCGATGTGGCCCTCCTGTCCCGTCCCAGCCCTGTTCCACAATTCCACGATCTCTCCTGGCCCTTGCGGCATCTCTTCGGTCCCCACAGCACCGCCCTGGCACTGCCAACCCTGCGGCCAAACCAAGAGCCAGGTTCCTGCCACAGGGATTTATTTAAACATGAGAAAACACTGTGGAGCTCCGCGAGGACAAATGATGGGACCACGTGTCTCCTCGGTGGCTCTGTGTCCCCTCGATGGCCCTGCACAGTCTGAGAACCCCTTTTCTAAACAGTGGTTCTTTACTTCAGGGCTGTTCTTCACGGCCACGGCAGGGGGTAAACCCTGTAAGAACTGTCCCACACCTCTGGTGCTGCCAGGCCCACCACAGAAACTTGCCCGCACCGCTCTGGCTGGCCACAGAGCAGTTGTGGCCAGCTTCTGGGTGGCGATGGCCACGCACTTCTGCCCCAGGATGGGCTCCTGGCGTTGGTGAGGAGAGAAGCGAGCGGCACACAGAGCTGGAGAGCCTCAAACCCACTAAAATTGCTTTTGGGGGCCATGGGGGAAGCGCCGGGCACCAACCCCCTGTTCCTGGAAACGCATCGGCACACCGAGAAACAGCCATGCTGGGGACGGGCCCAGGCAGGCAGACTGGGAGCCCACCTCAGCTGGGGGATGCTGCTGGGAGCCCAGCAGCAACCTGGCACGGGCAGGGTGACCCATGTTTTGGGGTGCAGACCCCCCACCCGACAGACCCCACATGCTCCCAGGCTCCCCAGTGCTGTGGGTGGTGGGAAACCCCTCGCACCCAGTGCAGCCACCAGCTTGTCCCACCCCGGAACAGCTCCTCTGGCCACTCCACCAGCTCCCCCAAGGAGAACCAGGCGGGCTTGTTCTCAAATGTCACTGGGAAGAAGGGGACCTAGTGGGGAGGGATGGCAGCCCCGGGTGCCCTTTGGGGTGGGGGACAGGCTCCAGCAGACTGGGGGGGGTCCAACTGGCCAGGTACAGCCATGCTCTGCACCTGCTACATCCAGGGGAGTGGGCCAGGGTGGGGGTCCCGGTGCTGTTCATTTCCCAGAGCCGCCCACCCCCAGCACCACTCCAAGGGGATGCCCAGGGACCATGAGCTGGGCAGTGGGGAGAGGCTCCAGGAAGGCTCCCCTGGAGTGGGATGAGGCTCTTTGCACCCAGCTGTGAGGGACCGGACCCCCTCTTGCATTGCTGTCCTCTGGCTTTAAATACAGACAATGACAAGGGGCAGGGCACTGGTGGGACTGGGAGAACTGGGAAGTGCCCGGGAGGGGTATTTCAAGGTGTGAAGGGAAAATGGAGAAGCACTCTGGAGGGATTTTTTGGGGTGCAAAGGCCCAGGGCACCAGCAAAGTCACGTCCTGTAGTGGGGGCAGGATGAGGCCCCTCCAGAGAGGGTTGAACCCCCTCCTGTGCTCCAGAGCGGCCGCAGCTACTTGTCCTCGCCACCGTGGGCCACTGTGGCGGCGCCATCGCCGTCGCCATGCCCCCGCTGGTGCAGCCGCAGCTTGCTCTGGGAGCTGAAGCCCAGCCGGCACTGGGTGCAGCCAAAGGTCTTGTAGCGCCGGTGGAGCTTCTTGTGGGTGATGAGGTTGGCCTTGTTGCGGAAGGACTTGTCGCACTGGGGACAGGCAAAGGGCCGCTCGCCCGTGTGCACGCGCTGGTGCACCACCAGGTTCGTGCTGCGGCTGAAGCTGCGGCCGCAGTCGGGGCACTTGTGGGAGCGCTCGGGCGCATGGCTGCGCTGGTGGATGAGCAGGCTCTCCCTCCAGCTGAAGCTGCGCCCGCAGCGCCCGCAGAGGAAGGGCCGCTCCTCCTCGCCGCACGCGGCCCGGTGACGGCTCAGGCCGGCCTCGTCCTCGAAGCGCTTCTCGCAGCGGGGGCACTCGTGGCGCGCGTCGCCGGCATGTGCCTTGCGGTGAGCTTCCAGGTCGCGCTTGTGGCGGAAGCCGTCGCTGCAGAGTGGGCAGGTGTAGCTGCCCTCGCCGCCGTGGCTTGCCCGGTGCCGCAGCAGGTCGCCTCTGACGCAGAAGGTTCGGCTGCACTCGGTGCAGGCGTGCCGGCGCCGGCCCCGGTGCTTCTTGTGAGTCAGGAGGTTGCGGTGGTGCCGGAAGGCTTTGCCGCAGGCGCCGCACTGGTACGAGGGTGTCGGGCATGGGTGCTCGTCCTGGTGCGCCATCAGCCCAGCCTCGTCCTCGAAGCTACGCCCGCAGGTGCCGCAGATGAGGAGTCCTCCGCTCCCCGCTGGCTCCCCTTGCTCCCAGCCTGGCAGCTCCTGGGGGGCAGCCCCGGGCCAGGCCCCTGGCTCTGTGTTGCACCAGAGCATGGGGTACCCCGCGTCCTCCTCTGCGCTGGCTGGCGACACACATGGCACCCAGCGTCTCCGGTCGTTGTCTTCGGATAGGTCCTCGCCAGCCATCCTGCCCCAGGCTGTGGGGAACATGGGCACAGTCACAACAGGGGTGTCCCAGCACTGGGCACTCCGACAGTCCCTGTGGCCGTGGCACCAGCCCCTCATCCGCTGCAGCCTCCCCTCACCCCTGCAACGCCCATGGGACAACTGGGCCTGGGGGACCGAGGTGGGACACCCAAACCCACCCAGTGAGGATGGCAGGCGGGAGCTCGGCTGGGGGGACCTGGCTGGGGCCAGCGCCTCATGCCGCGCTCAGGCCTTCTGTCAGTCATGCACCACATTGGCACTGATTCCCCAGCCCGGTGTCCCGCGACCACTTGGGGTGTCCCCATGGTCACTCACAGGTGCCGGAGGCTTCAGGAGCTCCGCTGTGCTCCCCGCCATAGGGGACCCCCTTGCATGACTCCTCCCCAGGCTCCATTTTGTGGATGAGCTTCGTCTGGGGGCCTGTGCGGGAGAGAGAAACCTCAGCGTCCCCCCAGCTGCCCTGTGAGCATCGCCGTGCCCGGGGGATGCCGGCTGCGGGAGCAGCGGGGCCGGGGGCTGCCGTGTCCAGGGCCTTGCGGAGCTGCCGGCGCCGACCTCGGCCATGGCAGCGAACCAGGGCGCACCGGGGCGGGGAGCAGTGGGGCCGGGGGATACCTGGAGCCGTTATTCCTCACACACCGGGGATGAACTCAGCAAGGCCGGGCAGGGCAGCGGGCACCCCACAGCCCCACTCTGCGTGGAGAGATGGCAGGTCGGGCTCTGCCCGCACGCGGCCGGCCGGAGGGGCTCGGGCTGCGGACCCCCCGGCTGGGCCTTTGGGACCCCCGGCCGAGCCTCCGGCCGTGCTCCCAGCCTGGCAGCACTGCTGGCTCCGTGCCTGGGCTCCCCAGGGCCTCATCCTTACCCAGGCTGGCAACCAGGTCATAGTTGTCCGTCATCACCTCCTGGTAGAGCTCTCGCTGCCATGCCGCCAGCTCGACCCACTCCTCGGGCGAGAAGTAAATGGCCACGTCCTCGAACGTCACCACGCCCTGGAAACCAGAGCAGGGGCTGGGGGCACCCGGGCACCCCGCGGCACCGTCCCCTCGCTGGACCCCAGCCCGGGGAGACACCCCTTCTCCCAGGGGGGCTGCGGTTACCCCCGCGGCCTCTCCCGGGGCTCCCCGGGCTGTTGGACCCCGCGCCCATCACCTCGACCTCCGGGGCTGGGCCGCATCCGGGGTGGGGTGGTGGGGAGCGATGCTGGGCCCCTGGGGCCGCATCCAGCCCACGGCTGGGCACCCGGTTCAGCACCCACCACCGCCGCGACCTCCCACCGCCCCCCGGCCCCGCTGCGGTGGCGGTGGGTGTCCCGGGGGTCGCCGTTCGGCCTTACCCGCTGCATCTCTGCCCGGGGCCGGCGGCGGGCGGGGCGGCGCTTCCCCGCTGCGGAGCTCCGCGATGGCGCTGGCGGAGCCGCGGCCGGGGCGGGCCCGGAAAGCGACGGCGGGGGCGGGCCCGGGAGCGGGACGGCAGCGAACGGTCGTGCCTGGGAAGGGCGGGGAGCATCAGACCCGGGGGCTGGGCAGCAGCTGCTGGGGGACAGAGGGGACCGGGCAGGGCCCGCGGCTCTCCAGCCGGACCGCCACCCCGAGGGGCGCCCGGCGTCCCGGACCCCCTGCACCCCCCCCCCCCCCCCACGCCGGGCAGGGCGAGGGTTGGTCCCGCTCCTCGGCCCCCTCGGCGGGTGTCCTGGCCCCAGGGCTGGGAACGGCTGCGGCCAGGGCTGGATCTGCGGGGCGGGAGGGAGCAAGAAGCCGCAGCCCCCCCGGGGGTGCTGGGCTGAGCCTGGAGCTCCCCGGGGTGAGCAGGAGCGCACGGCACCCCCTACACCCCCAGCCGCGGGTGCACCCACATCCCCTTGGGAGCTCGGGGTGCGAAGGGACCCGCAGCAGCCCCTGCAGCCGGGGACAGCTCCGTGTCCCTGCGTGGCGCCGGCCGGTGCGTCCCGAGGGGACCCTGCCGGGAGCCCCTGCCGCCTGCCCCGGGGCCTTCCCCAGCCCCCGCTTCACCCTCTCCCTCGGTGCAGTCTCAGCTCCTCCACGGGCCCCCTCACAGCCCCCAGCCCGATGCACGGGAGGGGAAACACAGCCGGGAGGCAAAGGAGGCAGCGAGTGCTCAGTCAGCACGAAGTCCCCCTGTACTGGGAGCACTGAGGAGGGCACACCTCGGATACTGGGTCCAGTTTTGTCCCCTCCCTCCAAGAAGGACCTTGAGGGTCTGGAGCATGTCCAGAGAAGGGCAACGAAGATGGTGCAGGGTGTGGAGCACAAGTGTGCTGAGGAGCGGCTGAGGGATGTGGTGGTGTTGAGCCTGGAGTAAAGGAGGCTCAGGGGAGACCTTCTGGCTCTCGACAGCTCCCTGACAGCAGGTTGGAGTGATGGAGGTTGGTCTCTTCTCCCCAGAAAGAAGTGCCAGGATGAGAGGAACCGTCCTCCAGTTGTTGCAGGGGAGGTTGAGGTTGTCCTTGAGGAAGAATTTCTTCCCCGTTGGGGTTGTCCAGGCCTGTTGCAGGCTGCCCAGGGCAGTGGTGGAGTCCCCATGCCTGGAGGGGTTTCCCAGCCATGTGGAGGTGGTGCTGAGGGCCAGGGGTTCGTGGGGACCTGGAAGTGCTGGGGGAACGCTGGGACTGGAGGCGCTGAAAGGGCTTTTCCAGCCCAAACGGTTCTGTGGTTCTGTGCCCAGGGGTGTATCTGCTCTGGGCTCAGGTCCCCAGCGCTCCCCCTGCCCCGGGACACCTCGGTAGTCGTTCCCACAGCCACGCTCGTTGGTTCAGCTCCTGAGTGAGGGGCTGCTGGGCAGAGGTGGAGGTGCCAGAAACAAGGAGCAGAGCACAGGACATGAGAAGAGAGGGTAAAAATGGCAGCTGGATGAACAGCGGGGTGTAGCAAGAAATCTACAGGGCAGGGAACAGAAAAGATGGGGACAAGAAGAAGGACAGAGGCACAGCGAGAGCGGGAAAAAAGGGATGGGGGCAGAGATGGAGAAAGCAGCAGCAGAGAGGCAGAAAGAGGGAGAGGTGGAGGCCTCTTTGGAGGCACCAGCCTGGGCTGTGATGCTGGTGACACACTGAACACGGAAAGTGGAACTCAGGGGCAGGGTGGCAGCCGGGTAGCTCCTGCCAGGGGCTGGGTGGCGGCTGCGTCACTCCCGCATCAGCTCTCGCATGCAGCTCCAGCCCCAGCTGCGGCTTCATGCCCGTGACAATGGCGATGGATGGTCCTGACAGCACCAGAGAGGAGCCAGAGCCCTTCGGGGGAGGGTTTCTCACTCGGTCGTGGTCAGGCTGGATTTGCCTCCGGTCAGACACGTCAGGTTAGCGCCAGAGGTACAAAGAACAAAGTGTTTATTGGTAAAAGCTTCTCTACGGATCACTCGGCGTCACACAATGGAGATGTGGTGGCTGCGGCGCGGAGCCAGTCCCTCCCGCTCCCCTCCAACACACGGGTTTGCTCTTGCGCCCATGGCTGATTTTGGATGGAGCTTTTCTCCTCGGCGAGGTGGAAAAGGTGTTTCTCATGCAGGGTCTGGCAGGACAGGTACGGCCTGTTCACCACAAGGAGTTACAGAAGGGAGGGCTCTTTCTGCAGCAGCAAAGGCGCCTTCTTCCCCCTCACCTCCCTGCGCTGCCACGAAAGGCTCCTCAGCACAGGAACGGGGCCCCAAACCCCCAGTTCCTGAGCAACAGGGAAATCCGGAGCCCACACTGACACAGGCAGGAGCATTCTCACTCGGCTGCCATGGGCTAAATTCTAAACAAGGTGGGTAGAAAACCCACCAGTGACCCAACCTGGGCTCCCACCACCCGCCCCACATGGCCAGATGGCTGAATCCCCGCTGGGATGGTGGGGAGCGCTGGGGCAGTGGGGGACGCTGGGACAGGGTGTCCCACGGGTTTCTGTGGAACGTTCGGTCCTGTCCCACACGCCTGTCTCCAGGCCATGCTCCAGCCAAGCCTGGCTCTGCCCTGCATGATCTGTCCCTGCTCCCACACCCCCACCCAACCCGTGCTGTCCTGGCAGCACCCGCCCCCGCGCCCCGCGGGGTCTCGGGCAGCTGTTCCACCCATTCACCCCGTTTTCCAACCTAGGCTCTCCTCTACTCCACAATCAAACGTTCCTTTTCCCTTTGATTCCAGGGAAACCCTCGCTCTGCATCCTGACTCATGCCAACGGTGGGGAGTGCTCGGACCCTGGCCTGCCCACACCCGGCTCCAGGTTTCCCTTCCATGGGTGCTCTGGAATTCTCTTTAACCCTTTCCCAGACTGATGCTGGATTTTCTCACACTCTGTATTACCATATCTGCAGGAACCACCTCCTGGCACAGGCTGGTTTCTGCGGCACGCGTGGATTTGTGCTGTGCTGCGGCAGCAGCTGAGGACCCCAGAACATCTTCTTGCCACCCTTTACGCACACACAAAGAACCACTCTGAGCTTAGAATGGATTTATCACTCACAACCTGCCACAGTGACACACAGTACCACTGCCCAGCATCTGGCCCAGTTCCTCCCAGTGCCGCTCTGTTATTTCTCTCTTCTGCACACCAGTGAGCTCCCAGCTGTGTTCCTGGCGCAGGGGACAACCCTTCTGCCAGCACCTCTGCAACAAGAGGCCAGAACTGCCTCTGAATGCAGGGAAAAAGCATCCAAACCTCCCAGCCCAGTTTAACCCACGGGAAGACACTGACAGCCATTCCCAAGATTCGCGTTGGTGACAACACTATAGGTGCAGTTGGGAATATGGGTGGTGGGATATGAGAACTGAGGTTTTGGGTGGCCCCATTGACAGCCAGTATTTTCCACTTGGATGGGGAAGTCCTCAAGCCCCCAAATTCCTGGCAGACGCCCTGCAGGCACCTGTCCTGGCCCCCCTGACACCTCCATGGACCTTCCTCTGCACTCCTGGGTCCTGGGCTGTCACTGACGAGGTTTCAGGGGGGACAGCACGCACATGGCCAGCCCAGCAGCGACCCAGACACGGCAGCACGGCAGCAGATGACCCGCTGCTTCCCCTCGGACAGTTGCTGGTCACCCAGTTAGTGAAGTCCTGCAGTAAACACGATTTCGGGTCATTCCCTGCCTGGCAGCCTCGTGGCCCCTCACTGCTCCCAGAGTGAGGCTGCGGGTCCTCCCGTCTTACTGTAAAAAGATGTTTTAACCCAAAAGAAGTCCAATCCTGGCAGAAGGCCCCAGGCAGAGGTACGGCCATGCTGCTCCTTACACCGACGGCTCCACATGACAGTGCCACCACCGAACACAACTAAACTCAGTTTTCTAAGAGTTCTCTGAGCACAGTGGCTGGGGTGAAAGCTGTGGCACTGCCCAGGGGAGAGCAGAGGTGTTCAACAGAGGGTGAAAGAGAAGAGCATCTCCTGGGAGTGGTCAGAAGAAATGTTCCCATTCAGCTAAGGAAGGAACTAGCAAAGCTGAGGCCTGTTGGAAAGAGCTGCCTCCTGCCCGAACCGCCTGTGTGGCTCACCCTCTTTCCGAGACACTGACAGACAGAGATGGACAGCAGGAACCTCGAGGAGGATCTGGACAGCCATGGTGCCAGGACAGAGTCACGCTCTGGCAGCTGCTGTTCAGGCCGTTAATGACAAACTACGCTCTACAGAGGGTGAGGAGGGATCTGATGAAGGTGTCCCTGCTTCCCTGTAAACGTGGGGGAAACTCCCATGGTCTGAACTGTCGCACATTTACAAAGAAGGCGGTTGCCAAGGGGGACGTTCTCTGTGCTCTTTAAGGCTGATAGTGCTTTACAACCCAGCAGCATCCCGTATAACCAGTGCGTGTCACGTATGGGGGGACTGGAGAGTTCACGGTGAGAGGCAGTTCAGCGATGTCAGAATGTGTGAGGAGCCCAGAGAAGCTGGAATATCAGAAGCAAAGAGAAAACCACCAACTCAGCTGATGTCAAGCTCCTCGGACTGAACTGAACACTTTGGGAAGCTCTTTTCGGCGCTGATCCCTGTGGGCACACAGAGGAACACTCAGGGAATCTCCTGTTTTCATATTTGCCTGTGGTCACTCTGCCATGTTCTCGGCAGGGATCAATAAAGCACCCTGAGGCTCTTTTCATTTCTCAGGACGCCTCATTCTTGCTTCAGCCCCGGCTTTGCTGACACCACGACACCAAGGATGCTGACGCAGCTCCTGTCCTGCAGCAGCTCCCTCCTCTCGGCACAGCACACAGATCACACCCATGTGGGGACACATGGTTCAGTCGCCTTGCACCGCAGGGGCAAAGCAAAGAGGGAGCTCTGCAGCCTGCAGACGCCACGTCCTGACTGTGCTTCTCCCTTGGAGAGGGTCTCTTCACCCAGGAATGGAAATCCCCCTGGGTTGTTCTTTCCCGCAGTGAGATGGGTTCTTGTGCTCCAGCTGCAATAAAACCTCGGCTCTGGAACATTAAACACTCCACAGCCTCAGAAGGACCAGTTCGTCTAACTCAGAGAAGCTGCTGTCAGGGTCTCATAGGGAACGTGGGGTGAGAGCTGCAGCTGTTTCTCTAATGCTGTGGCCTCCTCTAACACCCATCTCCACCTCCCATCAATGCCCACCCCCACCAGCCGGTGCTGTGCAGGGCAGGATGGGCTGTGTGGTGCCTGAACCTCCCACTAAACCTGAACAAATGAGCCTTGGTGAAAAACCTTTAACCTTCCCTAACCCTGACCCTCGTGTGGCTCCGTCTCTGGCCTGAGGAGGTCTGAGACACTCCCCAGGCAGGATTCTCAAGGGTCCCTCTAAAGCTGGTGTTCTGACTGGCGGGTGGATGGTCCGTTCTCCTCCAGCCAGGAAGCAGGTCCATGTGTAACAGTGAGCTAAGAAACACCGAAAAGTCACTGGTTTGGTGGTCATGATGCCAACGGGATCTCGTCTTATGTGTTGCGCACGCCCAGGGATTGCTCCAGCTCCTGCCGGCGCTGCTGGATCTGCAAGAGAAGGAGAAGCCGTGTGGGTCAGCAGGTTCAGGGGCTCCCTGGCAGGAAGGGTCATTCCTAAGCCATCAGCGTGGGTAGTTCCTGTGTACCTTGCAGTAGAAGTATCTGCTTACGGCCTCTTGAGACCAGGGCTCGTGATAGAATTCAGCTCTTCGCTCTTCCTCAGGGTTTCCAACCACATCGGTCATCACCTGTGGCAAAACCAAACCCCTTTTTCACTATCACTCTTCTGCCACGGAGAGAAACGTTCACACCTGCTACCAGCCCCCTGCACTGGCTGCCCCAGGACCGCAGTGTCCGCTCCCCACCTGCCACCCATTCTCCACCCGGATGCTTTAGCTACACACTCTACATTCAGGCAGATAAAACTTGTACATTCTGGTTCCACTGTTCATCCTCCTTCAGCCCGTGGCTCACCTTGAGGTCTCTGCTCTGGGAGCGGAGCAGGTCCTGGATGTATCCTTTGGGGTCTTTGGAGAAACTCAGCATGAAATCGCGTTGTATTTTTAACTGATTTATCGATTCGATTGTCTCATGAATCTGACAGAAAGAAACCAAAGCAGGCGTTACTCCACTCCCCCCATGCCCAGTGACCCCGCGCTCTTGGTACTTCTCCTTATGGACAAAGGTGACAATTGGACTCCGTGGACAGGGCGGGTTCCGTGAACCGGGCAGGTTCCCTTCGCAGAGGGAGTTAACCACAGCCCTGCAATTCCATACTGCTTTCACTGGGAATCCCGCAGTATCAGCACATGAGGACTCTTCCTCGCTGCCCACGCTGAGCTGCTGGAAGGCGGCAGTGATGACACTGAGGAGCCAAGCACTGTTGCTGCGATAATTCCTTGCCTATCATCAGTCTTCCCACCCAGGCGGTTCAGACACGGACAAGGTGAGCTGGACCAGAAACAGAACAGTCCAGTGGGTGCAGCCCACACTGAACCCACTGCTGAGCCACTGCCCTGCTGAAAAGCGCCTTTCTCAAGAGCCACAAACCAGACAATGCTGCAACAGGTACCAGAATCCACTGGGCTGATGGTGTCCAAACCCCCTTTGAAATGGTGTTGACATCTTTGTTTGTAAACAAAGAGAAACAGAGCCTAACTGTACATCCTGTAAGCCATCCCTGCTCCATGGTGTCACACCTCTTCTTCTTCCCTTGCTCTGAGGAGCCACTTTTGTCTACCCCTTACCAAGCCCCTCACACCCTCACGTGAATCCCCGGCAGAGCCCACAGAGCTCGCCGCTTCTCTACCACAGATCCTGTTATCACCGCATCCTCAGTGGGATGCCACAGCCCCCTGCCCTCCTATTACACGGATGATCTGGCCCTCAAAAGCCTCACAATGTGGCTGTCTGACGTGTGACACCAGACCCATATGAAGGAAGACCATGAATACACACACAGGACACCCGACTCCTGTACCTTGTTGTCCAGAGCGGTAATCTCCTGCTGGTTTGCTGTCGAGAGAAGAAAACTGCTCATCTGTCCCTTTAATGGGTCTTCAACTTCTACATCAATGTCATAACAAGCCGTCTTCTTCTGATCATTGGGGTCAACACTGTGGAGAGTAGAACAGAATAATGAATCAGAACAAACATCCAGCCAGCCCAGAGTATGCTCTTCTTCATCTGCTGCAGATGCGATGAGAAGAGTGTACGAACAGGGTATCTTTATGTATTTTTATCTCCCAGTGCATCACCTCATCTTTCAGCTATCAGAGATTGTGGAGCTGGAGCTTCTGCCCAGACCATCAACTTTAATAGCTACTGATCTAAGAATCACAGAGTCACAGAACTGTTTGGGTTGGAAAAGCCCTTTCAGCTCCTCCAGTCCCAGCGTTCCCCCAGCACTGACAGGTCCGCACTAACCCCTGGCCCTCAGCACCACCTCCACATGGCTGGGAAACCCCTTCAGGCATGGGGACTCCACCACTGCCCTGGGCAGCTTGTGACAGGCCTGCACAACCCCAACGGGGAAGAAATTCTTCCTCAGGGACAACCTCAACCTCCCCTGCAACAACTGGAGGCCAGTTCCTCTCATCCTGGCACTTCTTTCTGGGGAGAAGAGACTGACCCCCACCTCACTCCAACCTCCTGTCAGGGAGTTGTCGAGAGCCAGAAGGTCTCCCCTGAGCTTCCTTTGCTCCAGGCTCAACCTCCCCCAGGTCCCCCAGCTGCTGCTCAGCACACTTGTGCTCTAGACCCTGCACCAGCTTCGTTGCCCTTCTCTGGACATGCTCCAGCCCCTCAATGTCCTTCTTGCAGTGAGGGGCCCAAACTGAACCCAGGATTCAAAGTGTGGCCTCCCCAGTGCCCCCAGTACAGGGGGACCATCCCTGCCCTGGTCCTGCTGGACACACCAGTGCTGGTACAAGCCAGGATGCTGTTCATATTATTCTACAATTATTATTGGTGTTATTATATTTCCATTATTAAACTCTCTTTATCTCAACTCACAAGTTTTCTCATGTTTACCCCTCTGATTCTCTCCCCATCCCACTGCAGGGGCGAGAGAACGGCCCGGGGCACTCAGTCACCGGTTGGGTTAGACCATGACAAGTGTTTGCGAGTTGTTTGACTGGTGACTACGTTCACTCTTAAAAACTGAATGCCAGGCATGGGGCAGGGTCTGTGCGAGCCTAAAGCTCACCTGGACCAGGCCCCTAAACGTCCTGCCAGGATCTGAACCTGCTCTGAGCTGGCAGCTCCAGATGTCCAGGATCCATCCCTTCTACTGTGCATTGTTCTGTGATTGTCTGAGTCTGAAATGACTGATTCCCCCTGAATCCAGCGCCAGACTGCCAGATTTATTTCCGCTCAGCTTGAGGCTCTATCACCAAGGAGTTCTCTGACCCTTCCTTCAGCATTGTGCCCGGTGCTGTCACACAGCACGTCAGAGAACGCTGCCGTGCACCAGGTCCTGCTCTTTAGCTCTTCTCTAATGGAACACGCTGCCTGCAGAACCTCTTTGTTGTTCTTCCCCAAGGCACTGACAACGTGTCTCTGAGGATCTGGCTGGTTTTGGTCCTTCAGACAGGTCACTGGGGTGTCCAGTGCACCCAGCCACCAACCTGCCTGGTGCTCAAGCAGCTTTGGGATTACTCAGATTTATATGAAATGATATATTTATATTATGATATATACTGTCAGATGAATCAAACAGCAAATTTTATTTTGATAGCCTATGTAATAGTTAAACTTCTGGTCAGGTCACGTCTATTACATATTTAAAATGAAAAATCCCATTTCCAGCATATTCAGAGTATTTGTTCATCCTCTGCAGGAAGTCAAACCACTACACTCAATTAACAACAGTGTTTAAACACCCGGATTCAGGGTGTTGCTCAAGACCACAAAGGAACTTGGGGAAGACTGAAATATCTTCACAGCAAGGCTGAAAGCCCCAGAGTCTCTTTATGCCCCGCTGCCACACACGGTGGTCACTCAGACACAGAACGTGCTGGCATGCCCTGGATTGCTGAATGCTGCCCTTCACCCGCTCTGCCAGGAACACGCCTGGTTGGACAAGGGGGCCAGAAGCTTGGGATCTTGGTCACAATGCCCTTCTCTGAACCTTGATGTTCTTCACCGTACATCTCCTGAGCTCTCTGACCCGCTGGCATTCACAGATCACGACTAATGCCTGAAGAGTGGCCCCGTCCCCACGGGGGGGTGGACACACAGCAGCGCCCGCTGCACCCACCTGGGAGTTATAGACCCCGGACCCTGGTCCCTGCTGCCGCCCCGGTGTTCGATGCGGCGGGTGATTTGCGCTTACCTGATGATGTGGTTGATCACGATGGGGTCAGGTGGCAGCAGCAGGTTTGTGAGTCTCTGAGGAATTTCGGAAAACTTTAGCCGCGGGCAGTCGAAGATCTGGAATGCACCAAAGCAGGTTATCCCCTGTCCAGAGCCTGCCCTGCCCAGCCAGACCACAGAAACTAGCAGTTCCAGCGGGAGGTGGTGCTGGGAGCCAAGACTCTGTGCACAGAACAACCCTCTGGCCACTCGCGTCCCTGTGAGTCGCTGCTGTGCCCATGCCCTGGACTGGCCGACAGACCCCTCGGAGCACGACAACTGCGGGTGCCCCACGTCTGTTTGAGCTGCTGATGAGCAGAGGCTGCTTCAGCGGGACTTGGGCTGCACCAGTAATGGGGGAGAAGTGAACTCCTCCTCTCCCACTATGGGTCTGAGCAGCATATCGTAAAGAAAACCTTTTTGTTTACCAATATCTATAATATAAAAAGCTGTGTGTTTTTCCAAGGCATGTTTCCTGCAGTATTTTGTGCTAAAGAAAATATTTTTGGATTCTAAAACCATTTGCTTTATTTTTCTGAAGATTAAGGAAAAAAAAAGTCAGCATGGTTTTAGTTATTTTTAACCAAGACCTAAACAGCCTCTCGGAAGGGCCCCACTCCTTCCCAACCAACACTCACGGCTGCCTTCTCTGCCCTGTGGTCCAGAAGCTAAATTCAGAAAAAAACCCTGTGGAAAGGATCAAAATCTGTAGCTTTTGGAAATTTTCCATGGAGGAATTGCAGTGCACTGCCATGGCCCATGAATACGCCGTGCACTGCGGGGTTTAGAAACACATGAGTTCCAGCCTTTGCTCCCTCCTGGGATTTTTAATGGTCTGAACAGGTTCAAAAAACAACCCCAAACAACCCCAAACAACTTCCAACAAGGGAGTGACTGTAGAATCCAGATCACTTTGTTTCTACTCTCCTAAAAACACTCATGAATCTCACAACTGTTTTGTTGTATTTTGTATTTTCAAAGGTGGAAAAACCCAGTTTAAAAAAACCTTTTTTATAAAAAAAGGGGGGAAACCCCCTTTAGGTTTATTTCAAGCACTGGTCACTTTAAACCATTGTAGGGCAAATTAACAACAGAAAATAAAAGCTTAAAAGGAAAAGTAGGGCACAACTTCCATTCCACCACTTACTCTGAACGCTCACTAAACCATTCTTCGTTTATTGTACCTGCTGGAGCTTTCCCTGAGCGGGAGCGTGCCACAAACCCACCTTCGGGAACCTCCAAAATTACTGAGGTCAGCCTGGAGCTCCAGCAACACGAAGGCCATTAAGGCAGCGATTGCTCAGGTAACATTATCTTTACAGGAGAACTAGAATCACCTTCGTGGAAAAGGCAGAGAGGCTTTTAAGTGGCTCTCTGGGTTAATTCTAGAGGTCGTTGTGAAAGATAAGAAGTCTAAGGTGCTACTTTCAAACCATCACCAGATCATTGAGGGTATTTCATACTGTGACTCAGACTTAGGAAGAAACAGCTCTCCTCGTCCTATCTTCCATGTCTTCTGCCCTTCATAAACAGGGACAGCGAAGGCAAGAAGACAAGTCTACACAGGACTTGGCAGTCCGAATGGGCAGATTATTCCATGTTTCTTAGTTCAGTGTGATACATCGGGGGGAAAACAATCCATACAGTAAAACTAGAGGAAATCCTCCTTCCTGGAAAGGCCACGAGTCCTGCGGGAGGGACGACTGCCACGTGTGCCCTGTGACAGCACCGGCACATGGGGAGCTGCTTATGGCGTTGCCTGTAGTGACCGCTGAGGCCATGCAGACTGAACACCAAAAATCACTACAGGAGGACAAAAATCAGTAGTGTTTCATCCATCCAGAACTGGTGGACGAATGTTACAGTTTCCCTCTGAACAGCCGCTATGCCCCAACCGGAGTTACCTGCTGGAAGTACTTGTCGCAGTTGATGTACTCCTTGTCGTGGGAGTCCTGCAGCTTGTTGGTTTTGATGTACTGCCAGAGGGCCTGGATGATGGCAGAGCGCGTCTGCGTGTGTATCCCCAGCAGACGGGCCAGCCGCGGGTCCAGTTTGAACTGTGGAGGCTGGAACAGAAGGAGGAGGAGGTGGAGACGGCAATGGAGAGAAAAGCAGACACGCAGGTGTGAGGTTCAGCCCAAAGCCCCCTTAGTGGCAGATACTGCAGGGATCCAAGTGCATTCCATGGTCAGTGCCTGGCAGAAGTATGTCAGGGGTTTCAGAAGGAGGAGGGACATTCTCCACTGCCTGCAGCACGTGCTCTAGATAACCACGGCTCGCAGGCGGACTCGGGACAGGATTTGCCTTTTCAACAGTGATGTCAATAATTTGACTTTAGGGAGTGGGAGAAGAAAAGGAATGGTCCTTTCTCTGAACTACTGGAGGTCAGCACAGACAGCGAGAATGATGTCGGGATGACGCTTCCTCTGTAGCCAATAGCTGCTCAGCTGCCTCACCTCAACAATGTATCCTGGACCACGCACACAACCCATGTGCAGTGGATCCAAGTGCCCTCTGGGAAGCCTGAGGTGGAAATGCATGTTCTTTCTGCCAGTAGGCAATAAAACCACCAACACACACCACGCCAACAACAATATTCTGCTAGACTGTAACAGAAACGTACTTGATGTGTCCCCTTCGAAAGTTCAGCCACCCAACAGCCCGGCACCATTCTACCTCACTAGGTGATGTTTTGACTACGTGATGTTTTGAGCCCAAGCACAGTGTTTCCTAAGGTGTGTGACAGAGTGACATTGCTCTGCTGCACCGTGTCCCCTCGGCTGTACTGTTGACGCCAGACGCGGGCACTGACCTGGTAGTCCAACATGAGGAGCAGGGTGCAGCGCACGCTGACGTCGCCGGGCCGTTTCACCTGGAAGCCATCGGTCTCCTGGGTCGTAGGAGTCCGATGCCACTGCCAAAGCGGAGAACGGCACAGACTGTCAGGCTTTGCTCCATGGATTTCCATGGAGGAGCACCTTGCGCAGCACGCTGGGCAAGAGTCAGACAAGTACCAGCCCTCTGAAGATCTTGCAATTAAAAAACCACAAACACAACAGAACAACCCCCCCGCCAAAGCCAGTTCTTGCCACTACAGCCCAGCTTTGGCACAAACCCCCACTCTGCTGCAGCAGCTTTGCTCGCTTGGGAAAACGCCCACTGTTTGTTCACCGTTTCACACATTCTGTGCCACGACATGTGCTATGTCACCAGCACATCTGTGGTTTAGGACTAAATAGATTCTGTTAGTAAAGATTCTTAAAAAGAACAGAATTTCGAGGTCTTTGACACTGTCTGAAATGGGATAATGGCTGCAAGGTAACATGACCACGGCAGCCGAGGGACACAGGGCTGTCTGCCTGTGCTGGTGTCAGGTCTGGTTCCAAAGGGTAAACGTCCTTCTTACCTCCACAAGATGGTTGTCGGGTCCATAAAGATCTTTGTCCAGTTCAATAACCAAACTCTTAAAAAAGGACGAAAACTTCCGTTTCTGTTTGCTGAGCTGCAGAATCAGAAGAAGTGGAAATGTTTAAATCTGTGTGTATCAGCCTGTGTTCTGTGCTTCCTCCTCAGGCTTTCTCTTTCTCTGGAACATTAATGCCCACACAGAACCTAGGCATGACCAGCCTCTTTGAGCTTTCCCTCTGACACTTGCAGGGGCAGACGGAAAAACCTCCGCACGGGTGGGATGCTGCACACCTAAGGGAGGACCCTGCTGTCCTCCCCAGGAATACGAGCTACTCACTCCTCCTCATCACCCTGCCTCTCCCAAGACACAGTGCCTGCTGTGGCACTTCCACCCCTCTGACCTGAACCGTGCCAGATCTCTTCAGGGAATGTCTCAGGGCTGTTCTCTCCACCTCCTCCTCCACCTGTCCTGTCCTTGAGTCTGCTCCACTTCCCGCTGCCCTCCCCATCATCCCCATTATGGCCTTATCCCTCGCTCAGCTGGACATGGAGCCCTCCCAGCCACAACAAGCCCATGCTGCCATTTAGCAATGCCTTGTCTGAGTTGGTGTCCCCAGTGAAGGCCACCACCCCGTGGGACAGTCTCTAGATCCTGGGCTGCCCCAGGGAAGCCATACGTCATCCAGGAGCTTCCCCTCCACGCGCAGCTCCCAGGAAGCAATGCTGCCGTCCGAGTCGTCGGCGTCGGACTTCGCAGGGTTAAATGTGTTGGAGATGTAGAGCCTCAGTTTCCGCTTTTGCTGTTGTACAAAGAGAGAAAAGGAAAGTACACACCCACTTTAGGTCCAGGAGCTGAGGAAGCTACTGGCAAGGTGACAGTTACACCTTTAGCAGAGAATCTGCATGTTTAGTGCAGTTGCACCAGGCTGAACTGGGATACTCTGGTTATACACCGAGAACACACTGAGGAGCTGAACCTGGAACTTCCTTTCAACAACTTTCAGCTCTACAAACATGCTGAGATCCACCATGTGTGGAGAAGGACAGGAGGCTGCAGGGGCCAAGCCCTCGAGGCCACACACCCTCCCTGCACTGCTGGGGAGTTGTAGGAAAAGCGCAATACGATGCTGCTCCCGCCCAGAGCTGGGCTGGATCACTCAGGTTCAGCTGCAAACCTCTTGTACAGGAACATCTTCATAATTCCATCAGCTCAGGTTTGCAAATGGCATCACAAACACAGCAGATGATGCAAACTGCATGGTGGGCAACGCTTCATTCCATCGCCATGCAGAGCCTGGTAATGTTCTTTCCACAGACACACACCCAAACACCTTCCGTTGCCTCATCTTCCTCTCTAACTGCCTGTCACCCTGACTGGCCCTGGGGCAGCGCCAGTTTGCTGTGAGTGGAGGAAGGGCTGGGCTTCACTGCTACCCCAGCTGCCCAGCTCTGTGCCACACTCAACCCTGCCGACCTGCAGTCACTCTTATAGGCTCGCGGAGGTTCCCCAGTCACTGCACTGGTTTACCGCTCTGCCGTTTCTCACAGAATCACAGAATCATTTGGGCTGGAAAAGCCCTTTCAGCTCCTCGAGTCCAACTGTTCCCCCAGCACTGCCAGGTCTCCACTAACCCCTGGCCCTCAGCACCACGTCCGCACGGCTGGGAAACCCCTCCAGGGATGGGGACTCCACCACTGCCCTGGGCAGCCTGCGACAGGCCTGGACAACCCCAGCACGGAAGAAATTCTTCCTCCAGGCAAGGTGACAGAGCTCTTCTCTCCTATGCACCATGTGGAAAATCCAGCCACTCACTGACACGTGGACTCCAGAAATGATATTGCCAAAAAGTGCTTTGGGGCTCTAATCTCAAATGTCTGTTTATAATACAATGACGAAAAGGCTACAGATGTCAAGCTAACACTGTCAAACCAACCCTCATTCAACACCAGGAGGGAGCACAAGATGTGAAAGCTCCCACACATGTCTGTGGAAACCGATATTCCTTCTCCATCCTTTCCTGCAGGATTTCTGGGGCTAAAGTGCTCTTCTGTGATACAAAATGTGGGTTTTTTAATGCCCCAGAGTCTTTGTTTGGTGTGGAGGACTTGTGGAGGACTTCACATTTCTAAATCCCCAACTCCTCAAATCACCTCACTCACCTCACACACTGTTCATAATCTTACCCCCACCCAGATTACGTGTAAAACTCTCTCTATGTACATAATCAGCTTTTTCTTAATAGCTCCTCCTAGATTCTCTACCAATATCCCAGGTCTGTAGCACCAATTCTGTTTCCTCTTCTTTTGACTTCCAAAGACATTATCTCTGTTATCCCTTTTCCCCTGGAAAATCTTCCGCTCCCCACATCCAGACAGGAACCATGTCAGTCTCCTCCGAGCTCTGACATTTCATCCCCATGATCATTCTCTGCAGGAACATCCTCATTCAGATCCAAGTATTCCAAAGGTCTCCCTTTCTCCAGCTCCAGCTGCCTGGCACAACCCATCCACACAGGTAACAGCACCCGATTCCTCTGTGAAGCACAGAACACCCTCCTCAGCCATTGTGACCCATCACCACTTCCCTTCCAGGTCACACACAAGCTGGATGCAGCTCCCACTGCAGAACGGGCTCCCACTGGGTTCCCCACACCTCCCCTGCTCTGCCACGGTCAGGGTCTGACCATCAGTGTTGGCTTCTCTCTCTTCTCTTCACGGTGTCTTCTTTCACACAAGGAATTCTCTTCTTCAGGTTTAATTCTTTCCTCAGTGTAACCCCTCCAGACCAGCCCACATCTTCCATCTGAATGGAACTTAGAGCAACCATGAACAAACCCCTCGTAGCGGCTACCTCTAAGTTATCGGTATAAAGATATCTCTAAGTTTACTTTCCACGTATCTGAATTTTGGATCGAAAACCACTTGGCCTCTGATTCCAGACTGTTACAGAGTCCACAGACACCCTGTGAGTGCTGTGGAACGCTGAGCCTGTGGTCTTTGCTAAGCAAAGACATTTGTCTGACAAGCAAAACGTGTCACCTGCACCCTGGGGGCTGTCCTCAGGTTTTGGGCCAAAAGGTTCTGCAGACGTGCAGCACTATGACGGCACAGACGAGCTCTGAAATGCAGCACAGGGAGACCCTTGTTCTGCCTCCTCGTAAGCCAGTCCCACGGGGTGACAGCACAGCTGCTCTGGGAGCCCAGCACCACACGGGCTCTAAACCTGCTTAAAACCTGTGGTAGAGTGCAAAGCGGAGTAAGGGGACAGGAAGAGGGAAAATCCACATTGCCCGGGTAAAATGTAATAAATAAATGAACCAACAAAGGTTTGGTAAACCAGAGTTCCTCTGCTCATGTGTCCTTGGAAACGGTTCAAGTCCTGGGGCTGGCTCCTGTGCCAGCCACCCTGTGATTTGCGGGGTTGCAGAAAGCTCTGTAGGTCCTTTCTGGGCAGACACAGAGAGTCCTCTCCTTCATTCCTTAAGCTCCAGCTCTGTTTGTGCTGTTGCCTTCTCTCAGGAGACTCCAAATTTCGGCTTTTCCTTCCAGCTCCTCGCTGCCCGAAGCTGCTGCCAGCACATCCACCTCCTGAGTGTTTCCTCATGAGCTGCTGCTCCATTTTTCCTCTTTCTGCCCTCCTCAGAACCCCCACTGCCATCTCCTCCCTGCACACCTCTCAAAAACAAAAATCTTTGTTTTCCCTCCTTGATTTGGAGAAATTTTGCTTCTCTGACAATAACAACCTCTTCCTAATTTCACGCCTAACATTTATTCAGGCACCTTCTCCGCATTCATTCTTGTGCCCATGCTGTCCCTCACCCTGAGGGTCGACACTCTCCCCCCGCTCCAAACAGGCAGCCGCTCCCAGCCCCCCCAGTTTTTTTGTGTTCACATCTAAAAGCCAAGCGACGTTCACAACATGAATCTTCCTTTCCCCAGGTTGTTCCAGAAGCTCTTTTTTTCACATGATCATTCTAGTTTGAACTGTTGGTTTTGAGCTTTGTTGATGCTGGATTCCAGCAGGAACAGTCAGAGGTGTCACCAGGGGCTGCTGCAGCAGCGCCAGAACTTTTCGGGTGCTGCAGGGAAACTCGTTACTGACCCATCCTAAGATGGTATTAAGATTGTTATTATCAAAATAATAGACCCCACCGTTATTCATGTTCCAAATCCATTGGCAACTATTTTACAACAGAAATTCCATCTGTTGATCCCAACCGGCACCAAGACTGACATGACAATGGTGGAAAGGGACGTGGTCTACCTGTGTCCCGTGGAGCTTGAAGAGCAGAGGGTAATCTGCCACAGCTAAGAAGTGACAGAGCTGCCAGGGATCTGGGTTACCTCGTCTTTCCTTTAGTAATTACCCCTCTTTCTCCACAACTTCCCATGAACAGGATGCTTTGCTGGGGCTGGGCGAATGGTACCCGCTGCATCTGCAGATGGATTGAGTGCAGGTGTGACTCCAGGAGCTCAGTGACAGCAGGGTTCAGAGCGTGCACAAAAATCTCCACAAATTATTTGTTCTGCTGCCCCAAAGAGTCTCACTGGGACAGAACCCAGTCATCAGAAAAGCTGAGAGTCTGCCCGAAGGACAGAGCTGCAGAGCTCGGGTGGGAGGTGCGGCAAGTGCAGGGCACACTGAGCAAAAAGCCCCAGCCTGGCCCGGGAGGTCAGAGGACCGGGCAGAAACCTCCATGTTCCGGAAAAAACGCCAGTTCCCTTCTGCCAACAACCCAAGAGCAGTTCCTCAGCCTTCTTAAAATCTGGAGGCAGGGAGAGAATCTCCACTTATGGGACCAGGGAGAGGGACACTGTGGCTGTATTCAGGCACTACTGCTCTTTTTTAGTCTAAAAATGGAGAACCTGGCAGCAGTGTTGAGTCTGAGGAATCGCAGCTACACCCAGGTCTGGGAAACTCCGTGTCCCACACCAGTTCACTGCGACAGGGTGATGGTCCCTGGACAGGGGTCTGTGGTGTGGGGGAGACCAAACCACTGTCTGTGGTGCCAGTGTCTGGAGCAGGAGCCTTGCGGTGGGACGGCTCAGGAGATGCTCTTCTTTCAGGTGACCCAATTCAAGCCCTGGGATGAAAATCATCTCAGTCTTAAAATTATGTCTATGCCCACAACTGACCAGTTACCCCAGGCTGAGACAACGGAGAGAAATAGGCACTTTTTAGGGCGTGATTTATCTATGCTCTTCTAAATACCTACTTGTGTATGAGGAGAGCCATGCTCCAAACTCTGCTGCCTGCCCCGCCTCCATCTCTCGGCTGTAATGGGAGCCCAGAGTGACTGGCTGACGTATAATAAACACAATGTGATGTCTATACTTAGCCAGACAAACCCCACTCCCGAAGCCCACCGCGGCCCCAGCTGTCCGGATTTTCAGTAACGCATTCCTCGGTGATGACATCTCCTCCTCTGGAGCTGAGCCACAGCGTCTGCTTCCCGTGGGCCACGGAGCTATATCTGTACCTCCACACTGGAGCCGAGCAGCCCCTGCCACCCCACAGCCTCCTAAAAAGGCCTTCCTGGAATTCTGGGTCGTCCATAAAGCCAGTGCAAGGACTGCTTAGGCAAGCAGCATGCAGCAAATGCTGCTCCATGGGCGAGGAATCCCCTGACAGAAGTAGTCCGAGAACGTTAAGGATTGGTGGAGGAAGAGGAGGGAACTCACTGGCACCAACGGGCAGACAAACAGACAAGGAGGATCTAGATGGGACAAGGTGGTGGCTGCGAGGCGTGCTGACTGTGCACTGTGAGCTGGGAGGTGCTGAGGACGTTCCCTTCTCACCCAACGCCATGACCCCAGGTCTCCTTCCTCTCCAAGCAGCCTCATGGCTGTTCAACTGCGCAACTGTTCTCAGACGACCCCGGTGGCATCGGCAGGCCCAGTGTAACTTATGCGCTGTCCTCAATCACAAGTGCGTGAAACATTTCCCCCTAAAACTTCCAAAAATATTAGGTTTCAGATAGAAAAACCTCCCGAGCAAACACGAGACCATGAACCTGTGGCTCCTGAAAGCTGTTTAGCTATGACTCCCTCACGGTGACCAAGGTCGTTGTCATTCCACCTGACCCTTCCGAGCAGCCTGGATATTCCCTTTGTCTTACCACGTACCTCAGACAAATCTCAACTCTTCCCCAATTACAATCCCAGTCCGGTAACCCCCTGTTTTAAGGCAAATATCTCAAAATGCCAGGAGAGTTGGCAAGCCATGGAAACGCAGAGATAACTCTTATTGCTGTTACCAACGCTCCAACTATAACACAATGAAAACACTTAACGCCAGAACCACCCACATCTCTCTATTTTGACACGTCTTGAATTTCACAGCTGCTACACGCCAAGTGTGGGCACGGATTCGAAACCCACCTGTCTGAGCATTCCAGGCTGTGAACCGGCTGAGCAACGGGCATTCAAGGCGCCTTCGCGGAGCCCTCCATGGAAACAGAACTTTCTGCCTGCAGCCCCTGGACAGTGTCCTGTGTCCTGAGCTTCGCCCCAGCCCTGGGTATCTCTACCTCATGGCTCAGAGCTGGAGCCTCACCTAAGGGCCAGTTCCCAAGTTAAAGGGTTTGCCACCAAATAAACATCTTCCTGCGGATTTACCAACGTGTGTCTGAGTCTTTGGTAACTTTTAAACAGGGCAAAGCTCCTCACTGGTATAAAATAATGGTGTTCACTAAGAAGCTAAGACACACTATTCCTTCTGAGGGTCCAGTCCACTCTGTACAACACTCTTTGACTACAAACTTGTGATTTAAACCACCTGCACTTTGGTTTCCTGTCCGTGAAATAGGTATGCTCATGGAACTGAATTTTTTCCATTTCATTTGTTCTTCATAAACACCAACTGGAAAAACATCGGCGGTAAAAGGCTTCTGCCCCTTATGGGATACCTGCACAGTGACAAACAGGACGGTGTTGAGCTTGGCTGGGTTCGATGATGCCCACTGCTGTGGTACCGACACGTGTGACGGCTTTACCCCACAGCAGACACACAGCTACAAATGCTTCACACTACAGGATTTCCTACAGGAAGGAGCGTGAGCATCCAACACGGTCTCAGGAACTGGAAGAAGACACGAGAAGAAGCTGTTCGCAGCGAGAGGCCAAACCACAGAACAGACTGAGAGGCTGTGAAACCTCCACCCTTAGAGACTGTCAAAACCCAATGAGGCCTCGACAACCCTCTTCGGAGCAGGAGGTTGACCTCGGTGGCTCCCACACTTTCCTCCTGCCTAAACTTTTCAAGACTCAGTTAAACGAAAAGACCATTTCGGCAGGGGATTATGAACAATGAAGTGCTGGATTTGATCTAACAGGGACTGCAGAAAATTCCATCCATTCTTTTCCAACGTGAATCCCCCTTTTACAGACTCTGTAAAGGTGTGAATTTGAGCAGCATTGTAACCATTTTTCTGTAAGTAATTCTTCCCGTTATGTTCTGTTCTTCCATAGGTTCAGCTTTTGATGGACTTCTAACAGGAAATTTAATACATCCCTTCAGCACACCCCCTAATCTCTTACTTTTTCTTTGTAATCATCCCAAAACAAAGCTCCAATCCCAGTGTTTGTTCATCCAGAAGCTCTCACTCCCCTCATTAAAGGTTTCCAGCAGCTAGAGCTGGTGATGCCCACGGAATGCCCACCACCACTTCCCCACGCACGCTGCTCCCTAGCTGCTTGTTCCCAGAAGCTTTGTGAGACCCGTTTCCAAACATCCCTGTTCACAGGACTGTTACTGAGAAGATCATTCCACCACTGAACACAAGGATTATTTTTCCCCTGTAACTCAACCTATGTTTTTTTTTGTGACATACCTTCATTGGCCTCTTCAGCGCTTCCTGAATATCCACACGCTTCCGCATAATGGTCTGGTCGAGTTTGCGTTCAAAGGCCAACAGATCCATGTAGGCCTGGGACTCAGGAACCAGCTCCCGGATCTGAGGAGGAAGGAAGGAATAGCCAAGCACTGGAAGAATTGACTGAGCAGCAACACCGACACCTCCCCAGCCAGATATGCTGGGGGTGTCCCTGGGACAGCGGTTCCCAGCGAGCGGGGCAGGTCTCAGTGGTGTGGCACCAGCACGTGGCTGAAAAGCCAGAGCACAGAACTAAAGCTCACGAGCTCTGAAGACCCCAGCTAGACCCACAAGGCCTGAACCTCAGCTGCTTATTTCAAGGGAGGCTTAGCTACGGGCAGCTGGGGAGCTGCCGCTCTCGGCAGTGCAAAGTGCGGCAAATCCGTCCTCTAAATGAAAAAAGTGCTGGGTCTGCAGACTCAAAATAAAGGGGGTGTGTTCATGTGGATTTTCTAGAAAGAAGTGTTACCCATGGTAAGTAAAATGTGCTGCTTGGGAAGTCCACCTTTGCCAACACATCTTCTCAGCTGAGCTGAGACTGACCTTCACATCAAAGTTTCAACTTGATCAGCTATGAGGTCTCAACTTATGATCCCACCAACTTCCACTGGTACTTGAACACGTGAGCTAAACAACATTAGTTCTATCAACAAACGCCTTTTTATTTTCCTGTTAGTGGAGGAGGATGATATGAGGTAGGTTAGGAGAAGACCCACTGATCAGACCTTGGAAAAGGGCAACTATACCCTTACATGAAGAAATCGGTTCTTAACTGGGAATAACTTGTGCAGGCAAACCACAGAAGAGAGGAACTGTTATGCAGCCTTGGCTGCTTCTACGATATTCACTCCACATTTCACCTAAAGAACTAAAACATTTAATGGCTGGACCACTTCTGGCCTGCAGCAATGAGAAACCAGTTGGGATTCCTGTTTTGCTTTAGCATTCGAAGTCTACACTTTTAATTTGGTGTAAGAGGCCAAGACCCATGTGACAGACACACACTCTTCACTATGTCTGTGGGGACATAAGAACTGTCGCACGAGATCACCACGACAGTTGCCACACACACAACCCTGGCGGCCTGAGACAGGGCGTTTGTGGCTTGTTCGTGGCCTGAGGCATGGCATTGCAGAACCTCAGCAGGCAGGCTGTGAAGAAGTACCTCCTTCTGCTCGTTTTGAACCTGTCATCTGTCAGTGCCATTTGGTGTCATCTTCTTGCACAGCTGGAGCAGCAGCAGGCACCTTCTCCACACTGCTCAGACATCTTTTCTCTCCCTCCCCCTCTCCTCTCCCTCTCTTTTCTCTTCTATTCCTTCTCTTCTCTGGGATGTGTTATGGTTACAGTGATACTGGGCAAGACCACAGGTCCAGTTGGGCCAGTTCTGGCTGCTCACACAGTGTTTTGGTTTCTAACCCCACACTCTTCCCCAGTTTCCCCTCAAGAGTGAGAGGAAACCAATTCAGCTTTCAGGTTTTTTTGTAGGTCACTGAACCCCAGTCAGTGATCTCGGTGTTTAGGTGACAAGGATCTGTGCAGCCTGTCTGGCCCTAACTGCAGAGCTCACAGCTCCATGCCCACCTCCTCTCCTCTTCTACAGCAGTTCTGACTGGAACTGTGTACAGAGGATTTCAAGACCTGAATTCTCCATTCTGGCCTTTATCTATCTCAAGAACCTACAAAAAGCACTAAACAGCAGCATCTCATCACCTGAGGTTTTCAGCGAACAGCTGCAACATAACAACCTCTGGGATAGGACAAACTTCATGGGAGAGCTTCTGTGTCTGGCACAGCACCACGGTTTGGCTTCATCCAGCAACGAAGGAACACCCAGGAACAGACAATCCTGTGAGGGACATCTCCTACAAACCACCTGCAGGGAATTTGAACGGAACTGCTCGTGCTGGCTTGTTGATCACCTGTGTCTTTGACCCAGTCCAGGATCCTCCCGTGGTGCTTGTGCCCAGTGCTCCTGCCCTCAGGGTGGGGGTCAAGGCAGTTAAAGGGAGTCTGCACCTATGGGGTTTCCTCCAGACATCTGGGAAAGGCTTTGTCTCCTTCTCGGTCAGGCAGGTTGTTCGCAGCAGGCAGCCACCATGCTGTCACTGCGTAACTTAGCTTGAGTTTAAAGTCAGTAAAAAAGAAAGAGATATGGAAGAGTGTGCCCTCCAGGCTGAGGTTTCTTCCCGGTGGAAGGTGGCTTTCATTAAAGGTCCCAGGAAAAAACGAGAAATAAAATTTGATCCATTTCATGCAGGAAAAAGCAACTGGAGCCGAATTCTCCACTACCTGAGCAGGATAATTAAAACAGCTTTAGCGATTTGCTAAAAAAAACCAGCACCAGACACTGATAAATAGAGATTTGACAACTTCCTCAGAACTGGGCTGGCCCACAACTTCCATCTTTGAGAGCAGTAACAAGAGCCAAGATCTCTTGCCCCACCCAGGCCTGATGAGCTCAAATAGATCCTGAGACCTGCAGCAGCTGCTAAAACCCAGACCTCTCAAAAAGGGTCTTCGGAAGCCAGTGCTTTCACACGACCAGTGACAGTGACTGGAGTCAGACTCATCAGCTACAGGACAGTTTCCCTGATCAGAAGATCAACAGCTTGACGAAGGTGTCACTGCCGCTGAGGCTCCTATGGCGGTCGAAGGAAGATAGCTGAGGGCTGACGCTCCTAGAAATGGTAACTGCCACCTTGTGAGCCTTGATCCCTGTGAGATAGTGCTTTGGGGATGGTTTCTGACTGGCTACCCCAGAGCCAGTAACACAGCCCAGGAACATGGCAACAGCCACTAAAGATGGTGCCATTTGGAATTTCATGGCCACATGCAGGAACCATTCAAAAACACAAAGATCAGGCAACCCAACAAGCAATGGTTAATCAGGTCCTTCACCAGCCACTCGTGGTAACCAGTTGTGAGCACAGACAGACGTGGGCAGACAGCAGCAACACCCGTGAGCGCCTGAGCCCGACACTGTTCACATCCCAATGTTTAATGACAGAAAAAGGGCCGAGGTCACCTCTATGAATTAGGATTACCAGGAGTCCTCACAAATTACTC
This sequence comes from Bucorvus abyssinicus, assembly GCA_009769605.1. Taxonomy (NCBI): domain Eukaryota; kingdom Metazoa; phylum Chordata; class Aves; order Bucerotiformes; family Bucorvidae; genus Bucorvus; species Bucorvus abyssinicus. The sequence goes on along the minus strand of CM020028.1, from coordinate 10,221,814 downwards.
GCAAAGTTCTAGTGAAAGCAATTCAGTAGCTCCTCTGTGCTCAGTGTTGGGCAGCATCCATGGCCCAGCCAGACCTCTGAGGCATCCACTCCTGAGAAACAACTGGAAGGGTGACCATGAAGTCAGTCATGGAAAAGCATCAGCCCTGGAGCAGGGGGTCCAATGGCACATGAGGGCAACATTTCTGGAGACTGCTGCTAGAGATGCTCCGTGGAACAGCAGCTGGATCACAGGATCTGCTTGGAGGAATGGTGGGAGGTCTCTAGTCCAACCCCCTTCTAAAGGGGCCAGTGGTGAGGTTATGTTGGGATCTGAAAACTTTTGAGGGTGGAGAACCCACAACCTCTCTGGGTTCCAACACTTGACCATCCTGTTGTGGAAAAGTGTCTCCTTATGCAGAGCCAGCTCTGCTCTTGTTTCATGGCTCCTGCTGTGCTGCACTGGAAAGCCTGGCTCTGTCTTCCTGACCATCCTCTTTTAGGAGCTGGCAAGCTGCTGCCAGGTCCCCTTGGAGCCGTCCTTCCTTCAGGCTGAACGAGGCCGGCTCTCTCCATCTCTCCCCACGTGCTGATCCAGCCCCCTGGCCAACCTGACGACCCTCTGTAGAACTCAGTCGGGTCTGTCCATGTTTTCCTCGGGTTGGGGTTTCCAAAGCTGGACACAGTGCTCGAGTGCTGTGCAAAGTGGGGTAACTGAGTCCCTCCATCTCCTGGCTCATTCCTCCAGCCTGTCCAGCTCCCCTCAAGGGCAGCCTGTCCACAAGCACATTGATGGGTCCCCCCTGCCCCGCAGTTTGGTGTCACCTGCAGATGTTACACGCACGCACTCCTCAGCCTCCTCCGGGTCTTCAACAAAGATGCTAAGCTGGGCAGCTGCCAGGATGGGTCCCTGCGCTGCTCTGCTCAGCACTGATTGCCCCATAGAGTGTGACCTATTAGCCCCTCATCAGCCAGATGGTTGTCCACCCACCTACACCAAAACATCCCACCTTGGATACAAGACTATTATTGGAGACAGTGTGGAAAGCTTTGCCAAAGCCAAGGTAAATCACATCCACTGCTGCCTCCTGCTCACAGATGTGGTCGTTTTATCAGAGAACGCAATCGGGCTGGTCAGGCAGGACTGGTAAATCCATGCATACTGTTCCCTGTTACCTTCTACTCCTTCACATGTCCAGAACAGTGTTTCAAAGAGCAAAGTGAGGCCGACCGGCGGCAGCTCCCTGGACTGTCCTTTTGGCCTTTTGCTGGTCACCACGAACCTGCCCTGATTTCCATGGCATGTCAGACGTGATAGAGTGGCCTGGCAGGGACAGTGGGCAGCTCCTGCAACACCCTCGGGTGCAGCCTGTTGGTACCACGGTGTTGTACAGGTCAACTTTTCCAAGGTAACCCCTGGCTTGGAGCCTGCCTGTTGCTGGATGTTCCTCTTGAACGTGTTCACTGGTCACAGAGGAGATGTCGTTCATGCAGACTGAGGCAATGAAGGTTTTGAGTACTCCACCCTTACCTGTCGCTGTCACCACTGCATCGCCCAGCCCCTTGGCATCAGGCACACGTTTTCTTGGGTCAGCCTTTCATTACTCATGTGACAGGAGAAGTGTCACATGACAGCTCGATGTCCCCTGGACATCCCAACTCCGGCTGAGCTCTGACTTTCCCAGTACCATTCCCTGTCTGCCCAGGCAATGTTTCAGAATGACTCCTTTGTAGCCTGTCCCTGCTTCCACCTCTGGTATGCTGCCTTGCCACATTGGGACCTCCACTTTGAGTTCCCTGCTCCTCATTCTGCTCATTCTCTTGTCCTTGGAGGGTCCTAAAAGACCTGCAAGCTTCCCTGAGCCCCTCTGCCCTACAGAGCTGCTTCCCAGGGGATCACACCCACCAGGTCTCTGAATAAGCCAAACTCTGCTCATCCCAAGTCCAGGGTCTGCACTTCTCCACTCTCCTTCTTCATTCCTGTCAAGATCTTGAACTTCATTATTTCACAGCTGCTACGTCAAGGCTGCCACTGGTTATCACAACCTGAACTGTTCCCATCTTACGAGCGAATGGCAGATCCAGGTTGCTCCTCACCTCTGGTAGGCTCAGATGGAAAAAGAGGTGGACAACAGCCCTGCGGTGACCAAACAACAAGGGGCCAGCCACTACGGTGTGGGATCTGTGCGGAGAACCTCTCAGGGAGGTCTGTGAACAGCAGCGGGAGTTGACTGAGTATTTGTGTAAAGGAGAAATAAGTGGAGAGGATGGAAAGGAGAGGAGAGCTCTACAAAAATGTGACAGCACAGGAAGACAGAAAATCCTCAGGGGAATTCGGGGCCCAGGGAGGAGAGCAGTAGACCATACTAAGGACAAGGGTGACTTTGATGGAGAAGCAGATTGCTGTTCCAAAGCTGTGCTCCACTCAGCCGGTTAAATGAGGAAAGGCAGAGCTGTGGAGTCAGAGCGATTTCCAGCAGAGGTTCCTGCATGAGAAGAGGCAGGCGAGAATCAGAGCAGTGAGTCGCAGTTACGGTGCCCGGGAAAGAATGTGAGAGAATAAGACACTGACCAGAGGTGGGGAGGAGACAAGGCCTGGAGAAAGAAGGACAACCTGATGTGCAGTGGTTTCTCTACAGAGACACAACAGCCAGATGTGGGTCACAAAGGCCATGTCAGCTCCAGGAATCCGGGTATCCGGCTATGAACGAAGGTGCCTGTGAACTTCTCCCAAATTGAATGAGGGTTTCAGTGACCTGAGAAGGAGGGAAGGATCTGGAGGCAGGGAAAATGGGCTGGGGTACAGCATGGAACTGGAGGCAATGTTGAATGCTCTCTAAAAATGTGAAGTCTTGTCACGTTACAGTGTGTTAGCCAGGGCTGAACCACGTCTTTCTTTTCATTAAAACTGCATTTCAGACAAAAGATAGGCAGTAGGTCCAGACGACTGGCACTTCAGCATCTGACACACAGTCGTAAGGGGAACCGCGATTCACGTCTGGAAAACGGGGACTGGAACAAGAATAGTCTGTGGTAAAGAACTGACGTAAAGTGTTGAGCAGGAGGAATCTCATGGCCATTTTGGAGCTGATTTTCTGTAGAAATTTTCATTAACAGCTCCAAGACAAAGAGGAACAGCATGCTAACAGAATTCATAATGACAGATTTGGGTGGCTGTGTCAGTGCAAGGCAGAGGATGGCACAGAGGGTGTAAGGGAGGACCGTGGAACAGGAATGGGCTAAAACAGCACTGCGGAGCACGGGGTCATGTTCCTCGGAGTCTGCACCCATCGCTCCTGCTCTAAGATGGGAATTCATCAGTTGCAAACAATAGAAAGCAGAAATACTGGTGAGTATTGGTCAGTCACCGAATGACCACATGCCGTATCGATGAGGTAAGGCCATAAAAACTGAAGTGTCATCCCAGTCTGCAGCCCCACCTCTTCCCAGTAGAGATAAAAACACACTACTGGCACCTATGCACCCGTGATAACTCTGTGTAGTTCTGGTCTGCTGAGAGGTCAATTAAAGAGGTTTGAAAGAGGAGGATTTAACCTGGAATCAGTAGAACGCAGGGCTGTGAGGGTTAGAAGTATGGGGAGCCCCTTACCTAGCAAACTAAACAGGCTTGTCTGGCCGAGCGTAGCAAAGAAGAGAAAGAAAAAGCTGCTGGATCTGAAGTGTCTCAAAAGTCGGGAACCAGCCCTGGGGCAGCAACTGTGTCCCAGCCTCCGTGCCCAAGGGAACAGCCTGGATGGGCCAGGTGGTCCCTCCATGCGGTTCCACAATCCCATCTTCTGATGTGCGATAGTTTGCCAGGTTGAACCTGTCCATACAATTATCTCCACGCAGCATTAACCCCTTTGTGAACAGCCAAGCTGCAGCAGCTGAGCGACCCTCCCCAGCGCTGTGGCACAGCCCCAAGCAGGGCCTGGCAGCTCCGCAGCAGGTCATCTGTGCCGTCACAGCCAGCCACGCCGAGAACACTCCTCCTCTTCCACTACTACATAAGGCTGTTTCCAGGAGAAAGATGTATGTAATATCTTCCCCGCTCTCCTTCACAGTTTCCAGAAAATAGGAGCAAGAGTCTGCAAAAGGTCTGTGGGGAACAGATGATTGGCTGGAAAATGCTGCAGAAGTAGCTCTGGGAAGTTGGACGTTTGACCCCATGTTTCACATGTGTCCCACAGCCACCAGCGCAGGTCTTCCACGTGACAGGACACCGATCCATGCAGCACTGTCCTGCCCGGTGTGTGGGGAGCGTGAGGAGGTTCTGACACACCTGCTTCAGCCTCATGGAGAACCTCGATCCAGACCCAGCGTCGTGTCATTGATACCAGCGCTGACAAAAGCTCCACTGCAGACACAACTCCAGCAATCGGTGCTGCTTTATCACTCCATCAGCTAAAATTATTAGCTGACACCAGCAAAGGTACTGAAAGGCAACGAGACCTGGTGGCAGCACGTTCTGGAAGGTGCCAGCACCTGCCCAGACATTTGACATAGCTGAATGAGGCTCCACCTACTAAAGAATTATCATGGATGTGGTAAAGAGAGGCATAAGTCTGCTGCTGCCAAAGAAGTTTGGTTACCTCTGTTCTGAGAGGTTTTTATCCTGTAAATGCAGCAGACCAAAACCAGAAAGCCTGGAAATGGACCTGTACTTGTGTCCAACAGCCTCAGCATATGGGATGTGTAATTGTCTGTGGAAACAGTTTGTGTGGGACGGACAGAACTGACAACACGAGAATGTGGCTTCCGTGGTAAGAACGGCCAGACTCCTAGCAGAGCAGGACGGAGGCGTTGACACAAACACCATGGAGCTGCGAGTGCTCTGAAGGTCTGGATTTAGTGGTAGCTTAGTCCTTCCAAGAGAACCAAGGGCTGACCTACGAGAGGCCGCGCTCTCAGAGGGCGGCAGGAGTTCTGAGACAAGCAGAGATGCTCTGACTGATGTCAGGAGGACCAGCATGGCTCACCTCCTCAGGGGCTGGCACTATATACCTGTGGAACGTCACCGAAGGGAATGGGAGCCTGCCCACAAGCTTGGGTTGGCCCCAGCTGTAGAGAGGTGGACTTGGAGAGGACCTGGAGATCTACACAGCTGCCAAAGGGATCCTGAGCAACATGAAAAGCACCAGAAGCCAAAGAAACTGAGATGGGGACATGGCAAGGGGGTGTGCTCTGAGGCCTAAGGAAGGTGGTCTTTGGTACCAAGGGGGCTTAGGGGAACTGTACTGAAGAGGGCACAGGACAGGAGAAGTCTGGGAACGATGCAGGAGAAGGGGAACAGAGAGAAATTCCAGTGTTGAAAGAGGAAGCAGAAGGTTTAAGCATTGAGGATCAAGCACAGGCAGATGCTAAAAGCCAGACACATTCCCAGGGCTGAGGGAATTCAGAACTCTCTGGGCACTGCAGGCCCCTCGAACTCTGTTCACAGGGTTCAGTCGTACCAGGACACGACCACAAACATCAGAACCCGGCAGCTCCGCTGGGCCGCAGCGACCCGTGGAGGAGCCCATCTCGTGGAGACCCAGCTGCGCCCTGAGCCAGCTTTGGGCCAGCCTCAAAAGCTGATCAAACCCTCGTGAAGGCGCCGAGGGCCCCAGCATCGAGCCATGCCTTTGGTGCCCAGCACCGCCGTCCACCCAGTGAGCAGCAGCGCCGGCCCAGTTAACCCAGTGCGAGGGCGATGCAGGCCCCCAGCCCCCCGCCCCAGCCCCGGCTCTCCAGACTTTCACCCACTGCCTACTTACTTTTTAATTAGATTTTTAAACAAAAAGTGAAAGTCTTTTCTAAACCCCCTCTAATTACACGAGGATGCCGAACTGATTGTGAAGGGAATAGGAAATGAAAGCGACTCACCCTCTGAGGGAGAATTTTGTCAGCCATCTTCCTCCTCTTGGCACTGTACATTTTTTAAAGAAAAAAACACGTTACCATGGTGACAGATCTAGGAGTAACGAGGCCACCTGCTAAATTATCCTGCCATCTCCCCACGCGGGTGCACCGCTGCGCCGCGGCGCCACTGGCCTCGCCCGGGCCCCCACCCCGGACCCCGCCGTCACAGCCTGGGGAGGGAGCCACAGGCACAGCGGGGCTCTCGGGGATGCATCGGGAAAGAGGGGCGCGGGTTCTTCACCACGGCATCTCCTGTGCCAGACCTGGGCAGAGCGCGTCGGGGGACGGCGTGCACGTGTAGCTGCACCTAGGCATGGGCAGGGGCCGGGGGTGAGCCCCGCGCACTGGGCGAGAGCTGGTTCAACCAGAGGGCACGCGTCTGGTCATCCCTGCCCAAAACCGAGCACTGCTGGAAGCGCACGGACAGACGTGTATTGTGTATGATGGAATGTGTACACACGCATCACGCATGTACACACAGCCCTTCCCCGCGTACCCGTGCTCTGCTTTACGGTAATGTGGCTGCGTGAGCCATACACAAAGGGCAGCGGGTTTACGTTCCCCTGTTTGCTCGTCTTTGTGAAGACACCCGTGTGCCTGCAGTGTCCGTACCCGTCTGGGGAACCCCTCGCATTCTAAGAACCGTTTGTGCCCACCAAACCTGTCACCTCGCTTCCTCCAGTGGGGCCAAGAGAGAATTCAGACCTTATCCTCCACTCTGTGATTTGTCAGGCCTTTATCGTAAGCAGGAGGTGGATGACTCCACCTGGGACAGACAAAGGGAGAACGCAAACCGCCTCCTGCCCCTCTGCCCTGCCAAGACCTGCCCCTGCTTACAGCTTTCACACGGGAATCTGCCACCAGCCTGGTCCATGCAGAAGCTGTTCCATACACATCGCTGTGGCACACTCCCTGTGCTTGCCTGGCCTGACACACCAGATTCTTAGAGTCTTCCCCATCCCCATATAAGCCAAGCATGAGGAACTCTTTGAGCCCAGAGTGCAAACTACATCCTTCCCTGGGGCAGAAAATCCATCTGCACAGTCACACCCAGCTCCGTGGGTGAACAATGTCCCTGTTTAAAAGCACAGGGATAATGGGACTGGACTATTACATGGTGTGGACCTCCGGCACCTTCCACAGCTCACAGAACCAGACCCGCACTGAGGCACTTCTTGGAATCCGGCAGCAATGTCTGAGCAAGTCCCCACTCCCAAAGGGAGATGGGACATGCATACAATGGCCCCAAAGGCTTGTAATCAAACAGCAAGTGACAAACAACCCCAAATATCCCCAACAACTTGGGCCTCAACCCGTTCTCCAAGAGTCTATTCCAGGAATGAGACCTTTGTGTCCACCAAAGCTGCCAAGAAAGGGTGACTATACCTTCCTGGCCCGTTTGTAGGACTCAGTGACTCCCAGAACTGGACTCAAGGTGCCAGAAAAGCTTGCCTGGAAAAACAGAAAAATGACCACGGGAAAGGACAGGGAGGTGGAAATGCAGGAGGGGAAAACATTCAATGCAGTGTCTGGAGGGAAAGCGGGGCAGAAGAGCCAGGAAAACCTTCCTGAGCACCTTGGAAGCATTGGTGTGAGCTGTACTCACCCAGGAGAGATTCCTGCTGGGTTCTAAAGCAGAAGGACTGAAGTGAAGAATGGGGAGAGGGAGCTGGCCCCCAAGATGCACATGCACCTCTTGTGCCGATGTGCTGCACTCACACACCCTCTTTCTGTGTTTGATCTCTCACGATCATGATGTATGAATGCTCTCCAGGTGGGCATCCCCTCCAGCTGCATCCCAGATTCAGCGCTCCCCAGCCTGGCCTGCTGGTCCAAGGCAAACGGCCTGGACAGAGCTGGGGTCCCGAGGCACTGATCTCAGTGAGTCGTGTTTTACCCACGGCCAGACACATGACACCACCAGAACACCGAACCCCTATGTACACCCATTATCATTCTGCAAACGGCAGAACCGCCGAGATACGACTGTGCACTACGCTTTGACTAGGAACTGGCTCACGCAGGGAACTCAGGGGTCCAGTCAGCAGCAAAAAGAAATGGTTCAGCACCTTACAAAGGGGGCTGTTTTAAGACAAAAGTTCCTTTTACAAAGTCCCTCTAGTTCCATGCAATCATTTCCTGCACATCTCTCTCTACTTTCCATGCACGTGACAGTTGCAAGTTTTCTGGCCGCTCTCCTGAGGGACCATGGTACAAATACTCACAAGACCAACCAAAAATTTTTTCCACTAGTCTCATTTACAACCCATTTGTCAGCCAGTCAGGGAGCAGAGGAACTAGACAGGACAGACAACAAGTAACACCCTAATTGTGCTGTATCAGGAGAGAACTGCTCATCAACTTTAAAGACTAAATAGAACGGCCGGACTATAAACCCGTGAAGTAAAAGCATTATAACCGCAAAACGAGACACTAGCAAAGGTCAGTTTGTGCAGGATCATTCACAAACAAAGAATAAACTTCATAAGTGTGTTTCCTGCTCTAAGAAACGGACAATATATAAACCGTCTGTTCTGTCTCAGTCCTTCTCACAGGTCTCACCTACTGCTAAAAAGACACCCCCTTCCTATTCCCCTGCCACCCTCCCCTGTTCTTCCCCCCCACACTCACCTCCTCGCTCGGTTCTGTGTTGCCTGTTGCTGCTGCTGCACTTGCTGCTGGACCTGCTGCTGTGGGACCTGCTGTGGCGCGGTGCGCTTCCGTGTCGTCTCCATCACCGCCTGCGGCATCCCGGGGCGCACCGAGGGGCTGCCAACATATGGGGGGCCCGGGGGACCCATGGGAGCCCCCTGATGGGGCATTCGAGCTCCTGATGGCATCCCAGGTCGCTAGAGAAGAAGCCAAACAGAAAGAAGAGCCGGTTTGGTCCCTGTCTCTTCAGCTGCAGAGACATTTGTAGATAATCAGACAAAATCTCCAACAAGTTTCCCATTGCCACCACCCAACAAGCACCGAGCAGCCACGCGCAACACACGAGCTCTGGACTGGTGCTTCCCAGGCACTCAGTGCTAGAGCAGACAGGGAACAGGGGTAAGAAACACCCAGGCTTGGGAAAACACTCTGTGGTCAGTAACACCTCCAGGGCAGCTCACAGCAGAAACCCCCACCTCTTGACCAAAGACACAGCCCTGCGGCAGCCGTGCGCGGTCCGAACCAGGGCAGCCACACGCCAACCAAGCCAGAAGCGAGCTCCCATCCCAGTGCCTCGGCTCTCGCACCAACCAGCAGCTGCTCTGAGCAGGAGGGGACTGCCATGAGCAGAGGTGAACCATGAAGACACCATGACAAAACCTTTTCCAGTAAGACCCTCTCCTTTGCCTAAACGGGAGAGCAGTGTCAGTCCACAACATGACAAGCACCCTTCCAGACAAGGCCATGTCTCCAATCGAGCCTCTGAAATTAAAAACAAGGAAGGTGGTGGTTTGTCAGCAGCCCCTGTGGGCACTCGAAAGTCCTGACGTTCCTGTTGACTTCAGTGTGCTCTGGAGAGACGCTTTGGGGCAAACCACAAGCTCAATATGGTTCACATGCAGCAAACTCAACTCTACATCCTACAGGTTTATAGTAATCCAGGAAAATAACTACCACAGGTAAACCACGATTTAAAACAGAGCAAAGAGCTTCGCTTCATTTTAAGAATTATCAAGATGTTAATTATATGTCTATGTATATGTGAAAATATGGACAAACGCACACACACTCCACAGGCACTTGAGCCAGTGTGTGAACAATAATAATCACACACCAAAGTCTTCTGGAAGTCAAGTCCCTCTACAAAGTCTCTTACTAGAACCAAGAGACAACGGCCTCCACTGTGGACAAATCAGAGAATCGCCAAACGGTTTGGGCTGGATGGGACATTAAAGATCATCTGGTCCAACCCCCTACCATGGGCAGGGGTTAAAGGTTAAAGGACAGAAATGAGGTGAAGGTAACTGGCTCTGAAAATAAAAGGCAGGTACTGGCAGGGGTTGCTGGGCCTCCTACTTTTAGCATATTCAAAAAACAAGGAGAAGCAGGAGGGAAGTGGAGTGTTGGTAACACTCAGTTACCAAGGCTGGCAGGGCTAAAGGCCAGCCTGGAAGAACTGAGACAGAGTGAGTGCTGAAGAGGAAGATGAAAATGGCTTTCGATATGTATTGAAGAGAATGACACGGGGAACAACAATCCCATCATCACACACAAAACCATAGGCTCTGAGCGGACTGCAGCCCAACAGAAGCAAGATCTTGGAGTTCTAACAGACACTTCCAGGAAAAAGAAACCTCAAACCATCAGTTTGCTGTGTACCAGAGGTCGAAGAAAGTCACTAAACCGCAGAAATGCCAAAGGAGGGAGCAGAGACCATCGCTGTGCCACAGTCCAGGTTTGGCAGCACCAAACGCTGGGTGTGGGATGGGTCACACAGCTCTGGAATGGGGGAGCGGGTTGAGAACAGCACAAAGAATGGGGAAGAGGTGGTACCACCTCCACACCAGCAACAGAACATCTACCATCACCTCCCACCTGGGAAGAGATCCATGGTCATCGACGGGGGCATTGCTAGAGCTCTGCAACATCAGCCGGCGCCGAGTGGGTGGGGATCGACCATCCACTGCCCCTGCTGTGGCCATCGGAGGGGCCAGAGGGCGTAGGGTGGGTCGTCAGCCTGAGGAACCCCTTCCCAAAGGGGTGCAAACCCCACGAAAACATAGTTGGCTCAGAAACATCTTGAGTTATCAATGGCTGAAGTCTGAGGAAGGATGTGGGAGAAGTGCACTGGTGGTCTCCATGGTGAGATAAATAACATAAAAATTAGAAAAATACTTTATTTCATCTTTATCTCATCCTTTTGTAATTTCTAAATATAAAATTAGTATATATTATAAAAATTATTATATATATTCTAATAATATATAACCCTAAATGTCATTTGAAACTGCATCTTCAAATTAACCACCCGAACCCCCTGCAGTCCCCACAGCCCCAGCTCAGTGCCCTCCATGTCCATCACAAGTCTTAGACATTCCCAGCATTTGAATGCAGGAAGAAGATGGGAGGAACCAAGACAGGAGTGAATGATCAGCGAAGAACCGCTGTCATCATCGGTATGGACAGAGGAGGAAGGCTCAGGTAGGGCAGAGAGCTGCAGAGAAGCCAAGCAGGTGAATTCAACCAGTCTTGATGTAGGAGCTGGATGGCGGGGATGGATCTGGGCAGAGAAGCAGCAGAAGGCTCTGTGCCGAGTGGGAACACCCTCTGCAGTGAACACAGAGCTCCAACAGCTGTCGGAGCAGAGCAGCTCTCGTTTCCATGCATCCTCTCTCCGACCCAGGCAGAGGCAGCAGAAACAAATGGCCCTGAAAATGCCTCTCACTTGAACTTGTGTTTCAGATCTCTCTGTGGTCTGTCGGTCTACACACTGTGGCCTTCTTCCAGCAAAGAGCAGCCACCAGCCCTGCTGGTCCTGTCCATCAGCCGCAACATTTGACAGCCGGGCAGAGAGAAGATCCTGAGCACAGCCATCTCAATTCATCCCTCTGGGCAGCGCCTGGCCATGGGGATGGGACTGGCCCACGGCTCTGCCTCCAGACATGACACCGTAGGGCCTGGAGTACAGGGTCAGCTGGCCAAGTCTACTCTCAGAATCACAGAATCGTTTTGGTTGGAAGACACCTTGAAGCTCCTCCAGTCCCAGTGTTCCCCAGCACTGACAGGTCCCCACTAACCACTGGCCCTCAGCACCACCTCCACATGGCTGGGAAACCCCTCCAGGCAGGGGGACTCCACCACTGCCCTGGGCAGCCTGCGACAGGCCTGGACAACCCCAACGCGGAAGAAATTCTTCCTCAGGGCCAACCTCAACCTCCCTTGGAACAACTGGAGGGCGGTTCCTCTCGTCCTGGTGCTTGTTCCTGGGGAGAAGAGACCGACTCCCCCTCGATCTCAGTCTGACAGCTCTGACTGTCCTTCAGCTCCCTTTGTTAAGCATCAAAAGAGGGAAACGCAGCGAAAGGACAGAACTGCAAAGGAGGCAGCTCCAGCAAAAGCACGCTGAATCGCACCCCTGCCCCGCCTCATTCCTTCCCCTCCCGTCCGCGTTCCCATCTCCGGTACCACCCGCACATGGAATATACTCCCTGCGCAGCTGCCATCCCCTGCTCAGCCCACCGGGCTCCGGGAGCCAGAGGCGCTTCCTCTGTCTGAACTTTTATGTAAAACAAACAGGAGAACGCACCAGCAGCACTGACCTTATCTAAAAGCTCATTTTGCTTCAAACCACCGTCTGGTGCAAGACAAGACAGTGACAGACAATATATTGAATTTTTCACAATACTGACAAAAAAAAAAGCCTTGATGCTGAAGAGTATCACAGTACTTGGAAGAGATCTCAGAGGGGCACCTGCCTGTGGGTCAGGACCTGCCTCTTCCTCCACCTCAGGGACATGACCTGTCCTGAACAAGCATTGTCTGTGGTGAAGGCTCCACAGTGCCGACACATCCTCACACCCTCCCTCCCAGGAAATCAAAGACCCCACACCCCTCGAACTGACCTGGCTCTGTTCCTACCCACAGACCTATCCTGGTTTTATCTCCACTGATTCCATGTACAGGTATAAGTCTGTGCTGCTTCCAACGCCTGACAGAGGCAGAGGGCAGATCCACTGTGGGCCATAGGAGATGAGGAAGACCATGGTGAATCCCACTCTGGCAGCTCTGAGAAGATGGAGGAGAGTGGAGCTGCCTGCAGAGCCGCTGGGCAAGGCCGAGCAGCGAGGCACAGAGGAAGGCACACGACCAGTCCTCCACGCACACATACCGGTCGCTAGGAACTGTGCCAGTGCCTGTGTTCCCATCCAGCCCATCGCTGCCCTGGCTACGCCCGTCCCCAGCTGAGCCCACGCCAGAGTGGCCCGCACCCCACCTCCCCCACACCACCGCCCAGTGCGCACCACTCCTGCTGCTGCCCAAGCCACACGTTTGGCTTTTCTATGGTCTTCCCTGCCTAAGCCTCCCGTCCCATCATGGGCTGCCTCTGTCCTCCTCCTCATCTCCAAGTGACAAGGCAGAAGGGCAACCGAGTGGTGCTTTCCTCCTGCAGAATCTTGTCTCAAGGGACATCAGCATCACAGGAGCCAAAACGCTGAAGCAGGAAGAAGGAGGGTTCGGATCTGGACATTCCAGATTGAGGAAAATAACCTGGAGAACCAACTGAGAGGTAGAAGTAGACGAAAGTGTCAGGAAAAGCAAAGCAAAAAGACCTACAGGAGCCTCAGAAAGGGGCTGAGCAGAGAGCAGGGAGTCACTGTGATGCCGTACGGCATCGACCTGCACCCACAGCAGCTTCCGTTCGGGAAGACATGGGCTCTGTCCATGTCGGTGCCATGGAGGAGGACTCTGATGGCACACAGGGACAGCCCCGGGTTCTTCTTAACAGAGACACTGTTGGACTTCAAGAGCAACAACAGTGACCACTTACATGAAGAGTGTGTTTGTTTAACTAAACCCAGAAGCTGCCTCGCGTCGCGTCGCGTCGCGTCGCGTCGCCTCTCCTCTCCTCTCCTCTCCTCTCCTCTCCTCTCCTCTCCTCTCCTCTCCTCTCCTCTCCTCTCCTCTCCTCTCCTCTCCTCTCCTCTCCTCTCCTCTCCTCTCCTCTCCTCTCCTCTCCTCTCCTCTCCTCTCCTCTCCTCTCCTCTCCTCTCCTCTCCTCTCCTCTCCTCTCCTCTCCTCTCCCACATTTGCCTCCCTCCATTTCCCAAAGAATCCAGATTTGAGTGTTCCAGGTTCCACCCATTTTTAAATGATGTTCACAACAATCCAAAACTCTTTAACCTGGAAAACATCACACTTGCAGAACCAAGAATTGTAACTTGGCACAAAGTTCAGTGACCACCTTTCCGATTCATGCACATCCATTCACAGCCCAGAATGATCCGACACCAAACCTTAAATAAACAAACAAAAAACCACGAAATGTTTTTGGAACCAACCCTACCAAACGCTACATGCCGTGTCTAAGCCCTATCAGCTCGCTTGTTTGAGCAGGTCTGATCACATCCACTGCTGCAATATGACGTATGGAACAGGGTTTGTGTGGAGAACTACCAGGATGCACCTCTTGGCTCTTGTGGTTTTGGGACAGGAGAGGTAACAGAGCTCTGCGAAATCATGACTTGCACAAGGAGGGAAGAGGCAGATCATGGGGTCACTGCCTGCCCCCTGGCCAGATGTCAACACCAGCCCTGGGCAGGATCAGGTGCTGCTTCTGTACCAGAAGCTGTAAAAACTCCTGACAAACACTGCTGTGGAAGCCCAAAGTTTAGATGGGGCCGGGAAGACACCAGCAGACAAAGTGACATCGATACAATCCATATGGGGGTACTGGACATCCAGGGCACCTTTGGATCAGAATGCTCCAGAGCTACGAAGTGCAGAGTACTGGGATGAAGCACCATGAGCTTTTTGCCTTGTTCCCGTCCATCCATGCAGTCTGCTGAACTGGGGACACTGGATTAAACGATCCACTGCGACCATGTTCATATTCCTGCAGTATTTCTCGTGAAGAAAACTGAGGTGCAGCTCAAACACGGCACCAACGCCTCACATCTGTGTCCCGACACTCAAAGCAAATCCAGGTTTTCTCCATGAGCAACTCAACTTCATTCAACATGCCCGTGTTGTATAAAATCATACCGATCTCTGTCAAAGCCTGGCCAGAACGACTACAATTTTCTTCTCTCAGTTACGTCTGACCTTTTCTATATGTGTTGGCCTGCAACTGGTGCAGGGCCAGGACAGGACCAATCCTCCATTTCTGCTGGTCGAATGCTGGGCAATGTTTTCACTCGACCAGTTGTCCATGAGCACCTTCCCAATCCCAGGTCTTCCCTGCGGAAGGTCCCTCCAGCTCGCTGGGCCACCCCACGCTTGTCCCAACCGTCCCTGTGTCTGACAGGGCTGGGAACACGTACGCACAGACCAGAGACTCCGCTCCGGGAACTGTGCCCTGGCCATGCCCTGACAGACCAGTGTTAGGGCAGGGGAGCAAACTCCCCAAACCCCACAGCTCACGAGGCTCTTCTCTGGCCCCTCCACCGCTGGCTGATCTACGTTCTCAGAAGACTGTCTTCATAGCCAGGGGAATATAAAAATTAGTGGGATATTTTTCATTAGCAGAGTTCTGCTTTTTTCAGAGCTACTATTGCCCTCACCTCGCTACTTCTAACCGTGGTCTCTACAAACTGACGACTGGCTGGAACAACCAGTCACTTTTACCCACTGATCACCATTCCATCTGGGGAGAAGATCTGTAGTTCTTCCCATTCTAATAAAACAAATATAATTTTTATAATATACTGAAATACAAGTCCTTGAGGTCATCCAGTCCTTCTTCATCTCAGAGGTATCACCAGCATCTCCATCATCTTTGTTATTTCCTTCTTCAACCAGAGCCTAGGAGCCTCCAGCGACAGAGACGTCACAACTTCCCTAACCAGTCTGTGTCCTTAGACTTTACCAACACAAATCTACCCCATGCTCCTGCTGACAAAGTTTCACGGGGCTCCCGCTACAGCCGTGCTCTGAGTTACCTCTCTTTGGGCTTACTAGTCCTGCAGGTGATCAAAACGAGAAAAACATTCTTGGGGGTTACGCCACAGGTTTGGAATCGCGTCCGTGTCACTCCCCATCCTGCTCCAGCCCCAGGTGAACGGCCACCAGCCTTCTGGACGGCCGTGGCCACACGGCGACATCTGCTCCTGCCCTTCACTTACACCCAGCAATGGGGTGATACAAAACTTCCTTATGAAATTCAGTGCTCACCCCCTTTTCCAAACCACTGACAAACCCTTTAGACACCCCACACGCAGTTTTGGGGTCTGTCTGTCTGCATTAACAGTGGTGACACGTTAACTGTCACTATATTAAACACGGGTTTGCCCGGCGGCGCGGCCTGGGACCCTCCTTCAACTGTACCAAGCGCCGTTTCACAGCACACGGGTTCTGTGCTTATCACAGAATTCTCTGACCAGGTTTGAGAGGTGGGTAACCAGGCAGGAAGGGGGCTGGGGGTAAGGAAAGGAGTCACACAAGTCGTACATAGTCGCAGCCATGATGTGTAACTAATATCAAACTGCAGAGAGCAGCAGGAGCCGTGAAAAAACACATACTGGCACAAAATAACTATGGGTAAGGACGTGTATCATCAGGAGGACCTCCCTAAGCACGGCACGGAGGACGAAGCACAGGATCACTGTGGGGAGAGGAAGGCGATGGGAACTGACAGTGGAATATCGTACCTATGGCTGTGACTCAGGACAGGGACAGAGACCTTTACAGGCACATCTTGATATCAAAGGCAAAAGGATCAGTCTGGAAGGGAGACGAGGAGCAACAGAAAAAGGACACAGAAGCAGATTAGAAAGGTCAGAACAACAGGACACAAAAAGGAACCTCTCAGCAGCTTCTCACACGAAGGTGACACAGACAAGGGCGACCATGCCAGCCACCACAGCGGGGACTGTGAGTGGCCGGAGCCTGGAGGAGAGCTTGGCTGAGAGCTGCACCATGGGCCTCTCCCGGCTGGGTGGGAAGATACCTGCTCAAGGATGGAAAAAGGGAAAGAAAGAACGAGAAAAGTGGGGAGATAAAGGTACCCTCCCCTGAAGGGCTGCAGCAGCAAGGACTGTGGGAGGGTCCGGAGGATGGAGGAGAGGGAGGAAAGGAACGGCCCGTGGGAAGAGTAATAACTCGGTTTGGATCAACAGCAGGTAAGGCAACAGCTGGACACCCAGAGGCGGGTGTCACCAGGATGGCCTGACCTGTGCCACTGGGCAGTAGAAATTCATTGATAAAGAGACAGATCAACACAAACGGGGTGACTGAATGCGTATTTATCTGTAACAGTGCTGGAAATAGAGCAGAGAGAACAACAACAAAAAAAAAAAGGACAAAGCAAAGGATGAAGCCTTTGGGGAAAAAAAAAAAATCTCTTCCCACAGAAACAATGTGTAAGACCCTGATGAAAGAGGAGTAAGAGAGTAGTAAAAATAAATAACTGAAAGGAATTGAACCTTTTTAAGAGAAGAACTGCTAACCAGAGGCGTAACGAACTACCGAGAGCTCAAGCAGGACCAGGACGAGGAATTGCCCTGGAGATGCATCAACGCTGGGAGGCTTCCCCTTTCCCTGGTGCCCAGTTTGACTGGGACACGCAGGGAAGAAGATGCTTCTGAGCCAGCGATACGGGAAAGAACAAAGGCAGGATCAGGTGTGCAGGAGCACAGGGCGAAGTGACCTCAGCAGAGGAACGTGCTTCCAGAAGGATCAAGTGGATCCAGAAGCTGCTGGCCTTTAGGAAGCACTGCAAGATCACCCTGCTAGGTCTGGGGTTCACAGGGCAACAAACCTCCTACAACATCCTACTTCTAGTCACCTCTCTCCGTTTCTGGGGGGGGTGGGGGAGAGCAAAACCCAAACCTGCCTGCAAAAGCCCAATCAAATAATGTTATCGCAGCTAAAATTAAAAGCATGTCATCTGAAGAGGAGATTTTCCCCTGAAATTCGAGCAGAATCTGACTCCAAGAAACCCCAGCGATGTCTGCTACATGACGTGGTTTTCAGGGAATGAATTCAGACCGTGGATGGCAATAAAACTCAACAGCCACAAGAAGTAAACTCCGGGTAACGGCTACGATGGCACACTCTTGTATCTGGCAGGATACGGGACCTGAAGAGATAAAATGAAGTTATAACCTTAAAACTCCCTTTTAAGTAGTCAAAGACTGACCACCCCAAGTTGTGTGTTCATCAAAATGCTCCAGAGATGAGGAATGAACTAAAGGAAAGAGCAAATGCAGCAGCAAGCACAGAACTGAAGGAGATCGTGGTGGAGGAAAGGGGAGGGTCCTACACGAGGTGTTTAGGCAACAGCACAACACATGAGGAGCTCCAGCCTTGCTAGCAAGAGTGGGGAGAGGACACACAGACACAGATGCAGGGACTTGGGTGAGGTGCTACTGGTGGCGAAACTCCCAGGGAGAAAAGGCAGCCTGTGTCGGCGGCCAGGGAAGTGGTGGAGATGAGTTCTGCTGGAGCCGTGCTGGTACCAGTGAGAAGATCCCAGTTGGGAAGCCAGCAGGCTGCTTCCACACAGAGCCCATCTAGATGGCAGAAGCAGCAAATTCACAGAGCTATTCTTGCCACTCTTCTTGATAGTGAAGGACAAGCCCTGGTGCGCAAATGCCAGCAGCAACCCGGGAGAAGGCCAAAGCATCCCCCATGCCCACCTCTCCCAACGCACCTATGGCTCTGCCCAGCCATCCCAAGCCAGACCACCTTCACGAACCCAAGTGTCCACCACAAACCACCACTACAGACCGGCACCCAGTGCCCCGGTCACACCCGCACAGCCACCAACCTCGCCACCACAGTCACCGCCTCGCCTGTGTGCTGCGCTGGCACTCACAGATGCCACCCGCGAGCCCTCGGCCCCACCAGTCCCACCGTCCACAGGCTCTTCAGGACACACGCCAGGCCCTGCGCATCTGAGTACGCCGGAAAGACGGAGACAGCTCAGGAGCTGCTGCGAGCTCCACAGACACCTGCGACCTTCGCACAGGACCCCCAGCTGATGCCTTCAGAAAGGTGTCGCAGGAGGTGCCAGGACCCTCAAGAGAGAAGACCCCTGGGACTACCGGTATCAAACAGCACCTGCATTCCCTGAGGCTCCTCAACAGCCCGTTTTTGTTAAATGTGTATCAACACCAAAAATGCAAACGTTATAAATAGTGGCTGCCCTCGGTCACTAGAGAGTCATTTCAAGAACATGGTCTCCAGCGGCAGCCAAGCAGGGTGAGCGTTTCCCCTTACATGGAGATCCAAGGCCTGGTTCTTAAACAAAAGCCGGACAATCCGTAAGGGCCCGGCGGACGGCGGTGATGAAGATGGCACCCCGAAGGTCCCTGCTGGGTGAGCTCCACAGACCGCTACCACCCTGCAGAGCTGATCCCTTCAACCCTCTGAAAGTCACCTGTTAAGAGGACACACCGGCGCCCAGCTTGGAGCCCGGCCCCAGCGGCAGCACAGCGGGCTTCGCCCGGCTCTCCCCAGAACTGCTTTTCCAACCACGAGTTGGGTCACAGAACAAAGTGTGCCACCAGCCCAGCCGGGTCGGACCCGGCGCAGCTCCCGCGCCACGCTGGGGCTCCGCGGCTATTCGCCACGCACAGAGAATCACGGCGGAAAAATCACGGCACGCATCCCCCCAGACGCCAGCCGCTGCCATCGGTGACCCCAGACACGTTCTGGGGGCTTCGCGCAGCCCCGCGCTCTGCTGCGCGGCGTCGCCAGCGCCCCGGGAGCTCGCCGCAGGGGCGACGCAGCCCAGCAGCAGCCTCCAGCTCCGCTCATCCCTCATCCAGCGCCAGCCACCTCACTAACTTTCCCCACTCACCACCCCATGGACCAGAAACTCAAAAAGTTTGCTTTTCGTAGCTTTGCGAGCCCCTCCTGTAACTTCGTCTGTAGCCATCAGGGTCTGCTCAGCCTCTCTCACTCTCTCTCTTCCTCTTTCTTTCCCTTTTCTGCCTTTTTCTCCAACTCTCCCCTCTGAGTCCTGCTGGGCTCTCACACTTCTAATAGCAGAGTGGGGAGGGGGCCCCTTCAGGGCCTTGCTGACGGCCCACCCGCCCGGGCCCGCTGCCGCATTCCTCCACTGATAAGCCAGAAATAGTTTGTGCCGCCGGGTTCCGTATGTTTACTCTGCAGGGACAGAAAATCCAGCTTTTTAAACTGCCCTGTCCAAACCGCGGAGATAAGCGGGAGGCGAAATGGAAAACACGTCTCGGGCGGCGGGGCGCCCACGCCGCGGCCTCTCCTCCGCCACACCGGGGATGGTAAATTCTGGGGCAAGGGGAAGGGGGAGGGGGCAACTTCGGCTGCGACGAGAACTCGAGCATTTTCCCATTAGAAAATGCAGCAGCGAGCAGTGAGAAACAATGGTTTTCCCTCGCTCCCACTGCTCCTCCCGCGCCGCATTTCCAGGCCTTTTTCCCCAGGGAGCTGGCGGCAGCGCACAGAAACATTCCCTGGCAGTTTTTCCAGCGGTCCAGACCCGGCACGGAGCCCTTGGACGAGAGCGAGAGGCGCAGCGGGAGGCAGCGAGCTGGGAACGGGGAGGGAGAGCACGAGAGCGCGGGGAAGGAACGAGGGTGGGAGCAGCGGGAGGACGGGGTGGCAGCAGCATGGCGACGGCACAACGGCCGGCTCCTTCCCGCAGCCCCGCGCGGATGCTCCAGTACCGCCGTGGCGGGTCCATCGGAGACCCCGACCAAGGGCGGATGTGGTCAAACCACCAATGCCGCAGCTGCCGGGAGCACGAGCGGCTCGCCGCGTACCACACAAAGCCCCGCGTACCGGCACGCTGCAGGTACACGGGGCCCACCGGCTGCCCAGGGGAAGGGGCGAAAGCCGGGACACAGCCCTCGCAGCGGCCCTGGACGGACGGACGTGGGTGCACGGCAGCCATGCTGCGAGCAGCAGTGCCGGCTCCTCCGAAATGGCAGTGGTGGCCAGGGGCACCGGTCTGTCAGCGGGCCGACGGTTCTAACGCGGCAGTGGGCGAGATGTTGCCAGGTTACGAGAGGGGTTTGTTCTATTCCTCTGCTTGGCATTCTTGTCTAGGGGCTGTGAGCTTTCTGGCAAGACTGCGAAGAGAAGAGAACCGGATCTGAAACAAATAAATAAATTTCTGCCCTCAGCCAGTAATAAAAACAAGCACAGAGGAGATACTGCAGGAGCCAGCAGCGAGGAGCCAGCCGTGACCATCACACGGCCTCATGCACACGGGGATGGAAAAAATCTCCACTGATTTTTAGCGTGTCCCCAATCCAAGCACTACAGCCATAGGGATCGCAGAAATTAAGCGGGTGGGCAGAGTCTCCGGCTCCCCCTCCCCATCCCTCCGAAGAAACATGGCGAGCGGAGCCCTGTGGTGCTACCCAGAGCCTAAACCACCCCTGAGGTCCTGCTGACGTGAACTAACGGCTTGTGTCGTCTGGAACCGAACTGCTCCGTGTCTGGTGGACTTGGCAGTGCTGGGTTAACCGCCGGGCTCGATCTTAAGGGTCTTTTCCAACCTGAACGGTTCCGTGTCAGCACCCCTGGCAAGGTGGTCCTGTGACTGCATCTGCCCTTGCTTCCAGACCCCAGCAGCACACAGGAAGGATGGCTCCCGTCCTGCGAGCCCTCTCCCTGCTCCCACCACCACAACACGGTGTCTTTAAGGACAGCGCTGGCTGCTGTAGGGACCGGCTCTCCCTGCACCGGCTGACTGTCACCGGCCTCTGCGGCGGCTGCTGCTGCTCCCCTGCCCGGGAGAGCCGTGTCCGAAGCGGCCCCCCGAGCAGCCCCAGGAACGCTCGGGCAGCACTTTGCTGCAGAAAGCTCCGGGCAAAGACCCGCGGGCAGCCGCCCCCGGCCCCACGGAGCCCCCCGCCGGGAAGGGGCCGGCGGCGGCGGGGCGCGGAGTCCCCCCTCGCGTCCCCCTGCGCTGCTCCGCCAGCACCGTCGGCACCGAATGGCAACGGCGCGCCCGGCACGGGCAGGGCGTGCGGCAGCCGCGGCCCCGGGCGGGCTGAGGGCCGGGTTGGGCCGGGCCGCGCCGCAACGAACGCCCCGGGCCGGGCCGAGCCGGGCCGAACCGGAGCGGGTCCGGCCGCAGCTCCCGGCGCGTCCCCGGGGCGGCGGCGCGCATGCCCGGGGCGGCTCCCGTGAAGGTCAGCCGTGGCCTAGCGGGGACGCGCGGGCGGGGACGGCCGAACGCGCGGGAGCGAGCGGCCTTAACCCCTTCCACACCGGACCCCAGCCGCCGCCCCGCGGACCGCGGCCGGACCCGCCGGAGCGGAGGCCGGTGCGCAGCGAACGCTGCCGGGAGAGCCCGGGGCGGCGGGGGGCGACTCCGCCCGTCCGCGGCCCCCGCCGGGGCTCGGCGGGCCGGAGGTGGAAGACAAAGCAGAACCGGGCACCGGGCGGGCGTGTCGCGATTCCCGCGACAGCACGTTCGTGGTCGGGGGCAGGCGGAGAACGCGGCGCCGAGCCCCGTACTCGCCCCGCCGAGCTCGCCCCGGCGCTTCGGCCGCGGCCGGAGCCCCCGCCCGGCGCCCTTTGTCCCCGCTGCCCGCGGGGCGGTGGGTGCGCGGCGGTTTATGTTCTTTTATCGGTTACAGATAAAGCAACAAGCTCCAGTCGCTGCCATCCCCACCAGTAGCCGGCTGCTCCAGCACGTTCTGGAGCGGGAGGACACAGGTCGTGAGGCAGCACCGGGTTCCCATTCAGTACCACACGGTCCGTGCAGCTTTCTGGATGTTCTGAACAGGCACGATGGAGCTCCACAAAAGAACGTCCAACCACCAGGTTGGCCGCTCCAGGAGCGGAGAGTGGTTGTGGTCAGAGCGAATGAGTAAAAGTCAAAGGAAAAAAGAACACCCACATCATAATAAAACTTGTCCCTTAATATGGTTGTAGTTCTCTAAGCACTATAGAAATCAGTTCACGCAGCTCTTTGGTTCCTCAAATGGAAAATAAGGCACACACAGATGGAAGTCCAACGTCACCCAGCCGCGAAGGAGCCCCGTTCCCTGCAATTCTTCACCCGCCACCACACCGTCGGGGCAAAGCACCTGCACCAAAGGGTGAAGGTCACAGCACAAGAGCACCTTCTCCCAAATCAAGAGGAAAACCGTTCCCTTTTGAGGCCAGGCTGGCGTTCCTCCTCCCGGGGCTCTGAGGCCGCCTTCCCCTCCCCACCCCAAGCTGGCGGGGTTTGGTTTTACTTCTGTGATATTATTCAAGCTTTTATCTTAAAACCAAGATGACGGGTTAGGACAGAGAGGACGCAAGTTGCTGCTTTGGGGAGATGCATTTGCAGCTGCTTTCGGTTTTTTGATCTGCAGGTAATTAAAGACGTAGGTGAAGGCGCTGGTTGCCTTAAAGAGGCGTGAGGGCAGCAGTGCTCTGCTCTCCAAAACAGCAGGTTTGGAACTGGTGCAATAGGGCGTAGAAAACATCCTGAAAAACAGAAAATATCCAGGACTGAGGCTCTTCTCACTCCAAAGAAACGGCCACTGGCTCGCGAGCTCAGAATTACTCAATACTGCCATTACCGGTATGGCTAATGAACTAGGGAACGTGCCTACTGGATTTCCTATCAGCATGGGGTCTGGGGGGTCACAGATGTGCCTGGAGAGGGGATTCACATGAAAATCCTAAGAAGCTGGAGATGAGGTTTGAAAAACAGGACATGATTCAATTGGAAATAGTGCAAGGACCCACATGGAGACAGACACCGACAGCTGTGGAAAGAGGAGATGGGCAACAACTGGCCAAGGAGGATTTATTTCAGAGAAGTATTTGGGGACGTAACAGATCCTGGGCTGCTGGTGGGTTCACGACCCTGCATGGGCACAGACGGGCAGCTGAAATCCTGCAGAGCAGCACCCAATTGCTGCCCGACTCCTCCAATCCCCTTGGTGGCAGCAGCAGCAGCAGCAACGGCAACAATACTCCAGCTCTTCTGGTTCTCCATGCTCCAGGTCTGGTTCTCCTCCACATTGTGTCTCTGCTCCTCTCCCACCCCTTGTCCTCTCCAGGGCATGAGCAGCCCCAGCTCTACATTTCCCTGAGGCTGCAGATTCAATCTCTGCCAGCAGTGCTGAGAAGCCCTTCTGAAGGGATCCTTCTGTCAGAGTACCAGAGGTTACTGCCTCCACCAGACCCTCTGTTGCAGTCGGAGCTCTGTGCATCACAGAAAACACATCTGGGAGAAACCGAGCTAGGTCAGGGTAGAACAGTGAGTGTAAAGCCCAGAAAGAGAAAAATACTGCTCTCCAGGTATCCAAAAGGCTGCTGCAAATGCAGGGAGATGCTGGTCCCACCCCCCATAGGATGAGAAATAACGGATTGGAATTCTCCTGGGAAGGTTTGCGTTGGGTGTTACAGGAGAGCAGAGCAGCAGCAGCAGAGATGTTCTGGAGGTTGTCCAGCGAGGATGGGAATTCCACAGCTGGAGGTCCTTCCAGAACTGGTCAAACGAGGGTCTGTGCGGGGAGGTGCAGGCCGTGTCGATTGGGACGGGGGGCAGGACAAGGGACTCCCTGATTCGTTCCAGCGCCTGTTTCTCAGCACTCCACCAGCCTTTCCCAGCCGGCCCAGTTAGCCTGGGCAAACAGAGCTGGACCCACAGCTCAGTGCTCGTGGGGCATTAACCCTTCTCTCACTGAACTTCCCAGCTGTCCTCCATGATACTATGGCAGTGATAACCCCACACCTCCCATACATGGACTAACACCACACTGGGCTGTTTCTCCTTCTCCACCACTGCCATTGGATGAGCCTCCAGCTCCCAGCATGGGTTCCTGTCACAAGTCCTGCATCGTTGTCAGATGTCACCTAGTTGCGTAGTCTCCAGACTCACCCCGTTCTTTCGATGTAACTGACCCTCTTCTGCCTCAGCGATACCTGCCTGTTCCACATCACCCACCGATTGTATCAGTGCACTTCCCACGTTCGTGCCATGGGCACTACTGGGAATATTAAATGCCATCAATCCCAAGGGAAACCCCAAAGAAACTGCCACGTCTTTTGTGTCTTCTCCACTGAGCTCCTCACCTGCCTGGCGATTCCTCTCTCGCCCGTCCTCTGAGGCCCAACTGTATTCCAGACAGCCCTGTACCGAAGGCATCCCGGAGCTCTGGGTGAGTAAGAGACACGCTGATCCTTCGTGCAGAAAACCAGCTGCCTGAGGAAGAGCAGGTCAGGAAACTTCCGCTGCTCTTTGATCCCATCTACCACCTCCTCGTGCTCCTCGTTTCAAAACTCATTCTTGAGCCTTGCGTGGACTCAGGATCAGACCAGTGCAGCTGCCTGGAGTGTTCCTGCCCTTCCAACAGGATTTCCTGTATCTTTTTCAGGGAAAAGTATTATTTAAAGCCTGGTTTAATTAATATGAATTATGCTAGGAATTATATCCCGTTCTTGCTGACAATCATTTGAAAAGCAGATCAATAATAACTAACTACTGACTGAAGGATGTATTAATATGCAAAGCTACCTAAGAACTGGGAAACAGCCTTAGAAAGCACGAGGAGACTGGGGAAGGCGCATAACCCAAGAAGGAAAACGGAGCAATCCTGGCATCAGCTGTCTAACAAACCCACCTCCCATTTCAACTAACCTGGTGGAACAATTAGCAGGTGAATCCAACCACATCGGACTTAGAGCACGACGGAACTGAGAGCAACAAGCAGTATCGATCATAAAAAACCTGCACTGCCAGACAAGCCCGTGTGTCTTTCTACATTATTTTATTTGGCAGAATAATTACAACAATTACAAATAGACTAAACCCCCCCTAAAAGTCAAAGTTAATCTCAAACGACATATAATTACAGCAAACATCGACAACTTCAGAAAGTGGCAGCCGGTGGGAAATGGCAAATGTAAATGAAATGCAAGAACATCATTATATGCCTGAAATTTTTCACATGGACATAATCTGTGTGTAATTGCCAGTAAAAGAAAAATTACTGAAAGGTCATAAACAAAAGTTTATAAACAAATGATAAAGTCAAGTGGGAGGGAAGTGGCTACTAAGGACTCCCAGAGAGGCTGATCCATCCAGCCTGTTCTACCATCCTCAGAGGTCTGAAAGACACGTAGATTAAATCCCCAAACGAGAAGATTTTGGAGAAGTTTCACAGCCAGTCAGGAAAGAGGATAAAAACATCAAATGGGCCTGAAATATTGAAAGATTCAGGCTTAAAAAACTCGAGCAGGTGGTGGAAGGTGACTCCTGAGGTGATAGCACGGTGTGATGTCGGGAGCGGCAGGGAAGGGAGTTTTCTACTCTTTTTTCTACTCTTCTCAGCATTCCATTAGGACATTTATGTATGTCACCATGTCTCCGAACTGGCAGGGGTACGGAAACACCAGACCCAGCAGCTCGGGCCACAGCAACACTACTCCAGTCCTCAGGCTCCACCTGCACAAAAGGCTTCCAACTGCGACTTTTTTTGAGCGACCACACGTTGCAGAGGTGGAAGGTGCCTGGCTTGAGCGTGACGCGGGCTTTGTCCCCTTGTCCCCCACCTGGGCAGTGGCTCGGCAGGCTGGCGGGTCACAACCGACAGCAACCAGCTGTGCTGGGCAGCGGGTCAGCCGGCCGTGAAGGTGCACAGTGAGCCCTCTTGGAAAAAGGCATGTCCAGCACGTGAATGGTGGCAGGAGCTGCTTGTGAAATGGGCTTCATAAGATGTGTAGAAGCTTGTGAAATGGGCTTCAGAAGATGCGTAGAAGCAGCACAGGCGGAAGGAAGGGAAGTTGAATGGTTATGGTGCTCAGCACTTCTTTGCAAGATAAACAGGATACACAGAGGTAGAACTCAAACGGCAGTGGGGGTGTTTGTGTGAGGGAGAGGAGTTATGTGTTATGCCTTATATCATCGGCCACACCACACAACTCTGCCCATCCGCGTGGTCTCTGGCCTCCACCGTTCACAAGTTTACAGATGGAAATGGTGAGAGCGCTGTGGAGCAGAGAGCAGGAAGTGGCACTGCCGGTACCCGGACGGGCAGTGACCGGCACACCAGCCACCTGGCTACGCTCGCTGGGAATGGCCACCACATTCCCACATGCACCCCAGCCCTGGCACCCACCTGCCGATCCACTTACACCCAGCCTGCAACTGGAAACCACAGGAACAAGGGACTGGGAGGGATTTTGACTACCCTGTTCTCTTGTGGGAAAGAAAATGCTTCATTCCTCAGCGAGATTCCCTAGTGCTCAGATGCTCCAGCCAAGCTGGACACATATGACACAGCAACGCTGGATGTTCATTATAAATATGATGCCAGATAATAAGACATAAATTTCTGCTGATGTCATCAGCAGAAAGGCTTTCCACATCGTTAGTCATAAGCCCGAGATACCAAGACAATTAGGACTCTCTCCAGTAGCTCCTCATTTCTCATGAACTGAGGAGCCCAGCACAGGACATGTGGCCTCACTGGGGCAGAGCAGAGGGGGAAGAGAACCTCCCTCGACTGCTGGCCACAGTCTTCTTCATGCATCCTGAGAGACCATTGGACTCTTGGCCACGTTGCTGGCTCCAGGGGAACTTGTTGTTAGGCTGTGGATGAAGAAGTTTTCAAACAAAAGCACAAAGGTGCTGCTCAGTGATACCTACACGTTCCACCTATGAAACTCTGCTCTGAAAGAATCCCCACTGGGGAGCGATCCCTGTTCCACCAGTGCCACTGCATCCCACACCTCGCTTTTAACAACAGGAAATGATCAAACCACGCTTGGATCCTGCTGCTGCTCCCTGCTATCTGTAAGTCTGCTCCTGTGGAAGAGCATCACAGGGGTTTAGAAGAAGTGGTGACAATTGTGCACCGTTTGAGGACTGTATCAGCAGTGTCAGGTTGGGTGGATGTCGTGCAGGTGGACCTGTCAGTGCTTCTGAGGTGCGAACTCTGAGGTGCACATGCTGCATGCCCTGGTTTCCAGGTGTGTCTGTCCACTCCCTTGAAAGAACGAGCATCCAAGCTCACGGGTGCCTCTGTGGCTCGCAAGACCCCAGTGTTCCTCAGGAGCAGCTGCAAAGGAGTCTCCAGTGCTGGCAGCTGCTGGCTGAGGAAGAAGCCCCTCAGATGGCAACAGCAGGCCAGTCACCCTGCTTGATCCAGGAGCAGGACCAGCCCCACACTGACCCTTCGCAGCTCCCTCCTCCTCGTCGGCTGCAGGATCAGAGCACCCGAATGTGCCCACAGCCTCTGCTTTGGGTACTGCAAGAAGGAGCTTGGAGCTCCCTGAGCCGGGAACAGAACTTTCCGGGGGCCTTCGCCATCTCCATGGGAACAGACACATCCCGCGCTGGTTGCCCAGGAGACACTCGCTGCTTTTGGAGACTGTGCCCGAAGCATTCCAGCATTTTTAAGATCATAAGGAGCTTCACGCAGGCGTGATCACCCCCTCCCAGTTAAACGTGTCAGTCATTCTCCCCAGTCCTATTTTTCAGAAGCTGTTTTATGCCTTTTGATATAATATGTCAGATTATTCCTAATATCTGGGTTTGATATCAACATTTAAAGTGACATTGTCAACCCAAACACCTCTGCGTGCCCGGAAGCCTTTTCTAAGTGCTGCTCTGTGACTCCTCCGGTTCACTTGCCCTGACCCAACTTGCAATAAAACCAGTTCCCTCAGTGAAACCAATTCCTTCAGTGAAACCAGTTCCATGCTGGTTTCCCACCTTTCTCACCTGATTTCTTGAACATGGGAATCGATAGTTCTTGAGCTCTAAGAAAAATGTCTTTAAATAGCTGCCAGCTCAATGTCTAAATGGAGATCGGTGTCAAGTGGTGTCCCTCAGGGGTCCGTACTGGGACTGGTTCAATATCTTTGTTAATGACACAGACAGTGGGATCGAGGGCACCCTCAGCATGCGTGCAGATGACACCAAGCCGAGTGGTGCAGCTGACAGGCTGGAGGGACGGGATCCACCCTGAGGGACCCAGACAGGTGGGAGGAGTGGGCCCTGTGAACCTCATGGGGTTCAACAAGGCCAAGTGCAGGGTCCTGCCCCTGGGTCAGAGTGATCATCAGCACCTGCACAGACTGGGGGATGAGGGGGTGGGAGCAGCCCCAAGGAGAAGGACTTGGGGGTGCTGGTGTGTGAAAAGCTGGACATGAGTTGGCAACAGGCACTCGCAGCCCAGAAGCCACCCGTGTGCTGGGCTCATCCCCAGCAGTGTGGGCAGCAGGTCGGGGGAGGGGATCCTGCCCCTCTGCTCCGCTCTGGGGAGACCCCCCTGCAGTGCTGGGTCCAGCTCTGGGCTCCTCAGCACAGCAGAGACATGGAACTGCTGGAGCGGGGCCAGAGGCCACAGCAATGATGGGAGGGTGGAACCCCTCTGCTGGGAGGAGAGGGGAGAGAGTTGGGGGTGTTCAGCCTGGAGCAGAGAAGGCTCCAGGGAGACCTTAGTGCAGCCTTTCAGTGCTGAAAGGGGCTGTGAGAAAGGTGGGGAGGGGCTTTTCATCAGGGGCTGTTGTGACAGGACAAGGGATGATGGGTTACACTGACAGAGGGAGACTCAGACCAGAGAGAAGGAAGAAATTGTTTACGCTGAGGGTGGTGAGATCCTGGGCCAGGTTGCCCTGAGAGGTGGGAGAAGCCCCATCCCTGGCACCATTCCAGGTCAGGTTGGCCCTTGGGGCTCTGAGCAACTTGCTCTAGTTGCAGATGTCCCTGCTCACTGCAGGGGAGTTGGACTGGATGAGCTTTGAAGGTCCCTTCCCACCCAAACCATTCCACGATTCTATGGTTATGGAGAACACAGCAATAACTCTGAGCTAGAAGTAAAAGCCTGCGAGTTGCAGGTATTTGTTTTTGTGCACTCAGGACACTTCTGTACAAATGAAGAACCCGGGTAATTCCCATGGTCTAACACAAGAACTCTTCACCCTTCACATTTTAAATTAAGAACTCTTCAGTTCCCCTAGCTGCTCCTTTCCTGACAAGTAAAGCTCCTGGAACACTCCTCAATGCGAGGGGACACCAGCACATCCTGGCTGTCAGCCCAAGTGCTTTGCTTGGGAACCGCTGGGGAGAGGAGCGAGCTCCCAGTGCGTCAGAGCACGGGAGGTGAAAGCCAACACCTTCCCCTTCCTCAAAGAGCTAGAGGAGCTTTAACACATCAGCTCTTCTGCTTCCTTGTCTTCACTTCCAGCTCCTTTTGCCAAGCACTTGCTGTCACCTCTTTTTGCCTGTTCTCTTCCACACCTCAGCCGGTGATCCTTGGAACCCGAATGAGAAGAACCACCAACCTGCTGTCCTAAAAGACGCGCCTTCACTCAGCAGCAGCTGTGGGCTAGATACGGGCACCCACCACCTTCGGGAACCCACTGGAGGGAACAGGGTTGTAGCCCTCAGAATCCATTCATTGAACAGAAAGGACAGAACGGTGATAAAAATCATAATTACAGAGAAATCAGGCATAGAGAACTGGAACAACTCCTTCCAAGGAAGATAACTTCACACTGCAACTGCAGAGCTAAATATTTGGGGGTTTTCTAACACTGTTCACTCTGAACTGCTGACCCTGTTGTGAAATGGCTGCAAAAACTTAAAAGGGATGTGGAAGAAAAAACATGATTTGGCATTTCCCTCATTTTCCTGTGGGTATTTCCACACACCCAGGACTAGTCAGAGCCAGGACACTTTGCTGTGACTCAGCACAACGCAGTTCTTACACTAAGTTGTGGCTGGTGGAGCAGCACCAGTGTCTGCACAGGCTCTGCCTGGCTGGGCCAGGATCGAAGAAGCAGAGAACCACAGAACCGTTTGGGCTGGAAAAGCCCTTTCAGCTCCTCCAGTCCAGCGTTCCCCCAGCACTGACAGGTCCCCACTAACCCCTGGCCCTCAGCACCACCTCCACATGGCTGGGAAACCCCTTCAGGCAGGGGGACTCCACCACTGCCCTGGGCAGCCTGCAACAGGCCTGGACAGCCCCAACGCGGAAGAAATTCTTCCTCAGGGACAACCTCAACCTCCCCTGCAACAACTGGAGGATGGTTCCTCTTGTCCTGGCACTTCTTCCTGGGGAGAAGAGACCAACCTCCATCACTCCAACCTGCTGTCAGGGAGTTGTCAAGAGCCAGAAGGTCTCCCCTGAACCTCCTTTGCTCCAGGCTCAATCTCCCCAGGTCCCTCAGCCGCTCCTCAGTGCACTTGTGCTCCAGACCCTGCACCAGCTTCGTGGCCCTTCTCTGGACATGCTCCAGCCCCTCAAGGTCCTTCTTAGAGGGAAGGAAAAGAGGAAGAGCCAAAGGCACTGGCAGTGGGCAGGGGTCCTGCTGTGTTGCAGCATGCTATAAGGGCCACATCAGATGCCAGTAACAGCCTAATGTGTCTTAAAATCAAAACAGTTATAACCTTGGCTATTTATTTCCAAGGCAAAGCAGAAGGCGCATTTCTACCACAGCACTCACACTGGCAGTGAAGCGACTGTGGGCTGTAAGAGGTGCAAAGGCGCTGAGGCTGCTGTGGGAGAACCCAAGTCCCTCCTGGGCACATGGCATAATGTCGGGGAACGGGGTGGATACAGGTAGATATTCAGCAGGGGAAGCAGCAACAAGGGTGGAACTAACGGTAGCAAATGCAGCCCTGAGCGACAGATTGGAGCACCTCGCCGTGGAGCTGCCCAGTGCACGCCTGGCCATGGTGGACTCTGGAGAAGCGCCCCAGAGCTGCCCATGCTGCACCAAGCACGGACACCCACGAACCAGCGACCAGCTGACGAGAACTCAGCACATCTGCTTGTAGCTAACGAAGGAAAGAACGACCACAAAGAACACCCACTCCTCCTCCTCCTCATTCTTCCCTCTGCTGGGCTTGCTCTCAGCAACTGCCCTCTCAACCGCAACTTGCTCTGGCCAGGCTGCTCTGCTCCCTGCCAGCACTGCCAGGAAACCACCTCAGAAGCAGCTGGCCACTAAAAGGACCAGTGTAGGCCATCAGGATTTGTCTCACCAAGCAGCATTCCCGTATGTCCAAAGGCAAACATTTCCCAGTCCAATACAAAGCACAGACACATCCTCCCCACCAGACCAGGCCAGTTTTCAAAGGGATGAAGCCTACCTGCACCAGAACACCCGGAGTCACATGTGGATGGACCAGGAGGAGGCAGGACCCTTCTCCAGTGGGACGAGGCAGACCAGAGAGCACGTCATGGTGAATCAGCAGATGTTCTCCTGACCTGCAGCAGGGACAGCTCTAGGACATCAGCCCAAGGACGCGTCTGGACCCAGCTCTGAGAAAAGAAAGGACATCTGGAGTGAGAGGGAAGGAACGTCCAACACAAAGAACATTTCCCAAACAGCGCTGACCCGCGTGACACTTCATAAGCAGCACAAGTGAAAAAAGGGGGAGAAAGCAAGAAAGAGGCAACTGCTGTAGCGATCAGGGACTTCTCTGCAGCCAGCAGCACACAGATGCTCGTCCGCATGGCCCAGACAGCCCAGGCCCTGGGTCCACCCTCCCAGGCAGCTCAGCTGGCAGGAGGCAGCTCCTACGCGGCAGAAAGAACAGCCAGCGGAACCTGTCAGAGTGCGGAGACAGTTCTGAAAGACCCAGAGGGTGGTCAAGAGTGGGAGGGAGCCCTGGAACTGGCCTGGCCTAACCATGAAGCACAGATGTCTTCTTACGGAGACGTTCTCCATTGTGTTGGTGCCATGGGACATCCCAGTCACCCCTGGGAAAGCAGGACAGCTTGGGACTTCAACCGAGTCAGCTTCAGTCTGGAAAACCAGACCCTGAAAGGCTGTTGGAATAGTGCAGCACTCCAGCACGCACCGTTAGTGCCCTGGTGGGATGGCGGGAGTGGTGCAGACTGGGAAAACGAACGATCCCACAGATTAAGGGTAGTGGGACAGCTCGGTGTCTGCGTACTCATGGCAGGTCCCAGAGAAGATGAGGCAGGGCGAGCAGGACAAGGGAGCTGCTCCCGTGGAAGAGCTGAGCCAGAAGCACCCCTGTACGCAAAGCACTGCTGCTTCTGCCAGCTCTGCTGTGGGTAGGAGGAAAGAAGCACGAGGGCAGAAGAGGGGTGAGCACCAGCATTCCCAGATGGAAGCTCACGCCTGGCCATGCAGTTAGAGGCAACTGCTCCAAGAAGGGACAGGCAAGAAAAGGAGATGCGAGCATCGTGGTGCTGGACGAGGCAGTGCTGGTCAGCACGAGAGCAGACAGCTTTGTCAGGGACAGGGCTCTGGGTCCAGCAGGGTCAGAACGAGGGAAGAACAAAGGGCAGAAAGATCATGGTGAGGTGTGCTACAACAGAGCTGAAGTCAAGGAAGGATGGAGCCGGGGAAAGCAGCAGCTGAGGCAGGACACAGCAGAGGAGGCAGTGAGACGGGCTGGCCAGGAGAGCGCGAGGCACAGAGAGGAATATCGCTGCAGAGGAGGAGGCAACCAGGGGCTAACAACGTTGGGAATCTCACCCTCACCCCGCCTTGGGGACAAGGCCAGGCTGCGAGCTTCGTCCTCACAGAGGGCAGGGGATTCTGCCAGGGAGGATGGGCTGGTTCCTTGCGGTGGTGTCCCCATGGTAAGCAGTAACTTGCTGATTGCTCCCAAGGCAGCACCAAGGAACCGGTGGTTTCCAGAAGCTGCAGGAACCCCCTGGATGGGCAGCACGAGGCATCTCTCCAAGAAGGGCAGTGCTGGCAGCGCTGGGCAAAGGCGCTGCACGAACGCACCCCTAGACCATCCTAACTGGTGATTGACCTGGCTTTCTCCTCGGCCCCCTGTGTCAGCTCCCCCTCAGGCTGTCCCAGCAGCAGCTCACACACGGGGTCTCTCCACAGGCCATGCTGATGGAGGAAGCAGAGGAGTTCAGGCCCCAGGGAACAGAGGGAGCAGTGATCTCCAGCATCAAGCTCGGAGCACCAAGGGAGATGGTTTGCCTGTATGGGAAGTCAAGAAGATCTTCTAGAAGGCCACGCTGAGATTAGTCTCCTACAGGTATGGACTGCGGGAGTATCTGGGACTGTGGATCTCCCTCGGAAAAGAGCCGAGGGGCAGCTCAGCGGCGGTGAGACGAGAGCTCTCTCCCGGGAGGTGCCACCTCCTGCACCAAGGCGGGCTGTTGCAGGGCTGCCAGTCAGCCGCAGGACAGCACTGGGGTGGGGGTCTCCAGGACCGGGGGTTAAGAGAGGACTCTCCTCTCCAGAGGTGGGGGGCAGCCGGGCGATCCCAGGCTGCCGGTAAGCCAACCGAGGGGGCTGGTAGCGGCACGGGAATACCGGGCATTCCCTCCCTCCCTGCCTGCCTGCCTCTCCGAGCCGGCCGGGTCCCTGCGGGGCAGCGACGCCGCCGCAGCTCAGCCGAGGGCGCGGGGCACGCACCGGGGCCACCGGCGGGGCCAGGTGGGCGGCCGCGGCACCGGCGCAACGCCGAGCCCGGCGGGAAGAACGGCGCCGGCCGGTTCAGTGCCCCGGCCCCCGGAGGGGGTATGGCCGGGCGGCGCGGGGTCCGCTGCCCGGTCTCCCGGGGTCCGTGCCCGACCCGGGGATGCCGCTGGCGGCGGTGGGCAGTGCCCGGGCGGAGGCGTCCCGCAGCCGGAGCTCCCGCAGGTGCCCGGGTCAGAGCCACGGCGAGTGCCGCCGCGGGGCCGAGACGGACGGAAGGCCGGGGCGGGGGCGCGGCGGGGCCGGGGGCGAGGCTCACCGTCCCGTCCACGCTCGTCCCCGCCGCGCCGCGCTCCCGCTCTCCCGGGGCCGCCGTCCCAGCGCCGGGCGCGGGGCGCCTGCGCGGCGCTGCGGAGAGCGGCCGCAGGGACCGTCTGCAAAGTGCGCGTCGCTCGACGGGCCGCGCTGGGGCGGCAGCGCCAGGACGGGACTGGCTGCTCGCAGCGCCCTGGCCGCCGCGGGAGGAGGAGGGTCCCGGTGCGGGAGCCACTGCTGCTCCGGCCCAGCCGAACTCCGGCCTCCCGCCTTTCAGTCACGCTTCGGCTGCAGGAGGACGGTGCAGCCGCGGTCCCTGCGCCCCTTCCCCAGCGCGGCGGAGGCGGTGCGGAGCGGAGCTCCGCCCGCGGACGGGCGGGGGCAGCGCCCGGCCCTGCCTAGCCCCGCCGGCCGGCCCGGCCCGGCGCGACCCGGCCGCTTCCCGCCGCCGCGGGCCCTTCCCGCCGCCGCGGCTCCCAGCCCCCGGCCATCACCCGGCCCCGGCGGTGGAGCGCCCTTCACCCGCCGCATTCCCTCACCGGCCAAAGCGCCTGAGTCGCCTCCACAGCCCCCTCACTCGCCACCGGCCCCGCTCTGTCCAGCGCTGCCCGACAGCCGGGTCGGGCTCCGTCACGGAGCCCACGCCCAGGCCGCTGTTGGGCCGTAGCGACCAGGCCGCGGTCCCAGCCCATCTGGCGGCGCTGCCCCGGCCCATCTGGCGGCGCTGCCCGTAGCGGCCTGTCCCGCGGACCCACCGGGAGCAGGGAGAGTGTCATCACCAGGAGCCGAGCAGGGCACCACGGGGCAAGAGTTTACCGGGAGTCATCGAGTTACAGAACAGTTTGGGCTGGAAAAGCCCTTTCAGCTCCTCCAGTCCCAGCGTTCCCCCAGCACTGACAGGTCCCCACTAACCCCTGGCCCTCAGCACCACCTCCACATGGCTGGGAAACCCCTCCAGGCAGGGGGACTCCAACACTGCCCTGGGCAGCCTGCAACAGGCCTGGACAACCCCAACGGGGAGGAAATTCTTCCTCAGGGACAACCTCAACTTCCCCTGCAACCAACTGGAGGACGGTTCCTCTCATCCTGGCACTTCTTCCTGGGGAGAAGAGACTGACACCCACCTCACTCCAAGCTCCTGTCAGGGAGTTGTCAAGAGCCAGAAGGTCTCCCCTGAGCCTCCTTTGCTCCAGGCTCAACCCCACCAGCTCCCTCAGCCACTCCTTAGTGCACTTGTGCTCCACACCCTGCACCAGCTTCGTTGCCCTTCTCTGGACATGCTCCAGACCCTCAAGGTCCTTCTTGGAGTGAGGGTCCGAAACTGAATCCAGGATTCGAGGGGAGGCCTCCCCAGTGCCCCCAGTACAGGGGAACCATCCCTGCCCTGATCCTGCTGGCCACACCAGTGCTGGTACAAGCCAGGATGCCATTGGCCTTGGCCATCTGGGCACACTGCTGGCTCCTCTTCAGCCACTCTCACCAACACCCCCAGGGCCTTCCTGACTCACTCACCTGAAAACAGCCGACACAAAACACCTCGAGAAGATAAGCCCATAAGCGATACCTCCCCACATGCTTTCCTGGCTCACGGTGGGGTCTGTGACTCAGAGCCCTGCTCCGACAGAGGCACTGCCTCGGTCTTAATGACCTTTGAGGGGTTTCTTTTGCAATTCCATCCACATATTCACAGTCATGGAATTTAAGGCCATGAAGGACCATTAATTCTGTGATTCCACATGGGCCCCCACTGACCCGTTACACAAACCGAGGAAGTTGTAACACCCTGGAGAAGCCACCACTCTGCCGTTGCACTTGCCGGTCACTTCCTCACCGCAGCACACACCTGGTTTTGGTTGGAATTACCTGTGGTGGTTCAGAGCTGTCAGTGCTGGGGTGCTGCTGCTGTTGTGTCCCACCCCACAACAACTAAGAACCTCATTAGTATCCAGCGGTTTTACTCAGTAAATGTAGTTACACACTGACCAGGTCATCTCACAGCCTTCTGGGTAACTGGAGTGCAGAGAATCACAGAATCACAGACTGGTTTGGGTGGGAAGGGACCTTCAAAGCTCATCCAGTCCAACCCCCTGCAGTGAGCAGGGACATCTGCAACTAGGGCAGGTTGCTCAGAGCCCCAGGGTCCAACCTGACCTGGAATGGTGCCAGGGATGGGGCTTTTCCCACCTCTCAGGGCAACCTGGCCCAGGGTCTCACCATCCTCAGTGTCAAACATTTCTTCCTCCTCTGATCTGAATCTCCCTCTTTTAGTTTAAAACCAGTAAGGCCAGTTTAAAGCCATTACCCCTTGTCTTATTGCTGCATTTCACAGTGTGTGATATTTCTCCCAATCTTCTGATAAATTCTGTGACCCTCTTGTCCACTCCTCTCTTTTCCCTCTCTTCCCCTCAAGGCTTTAAAGCAGGGGCTGTGCCACAGGAGCCTTGTCCCTGTCTCTCCCCGCCCATGTGCCTGCAGGGCTCTGTTCCAGCACATCTCCACCTGAAACCATCCCCTTCACAGGACAGCTCCATATCCTGGTGCCTGCAGTAGCGGGTCCTCGTCAGAGGAAGCTGCTCACTCATTAATACAGCCCATTTCTTCCACCACTTGCAGATTTCACCAGCACAGATCTTACATTTGCTTCCAAACCACCCAGACGAGATGGGCTGGAGAACCATCCCCCCAGGACCTGGGCAGCAGCGCCCAGACGCAACAAGTGCCTCTGATTCGGTGAGCCAACCAGTCCTTAACTCCCCTGGACTGGTTGCTGCTGGGGAACTTCCTGTGTGACAGTTAAACCACTAAACCAATGGGGTGTTGAGGCCTGTAACGGCCGTCTGACCATCTTCCACCCAGCACGTAACCCTGTGGGCTGGAGTCGAGCCGTCTGCTGAGTCTGGACTAGTCGTAGCTCTACAGTAAAGCTCTTGACATGGAGTCTCTGGCTTCAGGTCTCGGTGAAGAGCGATTAAGGTTTGTCTTGGCTGGTCCCACATGGGTCAATTCATTCCACATTTCATTTGATGTTTTCTCCCCTCTTACAGCAGTGGCCTCACCGCACCCTCCAGTTACTCTCCCGGGATGCTCCAGTGACACTAGGAAGTGGAACCGGCTGCCTACAAGACAGGTCGCTCTGTTTGTCCGGCCTTACCCCACCCTGGAGCACAGTTTTGGGCAGTAAACCCAAACCCTCAGCTCACAGACCCAGCCATTTGCTGATGGGATTTCCTGCCTTGCCTTTCCTGCAGAGCTGGGTAAAAGAACCAATAAATCAGCTTCCAGCTCCCCTTGGTTTACTCCTGAGATACTTGAGGCTCTCCACAGTTTCAGCTCTGTGTAGTGTTGCATCACTGTCACAGGTGCCCACTATCAGCTCTCCCAGAGGTGTCACCTAGAGCAACGATCCAGGGGATTCTCCTCAGGAATCACACACTGAAAGTTGTGTCAATGCACCATGCACGCAGCACTGCACATGTCATGACCTCCCTAGTGCTCAAGACGAACACACCCTCCTCAAGCCTAGTAACATTCCGGCCCTGCCCGCAGGACAACCTCGACGGACAGAAACACCAGCAGGCAGCTCTTGGCCCACCCCGAGGTGACAGTTACGCCGCCTCTGGCCTTGCCTTTCTCCCAAAGCAAGGCAAGAAATGCTCAGGCAAACGTCCCGTGTCTGACAGTGGAAATGGTGGCTGGAGCAGTGCTCTGGTCACCCTTGGACAGCCAGAGGAGCAGGAGGGGTCCACATGGGTGGTAGGAGCAGAGGCTCACTCAACACTACCCCCCCGGGGCTCCCCACACCTAAAGGTGGTCAGATCACCCTCTCTGCTCTCTCTGCAGCAGTAGCTCCAATACAGCATTATTTTAAGCACTGCCGTACACAGGCTGATCCTTTCCAACAGGGACCACAAGGGACCAGCACCTCCTCGCACAGAACCACCGCTCCTACAAGAACACTCCCAGTTGGCCTCTCTTGTCCCCACATCCCAGTATGACACCAGCAGAGATCCGACCCCTTCCCACGCAGACACCCAGACAGCTCTGACTCTCTAGACAAGCTCATCTGCGAGTTTGATCCTGTCTGATGCCACATCCCAGACGTCAAACACCTGAAGCTTTTCTGATCTTCCAGCATCTCTTAGTACCAACACCAGACCTCTGCCTCCCTCTCCCCATGAGCAGAGCAACCACCACCCTTAACCAGTGCCCCCACAGCCCTGAATGGGGTCAGTCACTCCCACGGGCTCACCACAGATTCACCAGTTCACACCAGAGCTCCAGCCTTTGATTCCCAGGATGTGCCTGGAAAGCCAAACGCTTTGCCCTAAAAACATCAACCCAAGTTCAACCCAAGCCAGCAGCACGCCAGGCTGCTCTAAGAGGGATGTTCCAGCAGGTCAAGGGCAGTGATCCAGTAAAGTTAACTCTGTCCCAGTACAGAGCTGGTGTTCACACCCTCTGCACTGCTCGGCAGAATTGAGCCGCTTAAAGCCATGTCGAAGCCTGTTGCACGTCCCTCGTCCCAGACACTATACGGTGTACGTGTAACCACACGAGTCTGCCTGGAAAGAAACTTTTATTCACTTAAAAAACAAACAACCCTCCCCAACCCCCCCTGCCCCAAAACAACCTCCCTGCAGCCCCTGCCCGTGCCGCAGAGCGGGGCTGGGGAAGGCTTCCCCCTCCCTGGAGCTCACACGTCCTTCACCCCTGGCACGGCTGGGCAGAGGACGGAAAGTGCCAAGTGTTAATTAAGGTGCAGAGAAGCTGCCGCTGTGGCTGGTCTCTCAGGTGCTGTTGGCCTGCTCCTGCTCGAAGAGGGCCATGGCCAAGTGCGAGCGGGATGCCAGGCCCTCCAGGTTACTGAGCACGCAGCGGTGATAGAGCTCCTCGCTCAGGCGGGGGTTGCAGCTCCGCAGGGCGTATTTCTGCACAAGCCCCGGCTCCACGGCCCTGAAGAGGTGCAGGCCCGAGTAGTGCAAGAATACGTCGAACACCTCCATGTTCTCCAGCACCTCGTCCCGGTCCAGGATCTCAGCTGCCAGCTTGGTGCGCGCCATCATGTAGTCGGAGTTGTAGAAGCAGCCCTCGGCGAAGGAGTGGCGGTCAAAGCGCCCATCCCTCAGGAAGTCGGTGCTGGAGGAGGCGGTCTGCTCACCCCGGTACACCAGGGCCGGGTTGAACTCCTGGAAGTGCACCGGGAAGAAGACCTGCCAGTTGCTGATGGTGTTCATGCGGCAGCGGTTCAGGAACTCCATGTTGATTTCTGTCCAGACGCTGGCCAAGAAGAACAGCGTGTCCACAGGGTGCTTCTTGGAGACTATATCCATGAGTTTCACTTGTGACGGCACCTCAGTTTTGACGCTAATCCAGGGGATTTTCACTTCTGCATAGCGCTTCTCCAGCTCCCCCACCATGGCTTTGACTCCAGCGAAAACGTCCACCTGACTGACACGCTGGGCGTCGAAGGGGTGGTAGATGAACAGCAGAGTCAGCAAGGCATTGTCGTGTGTGTCCAGCGCATTCATGGCAAACACGTCCAGGAAGTTGGCCACAAAATCCAGGTCCTGCACGGTCAATGGAAGCACCAGTTGCACCCGAGTGGCCTCGGTCACATATGGCATGGGAATAATTTCCACCTTACTCAAGGGCCGCACCAGGCTCACCCGTTTGGCCAGGAGGTGGCTGTGGCCCTTCTGGGTGACGGCCTCCAGCAGCAGGTCCAGCGTGTACTCCATGCCCCGTGTGGGATCGAAGCGCCGGTAGCCGTTCAGCAGCTGCCGCTTGCTGAAGCGGAGCAGGGGCTGGTAGCGGCTGTTGAGCTGCTCAAGTGCAGACTCGATGATTTCGCTGACGTCCGCTTTGCTGGCTCCGGAGAGCTCGCACTTGGGGGAGCCGTCAGGGCATGAGAAGAGATGCTGCTCCGTGAAGTAGTCCCAGCTGATCACCTCGAAACGCGACTTTGGCAGAAACGGGGCATTAATGCCCACAGGCCAGGTCAGGCCCGCCTCACCGGCAGGGGTCAGTGACGTCAGGTTCCTGATCTGCATCTGTGCCCAGAGAGGACATGCTGAGCACCGATGCTCTCTCAAAGAGCTCTGAGCCCCCTCCCACCCCAGCTGGCCCCTGCCCCCAGCATTGGACCTCAGCGGGGCCACACCAGCAGTTTTGGACAAGACGGTGTCAGAAGGGCTGTTTGACACAGGACTATACCCTGCATTGGGCTGATGTCACCCACACCAGGCAGACACCATCATCTTCCTTCACGGTGTGGGGAGAAAAAGAAACCTGGTCTGGTCAAGGGGCTCTGGCAGAGACAGCACGTACCTGGAGGTCCTGGATCTCCTGGTAGGTTTTGTCCAGCTGGATCCTGCTGAAGTGCTTGTGCAGCCGGTACATCAGAGTCATGTCAGAAACAGGGTGCACAGCCAGAGCTGCTCGGAACTCCTCCTCCTCCTCCTCCTCCAGCTCGGTGTTTTTGGCCAGTTCATAGGTGTGATAGTGCTGGCCCTGAAGCAGACAAGAGCCAGAAAGACTTGCACGGAACTCGAGGTGACAGAGGAGCCTTCCCTCACCCCAGACACGTTTGCCTCTTTCCCTGCTGACTGCAGTACCCAGAGATGAAAATAGAAGAGCTGTGTCCCCACTCCCCACATGCCCACTTGCTTCTGGGTACCAAGGGGTCCTCTATCTGACCCATGTGCCCAGGTGGTCAAGAAGGCCAATGGCATCCTGGCTTGTACCAGCACTGGTGCGTCCAGCAGGACCAGGGCAGGGATGGTCCCCTGTACTGGGGAGGCCACACCTCAGATACTGGGTTTAGTTTGGGCCCTTCCTCCCAAGAAGGACCTTGAGGGGCTGGAGTGTGTCCAAAGAAGGGCAATGAAGCTGGTGCAGGGTCTGGAGCACAAGTGCACTGGTGGGGTTGAGCCTGGAGCAAAGGAGGCTCAGGGGAGACCTTCTGGCTCTTGACAACTCCCTGACAGGAGCTTGGAGCGAGGTGGGGGTTGGTCTTTTCTCCCCAGGAACAAGTGACAGGACAAAACAGCCTCAAGTTGTTGCAGAGGAGGTTGAGGTTGTCCCTGAGGAAGAATTTCTTCCCCGTTGGGGTTGTCCAGGCCTGTCGCAGGCTGCCCAGGGCAGTGGTGGAGTCCCCATGCCTGGAGGGGTTTCCCAGCCGTGTAGAGGTGGTGCTGAGGGCCAGGGGTTAGTGGGGACCTGTCAGTGCTGGGGGAACGTTGGGACTGGAGGAGCTTAAAGGTCTCTTCCAACCAAACGATTCTGTGGATCTATCAGAAGGCTGACAATCAAATGCTGCCTGTGCTCTCTCCCGCAGGAGGATGAGGAGCCTCTCCGCAGCGCTGCCCCTACTACAGCTCTCTCCTCCTCTGTAACGCCACGCAGGGGCTCCCAGAACAGCCCCGTTGCAGTGTGGTGGGGAACCAGAAAGAGCAGAGGTTCTGTCAGGCTCCATCCACACAACCCCTGAGGAGGGAAGGTCATACCTGGAGTTGGGAAACACATGTGACGCCGAGGAAGTCGATGATGCAGCGCCCCAGCCACTCGTCTGGACGTACGCTCAGGATCTCGTTGCGGCAGCTGTCGAGGTGCGGGTGCAGCTTGAGCAGCAGGCTGCGGGACAGCAGGTAGCCGAAGCCCCCGTGGCAGTAACGGGCCTGCTCGTCCCCTCCGATGAACTCCTCCGCTCGGCCCAGGTACACATCCTGGTTGATGCTGAGGTGCGTCACCATAGCCTTGATCTGCTCAGCCTGGGCGTATGTGTCATCCTGCATGATGTAGAACCAGTCATAGTCGGAGCCAAAGTGCTGGTGGATGTAGTGCACAGTCTCGTACATGAGCCAGATGGGCCGCTCATCGCCATGGGCCACCAGCACCATGCCGTGAGGCACCTTGGGGCCGCGCAGCCCCGTGAAGTACAGCAGGCGCGGGAAGTGGTGGGCCACCGTCTTGTTCACTGCCACCGCCAGTGTGTTCAGGGTGGCCTTGGAGGTCAGCACAGCCACAAAGAGCCTCTCGTGGAACCCCAGCTCTGTCTGGATGTAGCGAGTTCTGGAGAGGGAGGACAGGACAAACTGCTGGGTGACAAAACTCAAAGCATTATCACGGAATCCTGGGTTGGAGGGAGCTCAAGGACCATCTGGTCCAACCTTTCTTGGCAAAGCCTGGGCTAGACCAGCTGACCCAGCCCTGTGCAGCCAAACCTTAACAGACCCTAGTACTGGGGACTCTGGCACTGCCCTGGGAGGTTATTCCAGTGACTGATTGTCCCTGTTGTGACAAATGCTCCTCTCGTGTCCAGTTGGAATCTCCCCAGAAGTAACTCGTACCCCTCACCCCTCAACTCTTCCATGGGACTCCTTGTAAAAAGGGAGTTGCCACCTTTTCTGCAGCCACCTTTAAATCCTGGAGAATTGGACAAGGTCTCCCCTGGGCCTTCTTTAACCAACCCCCTTCTCTCAGCCTGTCCCACATGGCAGCTGCACAGCCCTGTGACCATCCTGGTGGTCCTTCTCTGGGCCTGTCCTCATCTCCATCCTGTCCACAGCTTCTTTGTACAGCTTGAGAAAATCTTTAACTGCTGGAAGCTGCCAATGGTGAAACTGTTCAGGCTAAAAGTAGGGCTTTAAGGGCAGACTCACTAGTAAAAATGTCATTTTGTAAAAGCACTTCATTCTTTCAAAGAAACTTCAACCTCACATTGTTTATCT
The DNA here is from genome assembly GCA_009769605.1 of Bucorvus abyssinicus. NCBI lineage: Eukaryota > Metazoa > Chordata > Aves > Bucerotiformes > Bucorvidae > Bucorvus > Bucorvus abyssinicus. The sequence goes on along the minus strand of CM020028.1, from coordinate 10,178,925 downwards.
GAGGAAACTGTGCTGGTGTAAGTGCAAAAAAAAGAATACAGAGCCAACCAATGGCAAGTTACACGCTGTTACATTAATAATGGCTCTAACTTTTCCTAGTGAATAGACTGGCTAAAAAAACTTTGAAGAATAATTTAATATGTTCTATGAGGCACAGGCAATAAAAGAAAATAATAAACATTCTCAATATTCTGGGGCGTTTTTGTTGCCTTTTTAAAAAAATTAACTGCTTCGACACTCCCCTTGCACCCCTTTGAGGAAACACCCTTTGTCGTTGCCTTGTTGCATCGTGCTGTTTCTATGTGAGGTGTTTTACTACCCGACTGTGACACCCCGTCCCCCTGCTGGCAGATTTACCCCCACACCCGCACCCCCTCACGGGACAGTTCTCCCTGAGGAAAAGCCCGGCCAAAGGAGCAGGCATTACCTGAGCACTTTCTTGTACGGCTTGTTAGGGTCTCTGTAGTACGGGACAATCCGAGGCCTGAAGTCTTCGTGGCCTGGGCCCAGCCTTCCCACTGCCTCCTCCAGCCGCGCATCGCCAGCGAGCGGCCCGGGCCGGCCCGCCACCCCCAGGCACTGCTCCTCGCCCCCACCCTGGCTCCAGGAAGCGCGCAGCAGGCTTAGGCTGCAGCCGAGCGAGAGGCCGAGGACGAGCGGCAGCACGGGCCGCAGCGCGGCCAGCAGTGCGGCCAGGCGCATAGCGGCGCCGGGGAGACGTCCAGCCGCGGGGCAGCCCGGGCCGGTCCGCTCCGCACCGGGCGGGGGAGGCCGCAGACCCGCTACGTCCGGGTTGGGCTCACGGGGCCGCTCCGGCGCTCGGGGAGCCGGCGGCCGCGGGACATGACCGGCGCGGAGCGGTCGGGCAGCGGCAGGCCCTGCGGGACCGCGGGCGGGGAGAACGCGGCAGCCCCGGCAGGGCCGCGCACCGGCTTCCGGCGGTCAGCGAGCCCGGGGCTCTCTCACCTGCAGGCCGGGGGCGGCCCGAAGCGCCGTGTCGGGGACGCGGGGGGAGACAGCGGGTCCGGCCCGGCCACACTCCCGCCGCTGCCACCTCAGCCACCCCATCGCGACCCTCGCGCGCTTCCGCTTCCGCTTCCCCTTTCCGCTCTATGGTGCCCCGACAGCCGCTCTACCCAGTGGCGCCGCCGCCTCTATGGTACCGCGGGTCACCGCCCCCTGGTGCGCCGGGGGCGGGACCAGGAGCGCGGGGCGCGATGCACGCCGGGACGCGCAGTGCCCGGGAGCCGGCGGCGCGCTCTGGCCCAGCTGGAGGCGGGAGCACGGACTTCGCTTCCCAGAGTCGCGTGGGCGCCCGGCGCCGGTGACGTTTGGCGCTTCTGACTGGCTGATGCTCGCGGGGAGGGCGGGGCGTGCGCACGCGGTAGCAGCTGTCCCGTTGCGACAGAAGGAGAGCGGGCAGCAGCCGGTGCGGGCCGGGCCGGGCCGGGCCGGGCGGTGCGGGCCGGGCCGGGCGTGGCGGGGAGGAGGACGAGGAGTGGGGCGGACTGGGTCGGGCAGCTCGGCGCGGGCAGCCTTCGGCCGGGCCCGGCGTCGCCGCGTGGTCCGGGCCGGGGCGGGCAGTTCGCGGGGAACTGGGGCGGGGCGGGCCGGATCGGCGCGGCCTAACGGCGCCTGTCGCCCCCTCCGCCGCAGCCCCGCCGCCTCGCCATGCCCTCGGACCTGGCCAAGAAGAAGGCGGCCAAGAAGAAGGAGGCGGCCAAGGCCCGGCAGCGGCCTCGTCGGGCCCCGGAGGAGAACGGCGATGTCGGGACGGAGCCTCAGGAGGTCCGGCCCCCGGAGGCCAACGGAACGTCGCTGCCAGGTGAGAGGCGGCCCCGCCGTAGGGTCAGCTCCGCTGCGCCGGCCGGTGCCTGGCTCGTGCCAGGGCACCCCGACAGTGCCCTCGGTGGGGATCAGCCCGGCAGCCCCGCGTGTTCTGCTGCCCGGAGCGTCCGGTTAGGGCTGTTCGCGTACGGGTCTGGACACAGTCGGCTGTGCGCACGGTGACCCCTGTTCCTCTACAGCCGAACGGCCCGGTGGGCACCGGCTCACTGTGGACAGGGGCTCACGGTGGGCAGGGGCTCGGGCTGCTCCGGGACGGCCGCAGGGTCTGCCCGTGGGGCCACTCGCCCGCTCTCCTTTGTGTCTGCCGGACACCCCCGGCCGCTGTGGGGGCTCTCCGTGAACCGTACCGGGGAAGGGTCCCCTCGGCCGAGGGTGCCGATGGTGTTTCCGTCTCAAACAGACGCTGCCCCGATCTTCTGGCACTTGGTGCCCAGAACCGTTCGGTTTTCCGTTGGATTCCTTTTCTCCAGCTGCAGGGTCGGTGCCGACCGAACCGGGAAGGGTGAAGCTCCAGGAAGAGGGGGTGTCTGCCCTGCCTTTAGCCTACCCGGTATCCGCAGGCTGTCGGGCGCACACGTTTTTCCCGGCTCAGCCCGCAGCGCGTTGTTCCCGGAGGCAGCTCGGTGCGTGACGCAGACCCCGGGCAGCCGAAGGCACGGCGGAGGGGTGAGAGGGCCAGGTGACGGGGCCGGTCTCCTGGGGACCCCTCTTTCTGCCAGCATCCCGCGGTCCCTCGGCACGCTCCTGAGCGCCGGTCCGATCCCCCAGCCCCGGCGCTGAGGCGAGACACTGAACGCGGCTTTGGCCGGTAACGGCGGCCCCGGTGCGCGCCGCAGCGGGGCCCTGGGCCCGGCCCGCACCGTCAGTCGGCGCCGCTCGGACCGACTCGGCCAATCGCCGTGAGCTCCCGGCGATCATTTGCATACCGCCTTCCCATTGGCTTAGCCCCGGGCGCCGCGGCGGGGGTGGCTAAGTTATGCCGTGGGCTCGCGGAGCGCCCCGCCCCGTTGCTCCCCGCACCGGGCTTTTCCGGGCGTGAGCGCCCCGCCCGCCGCGGCAGCGGCCGTGCCGGAGGGCGGCGAGGTCGGGACGGAGGGACGGACGGACAAACCGGTGCGAACGTCGCACGGCCGGTCGTGTGGGTCCCTGCCTGCATATTTCTTATTGGCAGAAATAATCACATGGCAAGGAGAAACGTGCGTGTCCCTCTTCACTCACTGCTTGGCCTGCACCCCCCGTGCTGCCTAACGGGGCCGGGGCCAGTGCCATTTGTCTTTTCTCGGGTAAAGCTCATTTGCCTCCGTGATAAAGAATAATGAAGAGGAGCCAGCAGTGTGCCCAGGTGGCCAAGAAGGCCAACAGCATCCCGGCTTGTACCAGCACTGCTGTGGCGAGCAGGACCAGGGCAGGGATGGTCCCTGGGGCACTGGGAGGCTGCTCCTTGAATCCTGGGTCCAGTTTTGTCCCCTCACTGCAAGAAGGACCTTGAGGGTCTGGAGCGTGTCCAGAGAAGGGCAACGAAGCTGGTGCAGGGTCTGGAGCACAAGTGCGCTGAGGAGCGGCTGAGGGAGCTGGTGGGGTTGAGCCTGGAGCAAAGGAGGCTCAGGGGACACCTTCTGGCTCTCGACAACTCCCTGACAGGAGGTTGGAGTGATGTGGGTGTCAGTCTCTTCTCCCCAGGAAGAAGTGCCAGGATAAGAGGAACTGGCCTCCAGTTGTTGCAGAGGAGGTTGAGGTTGTCCCTAAGGAAGAATTTCTTCCCCATTGGGGTTGTCCAGGCCTGTTGCAGGCTGCGCAGGGCAGTGGTGGAGTCCCCCTGCCTGGAGGGGTTTCCCAGCCATGTGGAGGTGGTGCTGAGGGCCAGGGGTTAGTGGGGACCTGTCAGTGCTGGGGGAACGCTGGGACTGGAGGAGCTGAAAGGGCTTTACCAGCCCAAACGGTTCCGTGATTCCATGATTCTGTAACAGTCACTTTGCCAAGCAAGGCATGTGGCGGGCGTGCGGGGTGTGGGCAGCTGGATGCTGTCCCTCACTGGCCCGAACATGAACGATCTGAACCTGACTTTATTCTAATGGTCACATTTTATTCGGGGAGCAGGTGGAAGCTGTTACACTGTGTATCCCCATCCGCTAAGCTGAAAAGCTGAGCTGCATCTGCACCTCCGCAACATTTCTGTAGAAATAGGGATGTGGGAGTTGGTTTTATGGCTTCCCTGGTGTGTGTATCGGTACCAGCTCTGCTCTGTCTCTGCACACAGAGGTGGATGCTCTTACGAAGGAGCTGGAGGACTTCGAACTAAAGAAAGCTGCGGCCCGTGCTGTGACAGGGGTGCTGGCTTCCCACCCCAACAGCACCGACGTGCACATCATTAACCTCTCACTGACCTTCCACGGCCAGGAGCTGCTGAGCGACACAAAACTCGAGCTGAACTCCGGCAGACGCTACGGCCTGATCGGGCTCAACGGCATCGGTAAGCGGTGGAGGAGCAACGGGCCTCCCGGGGGCTTGGTGAGGTGCCATGCTGCTGAGAAGCTGGTGGCAGGTGCCTGAGACCCAAGGGAAGGCTGTCAGGCACGGCTGGGGCTCGGCGGTTTTTGCTCCCTGGTGTCCTGCCCAGGAAGGGGGATTGCTGGGGTTGCTGCTGGAAGGATGAGGTTGTGTTCTGGCTCTGGACTGAGCATTTGAGCTGGTTTCTGTCTGGTTCCTGTCCGCAGGGTTAGTTCAGCCGTTTCAGTAAACCCAGCGCTGAAGCTGTTGGTCAAAGAACTTGCAGTGTGGAGGAGCAGGGAGTGGGTAGTTTAGCCTGAATGGGAAACCACTGGAGAAGGTGACACTGCTCATGGGAAGGTGCAGAGCATGGGTGTAACTGAAGCAGAGCTAGTGAGAGTGACCAGTGGGGTAACCCTTGGAGAACCTGCAGGTCTCCAGTGATGAGAGCATCACCTTCCTCTCTGCAGAAGCCTTCAGAGTCTGGAGTCCTGGTAGCAGATGTCAGGTCTGGTCAGACACCAGGAGGTGTTCAGCGGGGATAAAGTTCCCTATATCCAGGCAAGGGCTGAACCGTGGGGGTTTCCAAGGAGCTGCTGCATGTCTCAGTCCAGTCCTCAGGGCAGGGAGCCGTAGCTAGGAGGGAAGCCAATGCGGTGAGACACCAGGCTCTGCTGCCTCCCTCGTTCTTCTGGCCTCTTGGGCAAGACATTCCCAAGGACTTTCCAGGGTTGGAAAGGGAGGGAATCAGTGGGATCCGACTGCATCTCCTCCGTGTCTCTGTGATGTTGTATCTGACTGTTAACCGTGGCATGTCTCTGCACACAGGGAAATCCATGCTGCTGTCAGCCATCGGGAAGCGAGAAGTGCCTATCCCAGAGCACATCGACATCTACCACCTGACCCGTGAGATGCCTCCCAGTGACAAGACCCCTCTGCAGTGCGTGATGGAGGTGGACACGGAGAGGGCCATGTTAGAACGGGAGGCAGAGCGTCTGGCTCATGAAGATGGTAAAGCATCTCGAGGTCCCTGTAGACAGGGGACATCTCCATTCCCCTCCCCTCTGAAGTAAAGGTCTTACTTGGGCGCCTTGGCAGCGTTTTTCTGTGTTACGGTATTGATTTCCCCTAGCTGCCCTGCACTGGTTGAGCAGTCCCATGGGATTACATGTCTTTGGACGGAATTATTCCATGCAGCTTCTTAGGAAGTCTCTCTGGCTGGGGAATGGAGGGGCTGGGCAGAGGTGAAGCGGGAGGACTGGGAGCTCTCCCAGCTGTCCGCAGGTGCAGCTGGGAGCCCTGCACTGGTAACAGTGCTGACAGACAGGCTCTCTTTCAGCGGAGTGCGAGAAGCTCTTGGAGTTATATGAGCGTCTGGAGGAGCTGGATGCCGACAAGGCAGAAGCACGGGCCTCACGTATCCTTCATGGCTTGGGGTTCACACCAGCCATGCAGAGAAAGAAGCTGAAGGACTTCAGCGGTGGCTGGCGGATGAGGGTGGCTCTTGCCAGGTGAGTGGAACTCTGCTGCTGTCCCCTGGGAGAAACCCTGCCCTCTCCCCACACTGAGAGCCCCTTACACAGTGCTCAGAGCAGAGCTGCGAGTTCACCCTGCACTGTCACCTCCCCTCTTCTTCCAGAGCCCTTTTCATCCGGCCTTTCATGCTGCTGCTTGATGAGCCCACAAACCACCTGGACCTGGATGCTTGTGTGTGGTTGGAGGAAGAGCTGAAAACGTAAGTGGGAAGGAGGTTGCTGCTTCTGTGGGTTGTGCTTTTCTGCTGGAACCTCTAGTCAGCCCCTGAGCAAGTGCTGCAGGAGTAACTGCCAGTAGTTGTTGTGGCTGCATAACCAGTGGAGCACTGGTGACACCTTCGTGTGTGTGCTCTAGAGGTCAGGTGTTTCAGGAAAGTCATTTGAACCTCTCTCTTTTTGGGGGGTTTAACTGGATTTGGAGTGGAGCCAGGCGTGTACCTGACAGGTGATGACCTGTACTGTGGGGAGGGCAGGCAGCAGAGGTTGGGACTTCTCAGAGGTGTGATGCCAGAGGGGTCAGTTGTGTCAGCAGCACTGGTCAGGTACCACAGGGCAGCCAATTCTTCACTCTGAGTGAAGACTATCTTACGGTGAAGAGTGTCTTTACACCATGAAGGGTGTTTGCAGTGGTTTTTTCTGCAGCTGGCTGTAGCTGCTTTACTTCCAGCTTCCCAAAGCATCTCCAAGGCTGATGTCTTTTTGTCCTTAATCCGACTGCGGGCAGGAGAGCTCTGGTGCGTGTAAATCCTTTGTCACCGTCAGGGCCAGCGGGCAAGAGCTCCTTCCCTGGCTCAGTCTCTAACAGCTTCTGTGGTGCTGCAGGTTCAAGCGGATCCTGGTGCTGATATCCCACTCCCAGGACTTCCTGAACGGTGTCTGCACCAACATCATCCACATGCACAACCGCAAGCTCAAGTACTACACAGTGAGTAAATGGTGCCCCGTGCAGCCGGCAGAAGCAGAGCTGTTCCCTGGGGCACATCTGACATTCTGCGGTCCCTTTCCAGGGAAATTACGATCAGTATGTAAAGACTCGCTTGGAGCTAGAGGAAAACCAGATGAAGCGATTCCACTGGGAGCAAGATCAGATCGCCCACATGAAGGTATCAGTGAACTGCTTTCTGCCCGGACCGGGGGCACCCCCACGCCTCCCCGCTCTCACTGCCAAGGCGTTTGGCCAACTCTCTGCTCTGTTACAGAACTACATCGCGCGATTCGGCCATGGTAGCGCGAAGCTGGCCAGACAAGCTCAGAGCAAGGAGAAGACTCTTCAAAAAATGATGGCTTCTGGCTTAACAGAGAGAGTTGTGAACGATAAGGTAGGATGGGCCCTGGGGTTCCATCCAGAGATCAGTGTGGGAAGCACAGGCTGGGTAAGCAGAACGATCTTTAGCTGATGCGGCTGGGAGTGAGCACGGTATCACCCTGCTGACAGCCAAGGCTGGCTGTGCTGGAGAGAGCGTGGAGCTGGGAAGTGGAAAGAGGAGGAGGAATTTTCTAGGGCAGAGAAGGGGATTTGTCATCTCAGTAAGGCTGACACAGAAATCAGAAATGATTGTCTAAGAGTGAGAGGAGATGAGGGAGGATGGTCAGATAACTCCCACTTGTTTGAAGAGTATAAGCCCACATTTACCTCAAGGAGAAGGAAGGGGCCTCATTTTTCAGCAGGTGAGCTTGTGGGTGGCTGATCCATGGAGTAACAGCCTGTCTGGTGCTCCGGGGTGTCTAATGGGACGTTCTGTGTTTACAGACTTTGTCATTCTATTTCCCGCCGTGTGGGAAAATCCCCCCTCCCGTCATCATGGTGCAGAATGTCAGCTTCAAATACACCAAGGATGGGGTGAGTCAGAGGAGTGCGCGTGGGTTGTGGGGAGACGATGCCTGTCCCTGCCTGGCTGGGGAGTGCAAGGTTCTCAGCTGAGCTTTCTGCGCAGGCTGCGGCCTGTGCCTGGTGGGTCAACCTTCTGAGCAGCTTTAATGCTGAGGACAGAGTGGTACCGGTGTGACATGGGCGTCCTGGGCAGGAGTGGAAAGGCTTAACGTGTGTCTTTATATTTGTGGTTTGCAGCCCTGGATCTATAATAACCTGGAGTTTGGGATTGACCTGGATACCCGCGTAGCTCTCGTTGGACCCAACGGAGCTGGAAAGTCAACACTGCTGAAACTGCTCACAGGAGAGGTACAATCCCAACATTGTCTGCCCTGCTCCGCACCTTTATTCCAGGGTTGGGGGGGGGGCTTCAACAAAGCTGCATTTACTTGCCAGAGCATCCCAATCAGGCCTTGGAAATCCTGGTGTTACCTGCTTGGGCTGTCTCCTATGTGCTGGAGCGGAGATAGCTGGGTTCTGGATTTCCAGCATCCAGCAAAGTGAGGGATTTCCTGGTGAAATGCTTTTATCTCCTTTTTCTAGCTGCTGCCCACAGATGGGATGATCCGCAAGCACTCACATGTGAAGATCGGCAGATACCACCAGGTACTACCCGCAGCAGCCCCGTCAGGGTCAGGGGACGCTGAGGAAAAAGCTGTTGGGAATGAGGAATCTCATTTCTGCTCCTATGGCCCTTCTAAGTGCTCTCTGCTGCCTGACTGTGCCTGCAGATGGGCAAAGGGCTCTCGCAAGAGTTTTGACCCCAGAAAGAGTCTGGCCATGGTCCTTCCTGGGTCACAGCACAGGGGCTGCACTGTGAGGGGGTTGTCGGCTCTCACGTTCTGCTGCTCAGCTGGTACCAGAGCGGTACGAGGTGGTGGCACTTTTGGCCACAAAGCGGGTGGCCTGCTCAGCCTGACGGTGACTTTTCTTCTCCTTCAGCACTTGCAAGAGCAGTTGGACTTAGACCTCTCCCCGCTGGAGTACATGATGAAGTGCTACCCAGAGATCAAGGAGAAGGAGGAGATGAGGAAGATCATCGGCAGATATGGTCTGACGGGGAAGCAGCAGGTGAGTGTGAGTTGCTGAGGTTTGCTTCTTGCTTGTTAGGGAAGTAGAGCTGCTCATTCTCTTTCACACTGTTGATGTCTGACGGCATGAGGCAGCGTGGCACCCGCCGGCTGCAAAATGCATCTTCCATCCCTGCCTTTGAAATTGGAGAAAAAAATAACTCCTGGCTCACAGGAACTTTGTTTGCATTGCGGCGTGGAAGGGGAGACCTCAGAATCCAGGTGAAGGGAGGGCAAATCATGGCACGATGCCAGACTCAAGTGTATTCTCATCGTACCTTGCACTAGTTTGCTCATCTTTGATTGCTGAGACGAGTGCCAGGCAGAAACACTGGAACACGTTCTCAACCGGGAATGGGACTACTTGGGTCAGACAAGGAGGGTGGGATCACCAGTGATGCTCCAAGCCCAAACGTTACGTGCTCCTGTGTGTCACACATCACGTGGGTGACAGGACTCGTCTTCATCCTTTCATTCAATGTTGTTTCTTCCACTGTTCTTCCCCATTTGCCACTCCTGAAGTGGAGAGTAGTTCCCCACTTGTGTTAGGATGTACAAACACCAGTCAGACCCCAGTTAACCATCCTCTGGAGCCTTTAGCACACGCTGCGTCTTGTGGTGAACACCCCTGGAATTCCCTTGTTCTGCTGGGGAGAGCAGCTCAGTCTGGGAGTAAGACTGACGGAGCTTTGTCCCATGTCATGTAGCTGCTGGTCACGCTGTGAGATCTGGGTGTTTTGTGGTCAGGGCCCAGCCTGCGGTCTCCCCCCCAAGCTGCAGCGGTGACTGTGTTCCAGGTGAGCCCCATCAGGAACCTCTCGGACGGGCAGAAGTGCCGCGTGTGCTTCGCGTGGCTGGCCTGGCAGAACCCCCACATGCTCTTCCTGGATGAGCCCACCAACCACCTGGACATCGAGACAATAGACGCGCTGGCAGATGCCATCAATGAGTTTGAAGGAGGAATGATGCTTGTCAGCCACGACTTCAGACTCATCCAGCAGGTGAGAAGAGAGAGGGTTTGGTCAGAGCACCTTTCTGACACTTGAAGTAATTAAAACAAGGTGGTGGTGGCTCTTACCCATCCCCAAAAGACGTGGGAGGGAAGAAATCACTGGACGCGATTCCCTGGCCGCGTTCACATGAAACAGTTGCTGAGCTGGCCCAGGGACTGGAAAGAAAACACCAGCAGAGCCCCAGAAGTGCAGAGTGAGTTGACTGGCAGTGGTGACATGCTGCGGAGGCCTTACCCGGGCTTTTCTAAACAGTGCTGGCGTAGTTCTAGCACGGTCTGTTATCACCCGGTTTGTGAGAGGGAAGGAAATTCCACTGCCTACACACAAACATCAAGTGCTGGTTTATCAGCTGTAGTTTTGTCTGCAAGTTCAGGTGTAATTTTATTTTTCAGTGTGTTACATCCAAAGAGTTCAGGTCACGAACTGCCTTTTTACACTTCCCAGCTGGGCAGGAAAGGCTTTTCTTCTTAGTCCATGAACAAAGACGGAATGTTGAGAGTTTTTTAGTCCTAAAATCTTGTATAAATTTTGCAGAAAGCACCAGGTGAGGTATTTCACTGCAGATACTTCTCTTCGATAGCTGAAGGGTGGAAGTTTCTAAACTCTTCTTACCAGACCTCAGCGAGCAGATTTTGGTTGATGCTGTTATTCTGGTGGGATGATCAGGTGCTGTGCTGTAACCCCTCCTCCTTCTTGTGCGCTTGCTTCCAGGTGGCACAGGAGATCTGGGTCTGTGAGAAGCAGACGATCACCAAGTGGCAAGGAGACATCCTTGCCTACAAGGAACATCTCAAGTCCAAGCTGGTGGACGAGGATCCGCAGCTCACCAAAAGGACCCACAACGTGTGAGCGCCGGCGTGGCTGCTCGGGTGGACGCTGACGGTGGCCGATGTGACTCGCCCGCCTGCCGCCGCAGCGGGACTCCGCTGCCGGCTCCGGCTGTGTTCTAGGATGCTGCAAAACTGCTTCCCCTCAACTTGCCTTGCACCTCTGTCGGGACAGATCTCTGCTCTCCACATCCGGCTACGTCTGGGCAGCCACTTCTGTGCCGAGATGACGTCTGCCCTGAGCCAGGCCTTGGCCTTAAGCGCTCTGGGGTCACGGCAGTGGCAGGTCAGGTCTCTGCAGTGACATGGCAGTGGAGACCCCAGCCCAGCTTCTCCCGCCTCTTCCTTCCCAATTTCTGCTTCAGTTTAGATACTTCACTTCAAACTCCTCTGGCCTTGGTTTGTTTTTAACTATTATTTAACAGTGTAATTAACGGATCTGCCTGAGAATCCATCCGTCAATAAAGAGGGAAGAACAGTCTTGTCTGTTTTCGTGAGCCATTGTGGTTACTGGGGCACGCTGGGCCAAATCAGGAGTGCCGAGCACTGAGGAAGGGTGCAGAGCCCTCACCTTCTCCTGGGGTTGGAGGTTCACTTCTTCAGCACTACCAAAGCCCACCAGAACTGGTGGGATCCATGAAGTGGTGAGTGCTGGGCTCTGAGGGTTCGCACTGGGGAAAGCTCTGTTCATCCAGGGATGCTGGGCTTCCCAGTTTGTGAGGGGACAGCAGGCCACGCCTGCTGCTCGTGGTGGTGGTGGCTCAGGGGTTCTGCACGTGGGGAGATGGAGGCAGACTGGGATGTCTGTGGAACACCCATGTGTGTTCACTGCAGCAGCGGCTTCAGCGTGTGCTTCTCCTTCTCCGTGAACTGTCCAGGTCCAGTAATGAGACTTGGTAATTCAGGAGTTGGGGACTATGAGTTAGTCGTTCCTTGAAGGTTGAACTAAACAGAACTCATCAACTGAAGTTAGTTTAACATTGATTTTTGTTCTTAACAAGTTTATAGAACAGTCGGTGTTTAAACCTCACCCTGTGCCACAGCACCTTGAACAAAACACTTTTTTCATGTATTTTTAAAACCATTAGAAGGTGCTACAGAACAAGGCAGCAGATCAGATCAAACAGCTTCTTATGAGGGTGAATTCTCACTTTAATCACTCCTGACATGCGAGAGGGCTGTGCTGGCCAAGCGGAAGGTCCGTGTAGCCCCAAGGCCTGTGCCAGCAGCACGTGTTGACAGGCGGTTGAAGAACAGGACCAAGATGTGGTTGTGCTCTCCCGGGGTGCTTCCACAGGTGCCGACAAGCTGCAGCTCTGGCTTCCTAAGAGAGCATCTCCCTGGGCTTCTGCCCAAGGGAATGGTCACAAGTTTCTCCAAAGGGACCGTCTGTGGCCGTTGCTGTAGAGCACCACGTGTTGTCCGCAGGACAATGGATGTGGGAGCTGCTCCCGGTAGATGGTGCAGAACATTCAGAGTTTCAGTGTTTCAGCAATGATCTGAGAGGAGTAAAAAAAGCCTGAGTCTTTTCTGAGAAAATACTGCAGATTAGTTGAAGTTCTGCAGTTCAGCCTGGAACAGTCACTGAAGTGTCACAGTGCAGCACTTGGGCAGTGATGGAGTCAAAGCGACCCCCAGGTGAGTGACTCCTGGAAAGGCTCATTGGAGCTGCACAAGCCAGAACAATAACAGGCGGATGCTCCTCTGTGTTCTGCTCTTGAGGTTGGAAAACAATGTCAGCAAGTTGGAGAGTCACAAAGCAGCTGTGAGAACAGGGTCCTGCCTGAGGCCAGAGCTGTTCCTGCTGCTCCTCCTCATCCTCAGCCAACATTTGGTGACAACTCTTGCCGCTGCATTTCAGATTGGTGCAGTCAAGAGCCGCGGCGGCGATAATAAACACAGGATATAACCTCACGCTGCCTTCTTTGGGGACGGTAAATCCCGAGAAGAGCCTGGGGACACTGGGGTGACAGCCAGCAATGGACCGTGGTCAGATGCCTTGACTTGCAGCTGTTCCATGGCGACAGTTCGTGGACAGTTTGGGCTGTCCTGGACGGTTTGGCAGCAATGTCCTGGAGCACCGACTGTGGGAGAGCCACTGGCCAGGGCAGAGGCCTTCTGAAGCGTTTCAGCAAGGTCTTTTCTGGTCGTGCACTAAACTCGGTCTAGATAAATCATGAGAATTGTTCCTGAGTTGCCCAAATGGTCAATTCTGTGACAGAAGCTGCCTGGAGCCTCTCCTCTGTTACTGGTGCTCGTGGTCTAGAATTGAGGTTGGCTGTAACCCAGCTACAGCCAGAAGTGGCAGATGCTGCGTCGAGCGCGGGGTCGTGGGATTCCCTGGCCCCTGTGGTGTGGGTGGGTCCAGATACTTGGGAAGCAGCACCAGGGTGAGTGGAGCCCAGCGCAGCCCTGGCCCTGTGGTGGGGGAAGCGGGTGGTGATTCCCCAGACCGGGGAGTTCAGATCCAACTGCTGCTCAGCGCAGAGCCTCCACACTGGCTATACTGGTTCTCTGCGCTCAATGCGCGGTCACTGCTCCTTGTCCACCAAAGGGCTTCCTTGTTTTGTCGGGAAAACAAGCGGGGTGGGAGTGTGTCCTCCGGTGCCACATGTGGCTGTGCTGTGGAGAGGCACCATGGCCAGAGCTCCTTCAGTATGAGACAGCTCTCATGTGCTGCAGCCACTGGAGAAGGTGGAACAGTCCTGGTCACAGGGAACAGTCTCCCCCAGCACAAAGCTCTCACCTCTTACAGCTCTGTCCATCAGTGGGTGGGTGGTCTGTAGGTGGGGGGAAGCCCTGAGCTGTTCCTGTCGGTGCATAGCCTCGTACACAGCAGAAGTGGTGACGTTACCTGCTCCTTACTCCCAGTACAAGTCATCCATCTCTTGACAGAAAATGCTGCTCCTGTGCCCAGAAGGACCCCACCGTCCCCTATCTTCAATGCCATTCCAGCCTGTCCCACCTGATCACTGCTGCTTCAGTTCTTGGGTGCAAAAAGCCAAGAGGCCCCGTTGTGCTGAGAGAGCAGGGAGAGTGCTGGCTCTTGGGCTGTCTATAACGCTGTTGTTAGTCACTAGAACAACATTCCCCCCAGTTACTGCGTCTCTGCTGACAGCTCCGTACCTGCTCCATAGCACAGAAGTGGTTCCACCCATTTGATCCTGGAAGCAACACCTTGAGAGCTACGACTGAGTACAGGGATCTCGTCAGTGCTGATCAATAGCTAAAGGGGGTTTAGGAGGATGGGCCAGACTCTTCCCAGTGGTGCCCAGTGCCAGGACAAGGGGCAACGGGCACAAACTGGAACCTGGGAAGTTCCACCTGACCATGAGGAGAAACTTCTTTGCTGTGAGGGTGACAAAGCCCTGGCCCAGGCTGCCCAGAGAGGTTGTGGAGTCTCCTGCTCTGGAGAGACTCCAAACCCACCTGGATGCCATCCTGGGCAACAAGCTCTGGTGACCCTGCTCTAGCGGGGGGTTGAACTGGATCATCTCCAGAGGCCCTTTCCAGCCTCCACCATACTGGGATTCTGTGGTTTACACTGCTCCACCAAAGCAGGAGCCCTCCTCTTACCAGAGCCCAGGATGGGCCTGGGAACAGCTCTTCCCTGGCACTTCTGCCCCACGTGAATGAGAGGCTGCTGCTCTTGCCCAGCTCTCTGCCCACATTCCCCTCACACTTTCTCACCTCTGGAAGTTCAGCTGAATCAGCTACTCCCCAGCTCTGCTCGGTGCACCTGCCCCTGACTTGGTGCAAAGTGACCACATCTGTCAGCCACAGCTGTGTGTCCATCCTGCTCCTGGAGCTGCACCTGAGGCAGCCGAGGCACATGTGCTATATAACCCTGCCTTGGCACCCACTGGCTGCTCTGCTGGAGCTTGTGCTGTGGGAGGTTGAGATGAGTGCAGAGGCTGGGAAGAAGCGTGGTCACACTCCCATGTCTGGGGACAGGAAGTCCAAGAGGAAGCCGAAGAGAAAGGAAACCTACTCAGTCTATATCTACAAAGTACTGAAGCAGGTGAGCAAATGTTTCCTTTCTGCTAGAGATAGCTTTGTCTGTAAAGTTACTTCTGCCTGTTGTGTGTCAACCTCAGAAAGAGGGAAAAAGGGAAATTTGGTTTGTAGAGAGGTGATAAAAAGGGAGGGTGAGGAGACCACAGGCTGAGCCCCAACAGTGTGTGTGTGTGTGGATCCTTGGGACAGGAGTCAGGAGATGGATCAAGATCAGGAAGAGTTTCCTAGAGAGAACAAGCTCTAGTGCATGGCTCTGCCTAAAGATGTAATTGAGAAGTCAGTAGGGCAAGGACAGCTGCTGCTGGCCCTGGGAGTGTTAAAATCTTTCTGGTGATTTCTGTTGAGGAGATGAGGAAAAGAATTTTGAGGTGGCTGTGAGGCTGTAGACATGACCTGGAGCATATGGGCATTTCTGTCCCTTTCAGACTGGTTTTCCATTGGGATTGTGTGAGGCTCCTGCCAGTGCCATCCCAAAGCTGCTGTAGTGTCCTGGGGTCTCTTAGTCTCATGCAAGTGACACTCACCTTGAGACCCTCAGGGTGGCAACTGTGGGTCCCTTTGGGGTCAGGGTGCCCTGTCTGGGGTGGGAAGGGAGTGTCCCACTGCCTCCAGGGTGATGGGTGTGTGAGACGGTGCTTGGTGACCATCCGGCAGGTGCACCCTGACACCGGCATCTCCTCTAAGGCCATGAGCATCATGAACTCCTTTGTCAACGACATTTTCGAGCGGCTGGCCTTGGAAGCCTCGCGCCTGGCCCAGTACAACCACCGATCCACCATCACCAGCCGCGAGGTGCAGACGGCTGTGAGGCTTCTGCTGCCTGGTGAGCTGGCCAAGCACGCCGTCTCCGAGGGCACCAAGGCCGTCACCAAGTACACCAGCAGCAAGTGACCGGCTGGGCCCTGGGGAAGTCCCGCTGCACCGGTTGGGCCCCAATAAAGTTCTGCTGCATCTACCGGCCCGTGTCTCTTGTGGTGCCGGGGGGGGGAGGATGAGGAGCCCCGGGGGCTGCGCTTCGTCCCGGCGGGCGCCGGGGAGCGCTCCTCAGCCGAGCACCAGCCCGGGGGCTGGGGCTGCCGCCGGCCCCGCTCGGCGAACCCACCCCCCGGGGGCTGGCGGAGCCAGGCCGGGACGGGAGATGCGGGGAGGCTCCTGCTCCGCCCGCCCGTCCCGTCTTCCCGCTGCGGAGCGGCCGCGGGCGGAGCCGGGGGGTGGGAGCCCTCGTCGGTGAGAGGCAGCTCGGCGAGCCGGTTCTTCGGGCCCCGGCAGGGTGTTTCCTCGGGGAACGCTCGTCCGAGCGGGACGGTGGGAGTGTTGGCGAAGGGTGCTGTGGGCATTGAGGGAGCACCCAGCCCGGGACCCCGCCCGCCCTGGCAGGGTGGGATGCTCCGGTTCATCACCCAGCACCGACTGAGCTAACCTCGAGTGCTCCTCTGCGAGCAGGTTACGGGGAGCCGCAGCGTGGGGAGCGCAGGCTGGGGGCTCCAGCCACGCTGGGGAAGACGCTGCGGTGCCTGGATACTGTGCGGGTTCCCAGTCCAACCCTTCGCGGCTCGGGTGGGTTCTCTGCAGTCCTGCCCCGGTACAACGAGTATGAATGAACTGGCCATTGGGCTCGGGGGCTGGTGCCTGTTAAGGTCTTGTCCTCATCGTAAGCGAGAACTTTAATGACGTCGTGCTTCGAAGGAGGAAAACTGTAAGTGAAGTTTCCTGTCAAATCGGTTTCAAGAAGGTGAGGGGGCAAGATAAAATGTTAAGTTCTCTAAAACCTTTTCAGTTGTTTATAGAATTGGGACCTGTTGATGGAGGGGGCTCAAAGCTGAAGTGGTTCAGAGGAAGCTGCACTCAGGGTGCTGGAGGGAGGCATAACCCAAACGTAGCATCGATGGGAAATGTGGGCTCCCTCACTAGCTGTGGGCCCAGAGGAGGTTCAAAGCAGCTGTAGGTAGCAGAGGAATGAACACAAGATGTAAAGGTCTTGGAATAACAGTTTGTGGTAAGTACAGAAACACCCTCTGTTTCTATTAAATTTTTAAAATTAAAACAAAAGGTGCTGCTTTATTCATTTGTAGGTAAAAAAGCTGTGAAATAGCAGCTAGTTGGGTCAACCACTTCCAGGTCAGTGTGTCCACTGACTTTCACCCGGGTCTTGAGAAAATGGGCTGGAGTTCCCTGGTCTGAGGGCAGTTATTAAAAACACAAATAATGCTGGAGCGGCAGAACTGGAAAGGAAAAGATTGGGGAGGGAAGGTGTTTCCCTCTGAGAGAGGAGGATGGTGGTGGTGGGTGTGGGTCAGTCAGCCCAGAACTGATTCTGGACAAAATAAACCTGCTCTGAGACTTGGTAAGAAATGAAGGGGCTGAATCGCAAGTACTTAATGTGGTTTATGTAGAGTACAACTTACTGTGGCAATTCACAGGCTTGATTGGTAAGGTCACAGCCTGGTCATTTATAATTGTTAGAGAGATTCCCTTGGCTGTTTAATTAGCTGTGGGTGGACCATGGAGCACCGGGAGCAGGTGGAGTTCTCCCAGCTCACAGCAAGCAGATACCAGGGATCCCAAACAGAGACTTTCCTTTGCGCAGGGTCCTGCAGCAGCTGCTGTCCAACCTCACCCAACCTGCAAATAATGGTGTGAACCCACAGCTCATGTCTTTGGTCTCTGCCTCACAGAGGCCGGTTGAACTGTGGCCATCTGGGTTCTTTGGTGGGGCTGGAGGAGAGGCTGCTGTTTGAAAGCAGCAAAGCTGGAAAGCCGGGGTCGCTCTGGGGGCCAGGACAGGCTCTGCCATTGTTCTCCAAAGCCCTTGTTTCACTGTTCAGGTTCTTGATTGCTAAAAGCCTGTGGTGGCTTTGAGTTTTCCACTGTTCTTTGGGTGCTGTGCTGGCCCCTTTTCACCAGCCCAGTGTCAACACCCCTTTGTACCAGGGCAGAGCAGAGGCTTGGTGTCAGGGGGTGCAGTTAACACTGGGTAGAAGGATTTCTTGTGTTTTTAAACTGTTTTCAAAGCTGATCTCGTTTTCCTGATCATCTTTTTGTTTGTTTGGGGTTTGTTTTCTCCCTTTTGGGTGGGGGAGGAAGAAATAGTGCAAAAGGAGCTGGACTGACAGGAGAAACAAAGCATATTTTCTTTCTAGGACCAATGGACGTCACCTCCTCTTGCTTCCAGTGGCTTTGAAGGGACAACTTGGTCCTGCAGAGCTATAAACTGGGCTAGGATGCAGCCTCCTCAGACCATCATGTTAATGACTGGTGCTGTCTGTCTGTCCTGGGGCTGACCGGGAAGTTCTCATCCCCTGGTGCTTCCGGCATGGGTGAGCCAGGGCCTGAGGGAGCATTAGCAGGTTCTACCTGTGCAGCCCTCAGGGCTGAGCAAGTACAGTGTCCAGAGCCATGGTGGAGGTTGTAAGCTCCCAGGCTGGGGTGGGACAGCCCGGCTGCCTGTGAGTGCAGCACCCTGGGGTGTGGGGCAGTCCCGGGGCTCCTGCACAGAGATGCTGCCTCAGGGTCTGTGGTGGGGTGAAGGGAATACATGGGTGATGTTCTGGGTGGAGATGTAGTGGAGGACCTTCAGCAGCTTCAAGCTGGGGCTGGGTGCCTTGTTCTAAAGTCTTCTGGTGGAAGCAGAAGTTGGGGTAGGAGTGTCAGGAGGAATCAGAGCTATGTTAGGTCCCGGGTGACACTATGTGGGGCAATTCTGGAATTCACCAGCCTTGTGAGAGGATGCTGAGGCTAGGGAGCTGTGACAGGTCCTTGTCTCTGATCGGGGTCAGTCTGGCTCAGGTGAGCTCTATGTGATGCTCCTACAGAGGGTACAAGAGGCAGCAGAACTTAGGCTGAGGGTGTCTCCCTCGGTCCCAGCCCTGCTGCTAAGGCGTGGAGCTGGCTGGGGAGGGAGGAAGAAGGCTGTGCCGGCTGCCCTATTTCCTTTTGGCCGTAGGACGGTGTTGCAGAGTCTGTTTGCTTCATCGTGCCCTGACTACAGAACCGCTCCTGAGCACGGGAATTGGAGCAGCATCTCACCCGGTAGAGCTGGACTTTGATTCCTTCTAGTCCATGTGGTGCTGTGGGGAGAGGCTGGTGGGTGGCAGAGTGGCTGTGTTGGGGCTGTCCATGAGCCGGGTTCACAGGGACACGCGGCTGGATGTGGCCTGGGACAGTCCGGCCAAGGAGCTGCGAGCAGGCTGCGTTTGCAGCTGAAGGCGAGCGGTCCTTCTCCTTGCCCGGTCTGTTCTGGTGCTCTCTGGGCCACAGGGTCCATGTTCTCCCCTTTGCCCAGCTGCAGGTGATGCTTTCTGTGGGATGGAGGGAGCTCCTGGAGAGCCTGGAGCTGCAGTTCTGCCGCTGCCCTGGGGGTGGTTCTCTCCGACTGCCCGATGTCAGCTAGATCGCTGCTGCCCGGGCAGGAGCCGCTGCTGCCCGGCTCCGAGCAGGGCCCGAGGACCTGCAGCTTCCCTCCATGGCAGCCCGGCTCCTGAGCAGTTAACTGGCCGTCTGTGCGGGTCAGCTGCTGAGTTCTGTCTCCTGGGAGTGTCTGGTAGAGCTTCCAGCCCTGGGTGAGCCCAAGAGGAGGAAGGCTTCAGTGAGGTGCTTGGTTCTCCAGTACGGCAACCTGAGCATCCTGCTTCGTGTCTTCCCCCCATGGAGGCTGGAAGAACAGAGTTGGTGATGGGCTTTGTAGTTCTCTTACTACATCCCTGCGTCTCCTCTCAGACCTGGAAGGACAGCGGGCAGCGTAGAGGCACCGAGCTTGAGAGGCGGGAGGAGGTGGTTGCTCTTGGCCTGGTGAGTTCTGCGCAAACCTGCCCCGATTGTCTCTTTTGCATTTCCCATGTCAGGGAGTTCATCTTTCACTGTGCCGGGGTCACGCTGTCTGTTTCCCTGCTGTCCATCCCCATGGAGCTGCCCTGACACGCCTGTGCAGGGTGTCCCACGCAGCTTCCCTCTGCCTGGCACAGACCAGCTCTGCCGAGGGCTGCTCCGCAGCTCAGCTTCTCACAGGAGGGACCTGTGACTCCACGCCCTGGTAGTGCTGCGAGGCTTCAGTGGGTCAGGCGAGGGCTGAGTGAAGTTGCTTTGGGATTCACAAGGAACTGGGCCCTGCGAGAATGACCCCGGAGCCCTCAGGTCACAGTCAAAAGCAAACCTTAGCTCAGAGCCTCTTCCAAAGCATCTTGGGACTCCTTGGTCCATGTGAGTGTCTTCTCCCAGGTCTGCCTGTGTCATTGCAAGTCTCCCAGTGAGTTCTTCGTGCTGCAGCTCTGTCAGGTTGCATGTCCCTGACCCTGTGTCCATCTTGCCAACCTACACACGCCCATGGGCTAGAAGCAACCTCTTTTTTTTGCCTTGGTCCACTCTTCAAACCCCTCAGAAAGAGCACTGTAGTGTGATAAACTGAGTCAAGGAGTTCATAAAAAAACCACCAGTGGTGCCTGTGTTCTCTGTTCCATTTGTAGGAGAACCATGACCTGGAGTCTGTGCTCTTCTCTCAGGGTGGGGGCCCATGAGGCAGACCATCTCTGGTGAGCTGTGCAGGTTTGAGGGGAGGGGGCTGTGTGGGCAGTGGAGGCTGGCACCAGTCACAGCCCCATGTGCGCGACTCTTCCCGCGTCACTGTGTCCCTCGGCAGCGGTGCTGCCGGGTGGCTGCTCTGGTGCGTCGTTAGATGCTGTTCCAAATAGCCCAGGCAGGAATCGGCGCTCAGAGGAAAACGAGCTGCTGATGGATAGCTCTGGTGGTGCCAAAGCTGTTAAAATATGAACCTCTCAAGTGCAGCCAGGGTTCCAGCATGGGACTCTCGCCCTCTGTACTCAGCTGCTGCTGTGTGGGACAGTGCTGGTCTGCATCCCTTCCCTTCTCTGGTTTGGTCTGAGGCAGGCTGTCATCTCTGAGTCCCACAGTAACTTGGGGCAGCCCAGATCCCTGCCTGGAGAACAGGAGCTGAGTGATGATCGAAGGTCAAGGGCTCCCCTGGGAGCACACAGGTTGCTGTCTGAGGCTCTGTTATCCCTGAGGCTGCCAGCACAGTCATGGGACCGAGGGGCCGTGGAGCTACGTCTCCATCTCTGTTGTCCCCAGCAATGGTTGTTGCAAGTAGTTTGTTTTGTGTTCGTTCTCTCTCCCTCTCTCTCCACACTCTGTTCACTCTGGAGTTTTGGATGTGACCAACACTAACACTGCTTCCTTCATCTCCCCTGCTGGGGACTGTGTGTTGGGGTGGGCATCTTCACAGGGTCATTATGTGGAAAAGTCTTCCTCGATATCCGTAACCTCCATGGCTGTGTAACGCTGTTCTGACGTCCTCTCCTTGCATCTCCCTGTATTACCTGCTGCACACGGTGGGGACACTGGAAGCCCTGCTCTCTGGTGAGGTGTTTCCTGATGCTGTCAGAGCCCCAGGGACTGACTTGCGGTGCTCCAGTGCTGAGGAGCTTGGGACGGGTCAGGATGCTCCTCTGGGGCCAGAGGACAGGAATAGGGTGGGCACAAAAAGTGTGTTCTCACCTAGCAAAGTGTATTGGGCTGGGCTCAGGACACTACCTAGTGGTACCCTGTGTGGTCAGCGAGTGGGAGGAGGACGCTTCCACGCGGCCCCATGCAGGGCGTGGGGCTGGAGAAGGGTTTGACATGGGCAGAGTGGCCCCATGAGGAATGGCTGCTGCAGGCCACACGCCGTTTTCCCATTAGCGAGTGTTTAGTTCAGCGTTTTAAATAATTGTGTCCTCGGAATGATATTTAAAATCCATTTGGGAGGCAATGAGGCGGGAAAGTGCCTGTGCCATTGTGATGACGCTGCGCGGGCCGCGCCACACATGCATATTACAAACTCGTTACAGGCTCGTTTACACGCACGCTGCTCGCTCCCCGCACAACCTCTTTCTGATGCTCCTAATGTTTCTTCCCCACCATGGCTGTTCCTGCTTGGCGCTGGGGAGACATCTCCTTGGTAAGCAGAGCTGTTGTCCCCTGCAGCAAGAGGAGCGAGGGCGCTGGACACAGCGGTTGGCTGCTGCTCCTTGGCGTCGGGGTGCTTGGTGATGGGGCTGTCTCTCGGGTGTCCTGTCCTTCACCAGTGCTCCGTGCTCCATGCAGAACTGACTTCTGACAAGCTCTTGCACTTGTGTTATTGCAGGCTCCGGACCCCAGAGCCTGCTCTGGGGCACAGCTGGGAGAAGAGCTGCAGCACGTCTGCCAGCTGGACCGTGATGCTGGGTGCCAGCGTGTGCTCTTGAATGTCCGTAGGAAGCTGTGTGAGCTGGAAGGACCAGGCGTGAGGGAGCAGATGCAGCAGCCTCAGCAGCGGTTCCTCAAGGGTCAGTGAGTGGCTGAATGGGAGGCTGGCCTTGCTGCTCCCCCTCTGTCCCTGTTCCTCTCCGACTGCTGCGTGGGCACCCTTCACCGTCCTCCCAGCCTGTGGCAGGACAAGGCTCCAGGTACCACTTTATCCTCGTCCTGTTGGCCTTGGTGGCGTGAGCAGTGTTCAGCCTTCTCCCCTTGTCCTCTACCTCCTGATCTTGTTCGGCCCCTTCCAGCCAGGGTCCTGGCCGTGGTTTTGCTTGCTGCCACCTTGTGACCAAACACTAGTGGGTGAGGGTCAAGCCCCTAGGTGTACTTGGGGGTTCTGACATCTGTGTCCCTTGCACAGTGACCATGCTGGCTGCTCTCCTGGGTAGGAAACGGGTGGCTCCAGCATCCTTTTCTCAGAAAAGGCCACTGAGCAGATCCAAGGGCAGGAGCAAAGATGGTTAAACTGGAGGAGGAAGGGCAGGGTGTAAAACATGGGTCCTATCTGTGGTTGAGCAGCAAGCGATCTCAGGAGGTGGCATTTTCCCCCCCATCCTGCCCCAGGGCTGGTGAATCTAAATTTCCAGCGTGTTGGGGAAACCAATGTGGTGGGGTAGGCTCAGGATGGAGGGGTTGGGCCCACAGCCTGATGCTGAAGGACTGCCAGCTATTAGGATCTGGGGCAAGGAAGCACTTTGCCCTGAGCCTGGATGTGCTGCCTTCATCCCCCTTCCTGCCAGCAATCAATGGGGTGGTCACAATGTGCTGTCCCAGTGAGGGGCTGCCTGGTGTGGCTGGGAGGGGACTGAACCTGCTCAACGCACAACACAGCACTCACCCAAACCCCCAAAACCCTCCAGTCATGTATATTTAATATTAACAAGTGACACAACTTGTCCGTTCCACAGGACAGATGGTGTGGTCCAGGAGATAACTCAGTTCTGATGTAATGGCTCCTAATAACACCCACCTTGCTGTCCCCGGGACACCATGGTCCAGGATCAAGTCAGTGGGTCAGTGCAGCAGTTCCAGGTAGTTTGGGCAGTAGTTCCAGGAAGTTTGTGGTCTGGGTGCAGATCACCCTTGCTACGTCACCCCAGTGACCACAGACGCTCTCAGTTATGGGACTGGGTAGAGAAATATTGGCTGAAATTCCCTCAGCTGCCCACAAGTCCTTGTAGCCATCGCTGGCACTCGCAGCTTGCCCTGCGGGAAGGTTCTCCTGTTGGCAGGAACACCATGATTAACGGGTTAGTTACAAGACAGTAGTTGAGGAGTCGTCAACGTTTAAGAGGTTCCAAACCTATGTCAGGCTTCTACAACTTCCTGGCTAATGGCATCAGCTCTGTCCTGCAGAGTGAGCTGTGATCATCCTTCACCCCTAAATGTGATGCACTGTGGCTGAGAGGTGGGTGGTGTAGCTGGGCATACCCCTCTCAGGGGCCTGAGGACACTTGCCAACCTCTTGAGGAGTGCGTGGGAGACAGTCTTCCTCACTGCCAGGAAAGCTGGCTCCTGTCATATCAGCTGCTCTGGCAGCACTTGCCTGTGTGACCTCCTCTGGTCCCACCAGGCTGCCCTCGTGCCGGTTCCCAAGAGTAGCACGTGGGGCTTGTAAGGGTGGGTTTGTTCGCTTACGACTTGGGACACCTCTTCTGCTGCAGCCTCTCCCCACCTCGCTCTCCTTTCCAAGTGGTCGCAGTGCAGATCAAACCAGCGCATGGGGATTGCTCCGAGGCTGGCTGCTGCCCCTCTCCTGTCCGTGCTGGTGATTGTGTCCAGCAGCTGAAAATAAGCCCTTGGAAAGAGGGGAGGTGGTGCAGGGGCGCTGCCAAGCAGGACTATTTATACTGGCTGAGTCAGGCCTGTGCCTGAACCCAGCTGGACGCTGGGGAGCTGGAACCCAAGAGCAGCCCACAAAGGACATGCCCTTGGGTACAAGGCTCTTGCCTGCAGCAGCGTGTTTGTGAGGTTCAGCCTTGTCCCGTTTGCTCCCGTGATGGACTGCACCCTTCCCTCCAGCTCTGCCGCACCACGCTCACCGCAGCTGGACGAGGAGCAGACGGATTGGTGGAAATATTCTCAGCCCTGGTACCACCACAATGAGCACAGCCTGAGCCTGGGTGGCCAGCGATGCCCCAACAGCCGCTTGGAGCCACTGGAGTGCCGGGATCTGCTGGTTCAGAACGCACTCTTCACCGGGGACCTGGAGATGGTGCAGAAGTACTTCACCAAGAGCGCAGCCATCAATCTTGTCATTGAGACCAAAGGGGATGAGCTGCGTTGGACTAGCAGGAAACGTGGTGGGTGTGCGGGGGTGGGACATGGGGGGATGGAGAGTGCTCGGGATGGGGAGCAGAGGAACAGCACAGACACCAGAGAAAAGCATTGAGAGGAACCCTCAGAGGTGGAGACAGGGTGGTGGAAAAGGAACTTGGGAAGAAAGGCTTTTGGAGGGGACTCCAGGGCTGTAGAACAAATGGTAACAGGCTTGTTGAAGGTGGCCAGAGACAGATCTGCTGGGAAATGGTGAGAATAGGGCCCTTGGAAGGGCTGCTGGAGAAGAACAACATCAGGACGGTCCTGTTAGAGGTCACTGGGGTAGATGTGCAATGTGTGAGAGGGAGAGTGCTTGGGTGAGAAGGCATCAGATGACATCAGAATGCACTTCAGTTGGGTCTGTTCCTTCAGACTGTTAGAAACTGGAGACTGTGACATGCTTTGAGAACGGCAGAGAGGTCTCAGCAGTGCCCTCCGGGCAGACTTGGCCTATATCCTGAGGGAGAGGCATGGCTGTGCCTCAGCCTTGTGGCTTGGTCCCCAAGCAGCTGCCTACAACTGCTTTGTGTCTCCCCATTGCTGTGGTGACATCCAGGTGTGATGCAGAGCCATCGTGATCCCTGCCCCAGCACTGGCTTGGAGAAGCTGCAGGGGGTTTGCAGTGATCAGCTGCAGCAGGGCTTTGCTCCAGAGCAGAAGCATTTGGTGCTTCACTTTATTACACGCAAGGTTTGCACCCTGCAAACTGTTCTGTTCTGCTCTGTGAGATGGGCTGGGCAAGGGGAGCGCAGATCCAGACTGCCAGAGGTGGTGGAGACAACTTCGTCTGGAGTGACAGGAGGTAGAAGCTGGTTGTTGTCAGTGTCTCCTCCCATCTGTACTCCTTGCTGTACCTTGCCCAGGTCCATCCCCTGGCTACTACTCGTGCTTCCAAGTTCTCTGGTGCCTTTAGCTGACCATCTCATCAGTGTCACCTCTGGGTTGTTCAGAGAGCAGCAGAGCCAAGCTGTGCCTGGCTGAGGGGCAGTGCCCATGTCCTTGTCCTCTCCACTGTCTGTGAGCAGTGCGGTGCCAGCGTGCTCCTAGGAGTGGAGGGGCCATAACTGCTCCACTCGACTCCACAGCAGGCGGGTGGCAAAAGCCCCCCTGTGCCAGAATGCAGGAGCTGGTGATGGCAGTCGCTTTCCCAGAGGTGTGGGCTCTCGCCAAGTGTCCTGGCACAAAGCTGTGGAGCACACGGACAAAGCTGGGCTGTGACTGAGTGTTTCGTGGGGGTCCACACTAGCAAGAGACAAACGGATAGGCTGGGTGGGCAGCTGCTGCTTGGGGAGGGGGAAGATTATTTACTGAGTTCCAGGGTTTGTACAACCAGGTTTTGAATTGTTACTGTCTGCTTAGGAGTAAAAATACAAAAGGTATTACCCTGGGTGTAACTGAGACCACTAGTCAGTAAAATAATCACACTCCTGCCCTGCGCTGGGCTGACAGACACCCGCACAGCACATCTGTCTGTCTGTAGCAATTTGTGCCCCAAAGCAAACAGAACAGCTGATGTAAAACAGCTTCACACGCAAACAACTCCTATCACCAAAGCTTCAGGACGTGAAAAACCCAAAGAAACGAGATCATTCAACAAGCACAGACCGAATTTCTCAGATAAGGGTATAGAGCAAAGCCTCGTGTGACCACAGTTTGGTTATGCGTCTCCCTGAGACCTTACCTGCTTGGTGGCCTCGGAAGTAGCCCCTGGTGAGCTGGTCTTTCCCCAGTCATCCCTATCGCTGTTCACAGAAGCAGAGTTAACTGGCGTGGTGTTCCCGCCACGAACTCACCCAGCCTTTGCCTCCCTGGTCATGCTTTTGTGATTGGGAACTGCAGGCTCCCACGGGGAAATCTTTGGGGGAACGAGCCTGCCCGCTGCATCCCTCTCTGCACCCTTTCACACACCACGTCTGAGCTAGACCGGGCGGTGAAGCTGGCACGGGTGGAGCGCGCTGGAGACTGTCGGTGTAGAACTGGGTCGTTTATTTTCATTACTGAGAAGGGTGAAGTTCCCTGTCTCGCGCTCTTCCCTGGTCCCCCAGGTAGCTGTTGTGTGGTGGTCTGTTGGGGGTCACTTAACTTGTTTGTAGCTGCGTGATCTGAATAGTTCCATGACACAAAATTAAGCTAAGGACCACTAGTATTCTGTGAGGTTCCGTGTGTTCTTTGGGACACGTGGTCTGAACAAAACATGATGCTGACAAGCTGTGAGCAAATCGTGTGGCTCTGTAACCAAAGGAGGGGCGGGAGGATTCGTACAACTGAGTGGCGACGGGGGAAAATGCCATCACAGGGGAAGGGACAGCGGTGAGGGGACTGTTGGGGGGTGGGAAAGGGGGTACTAAAATGGTGTGGGGGCTCCCTGCAAGGCTGAATTTCGAGGAAAAGAAGGAAGGGGTCTGGAGGAGTTACCTTCTGTGGTTTTACTTCACTCCTAATGCCATTCCTGCCTGCCCTTTGGCTTTAAACTTTGATTAAAAAGGACTTTTCTGCGGCTTCTTTGAAAACCCGTGTAGTACCAAGGGAAGTAGCATGCGGGTGTGCGGTGCTGGAGACACGCAAGGAGCCAGCGGCTGGACAAGGGTGTGTGGAGGCAGCTGGTTGTGGTCTGGGTGGCAGCTGGTGACAACTGGTTAGGTGGGCATGGGACCACTTCCCTCTCTGTTTTCTTAGTAGTGTCCTGCATCCGGGGCTTTCCCTTTGCAGCCACCCACTGCGGCGATGCTGCTGCCTGGGAGGAGTGTCCTTACCGGCCTCTTGGCCCAAACATTTGGTCACAAGGCTTCCCAGAATAGAGCAGCTGAGACCTGAGCTGTCCCCAACCTGGGCCAAGCCGTGGTGTGACACGTCAAGCACATCAGCCTGTCAGCCAAAGCACAGGGCACTGCTGGGGCCGTACCCTCGGGCTCAGAGCCTGGCTGGGGAGGCAGCAGCAGGTCCTGCCCTGGGTTCTGTGGAGGGTCTGGGTCCCTCATCATGAGTAGCATCACTGGCAGAGGAGACAAGAGTCAGGAGCCCATCTGCACGCGGAAGGCGGATGGCCCTGCCCGAGCCTACTGGCAGGCGCTGCTGACCGGGGATCGGGGGGCTGTGGCCGAGATCCTCAGCCATCCTCAGAACAACCTGAGCCCCAACGTTCTGTTTGACACCAGCGACCTGGAGGAATGGAAAAACTACCGCTTCAACATCCGCCGGCTGAGTACGCAGGGAGCAGCGGGGCCGGCTGGACGGGGCTCAGCGTCTCTCGCTTGGCTGCTCTTGCTGGGATCGTGTGTTCTGGGGGCTGCCTGGGTTAGGGAGGAGTGGGGATGGGAGTGAGAGCACGGGGATGGGGTTGGGTTCTGCTGTGCTGTTTGTGGGAGGGTGTGCGTGTGCCTGGGAGTGTGGGGTGTGCCTGGGGTACCTGGTCCTTCTAGCAGGGGTGGGGCAAGTGTTTGGAAACTACTTGGGTTTCCCCACCGGGCCAAGGAGGTTCCAGCTCCAGGTCATGCTCTGTCTGTGGCCGGCCCCGTAGCCCGGCTCTGTGCCCATTCTGTCCATGTGCACCCTGGCTGGGCTGCTGGTTCTCTCGGGGGTTGTTCTGGCAAGGAATTGTCACAGCACTGTGTTAGGTCCTCAAGACGGTTCACTTCGAACCTGCCCCTGGGAAAGGCAGTTGGCCACATGCTGCTTCTGCGAGAAAGAGGTGAGAGGGATGTGGTGTTGAACACACCCCATGGTCCTCCAGCCCACAGATGGGCAGCAAGTTGTGTGGTTTAAGCAGCCCTTTTCCTATAGCAGCTACAGGCTGTTTCCAGTAGACAGCACCAGTTCAGCACTGGTTCCAGCTGGGTCAGTGTTTTTGAGAGTGGGCAGGTTTCAGCCCCTTGCTCTCTCCTAGATGTCCATCTCCCCTGAAGCTTGTTCATCTGCACCATGCTCAGGGCTTGCCCGAATCTTCTGTGTGGTGGCAGCTTGTCCAGCACCCCTTTGTTTTCGTGCCTGGTTCCTCGCGCCGCTTCACGTGAGATGTCCTTCCCAGCCCTGCCCGGGCCACGACCCTTCAGCCACTGAGCTCCTGTCCACGAGGGAAACCCCAACTCAAGGGGGATCTACATCACGCTGTGGCTCAGAGGGTGCTGCACCTGCTCCGAGAGCAACACAGATCGAGAAACCAGAAGCTGATGCTTAATGGCTGGAACTTTGCAGGGTTTACCTGTGGGAGTCTGTAGACGGTTTTATGTGGTGTCTCGCCCTGATTGTTCCCTCCCTCTGCACGTGCAAGAGATGCTCCAGCTGAAGCCTTAACCTAAGCTTTTAGAATGCCTGTGGTGGGTTTATTCTTAAGGATGTTACGCCTCATCTTCTCCACGTAGGGCTTTGGGTATCTGCTCTCCGCTTGCTGCTTCTTGTGGCCACAGCCATGGCGCCAGAGGCATGCGCCCATCTTGGCTTTCCAGGCGCTTGCTCTGTGGCACATCTCGAGGTGGGTGGTGGCAATGGCAAGTGCAGGCTTGTGGATTTGTGTGTGTGAGGAGTGCTCGGCTCTCCTTGCTGAGACCCCAGTGCTGCCTGGTGCATTGGAGGTGGGGAGAACCTGGTTGCTCTGTCCGCTGAGCTTCATTTTTCACGTGCATTGTGGTCCAGCTCATCCAAGCCAGGCTGTGTCCTGTGTCCATCAGCTGCCCCCCACAAGGGGGATAGCTCAGAGGTGCTATTGGGCACAGGGTGGGCTCAGCTGTGGCTGAATGTGGCTCCCTGACCTCCCTTTCCCTGCAGGACTGTGGTCTCTGAGCTACGAGCAGGAGCTCACCACACCGCTGCACATCACGGCCAGCCGCGGCTACACCGAATGCCTGCGGCTCCTGCTGCTCCGGGGAGCTGCCGTCGACTTCGCGCCGGGGGGTAAGACTGCCCTGCACGAGGCTTGCGCAGCAGCCAGGACCGACTGCACGCGCCTGCTGCTCAGCTTTGGGGCCGACCCAGAGGCCGTCTCTGAGGACGGGTACAAGCCGCTGCACCTCTGCAAGAGCCCAGACTCCCTCGAGTGAGTCCTGCCCTGGGGATGTGGTGGCCTCTCTCCCCCTCAAACCTCGGCCTGTGTGGAAGGGGTCCCTGTTCATCCCTGCAGGTGGGCTGGGGAGCGGGGTGGCCGTGTTACCTGTTCCTGGAGCAGGATCACCTCTGAATTCCCACCGACAGCAGCAAGCTCTAGTTCTCAGCTGATGCAGCTGAACTTGGTGCTGCTCCCTGGCTACCGCAAGCCACCAGCAGTGCAGAGCCCATGGCTCCGTGGACTGGCTTCCGCGGGTGCGTGCAAGCAGAGCCAGGCTGTGACACCACTTCATTGAAGATCTGTGGGAGCTAGCTAGAATTAGGGTGACAGCATCACTGCTCCCCAGTCATCCTGGCTTCAAACCGCTGCTCCAGGGCTTGACGAGCACGATTTTTGGATGTTTGGGAAAGGTGAAGGATGTGTGATAGGACCTGGAGAGGAGAGCCTGTCACCGAGTCCTTTTGGCCCACACAGGTGTGCCCAGCAGCTGCTGCAGCACGGTGCCAGCGTGAACAGCCAGACAGAGGAGGAAGGTGACACAGCCCTGCACGTGGCAGCACGGCATGGCCTTATGGACCACGTCCAGCTGCTTCTGCGCTATGGGGCAGAGCTGGAGGCCAAGAACGAGGAGGAGCAGACGCCACTGAACGCTGCCTGTGCTCAGCCCCATCAACCCCAGGACATGGACCGCTACTACCGGGTCTGCCAGCTGCTGGTGGAGAGCGGGGCCAGCGTCAATGCCGCGGACAGGGACCATCAGCGCCCGCTTCACCTGGCTTGCAAGAATGCCAACGCTCAGGTAGCAGAGTTACTGCTGGCCAGGGGCGCAAACGTCAACGTCATGAACTACAGCGGCAACACGGCACTGCACAATGTCCTGCAAGCGACCGCCTACAAGCTGGAGCATCACCCGGAGCAGGTGGTGCGAGCCCTGCTCAACCATGGTGCTGTCCGCATCTGGCCCGGCTCCCTCCTCAAGGTGCGGGGCCCACCGCCGCTGCTGTGCCGGGAGCGCGGTGGGAACGGGAGGCTGGGCACGTTGGTGCCCTGGTGGGAGCGAGGGGGTTTGTGTGGCAGCGGGGCTCGTTCCCTGCCAGCCCGCTTGCTGTCCTGCCCGTCTCTCTCCCAAAGGGGAGCTGCCATTGCTGGTAAGGGCTAACCTGGAGTTTTCTCCTGGGGGATGTTCTGCTGCGCTGTGTGGATGGTTATGGACCCAGTTTCCATAATCGTGTTGGCCCTTTTCCTCTCGGGGGCTGTTCCCTCTGGGGGCACACCCACCAGCTCATGCTGGCTCTGCAAGACACCAGCAAACAAAGGGTTAATTTCCTGTCTTAATTCCTGAGCAGTGCAATAATTACCCAGCCCGGAGATCAGCAGATTGCTCTCCCCTTTGGGAAAATACAGGAAAATCAACAATTAACACTAATTAATCTCCTATTAACGCCAGATAATGAGGATCACTCCTGCAGCCGGAATAGGCTCTGACAGCTACTGCTGGCCTGGGGAGTGGGAGCCCGAGCCGGGGGGATCTGCCTCGGCGCAGCTCGGCGTGGATGGGGTGTGCGCCGGAACCGCGCTGGTGCATGCGAGCCGCAGCGCCAGTGCATCGCGTGCACCTCTGCGGACACGGTCCCCGCCAGAGCTGCGGTCCGTGGAGCGTGTCAGGTGTCTTCTGGGGCTCTGAGCAGCACCTGACCTGGGCACAGCACATCTTGGGACACCCACGCTGGCACCGCACGTCCCCGAGACCCCTGCGCAGCCCTCAGCAGGGGCACGGTGTGCCTTGGGCTGGCTGCACACAGAATAGGTGTCAGTCCTCGCCCTGGAACGGCTCGTGCTCTAACTAGAAAATCATGGGGAAGGAGCCTGGCGTAGAGCAGAGCGTTGGTTGCTTATGAGCTGCTCGCAGCAGCAGAGCAGGTGAAGGAGATCTGTGTCCCAGCCATGGGAGTTAGTCCCTGCATCTTGGGAGAGGCTGCGGGGACCTGGTGGTGCTGGATGCAACCGTGCTGCGCATGTTGGGTTCTGGCTCAGCGCCCCTCTTTGCAGGAGCGGTGCTCCGGCATTTCCCACCAGCAGCGGGTTTGGTCTCCTGGGACAGCATGGGGGAAGGACCTTGGTTCCCCAGATTTACCCAGGTTGGTTTTGAGCAGCTCTTTAGGAGGTGAAGCTGGGGCAGGCAGGAGGGTGCCCCAGGGCGGTGCTGAGTGGCTCTCTCCCGGCTCAGGTGCTGCGGTACTGCCATACCTGCCCGCGGGTCATCGAGGCCGTGATGAACAGCTACGACCGCGTGCGCGTCTCCCAGGACTGGGTGGAAGCGGTTCCGGCGGAGGTTGTGCAGGTGAGGGGATGCGCTGCCGGCTGCAGAATGTGCACCCAGGCTTGGCGGCAGGGTGCTGGTGTGGGGCTTGGGGCTGGGGAGGTTGGGGCTCGGCAGCGCTGGGGCTGGTGGAGGTCTGCAGGGTACGGGGAGGATGCTCCACAGCGACTAAGGTAAAGGGGATGTCTGGTTCCACTTCCGCTCCCAGGGCGGTATCTTCAGCTTTATCCGCCTCTGGGCATCTCTTCTCTCTCCACAGAAATACCCACATTTCTACCAGTCGCTCTTCTCCCTGGAGCAAAGACCTCGCTGCCTGCAGCACCTGGCTCGCTGCACGCTCAGGACCTTCCTAGAGGGCCGGTTGCTCCTGGTGCTGCCTCAGCTGCAGCTGCCAAGGGCTTTGCACCGGTTCCTGCTGCTTGGCTTTGAGGACGTTCTCTACTGAGGGCTGCGGTTCCAGTCCCGGTGGTGCAGCCTGTGCCTTCCCAGCTAACCCCTTCCCCTTGCACACCTCCTGCCAGGCCACGTCAGCCCCCCGTGCCAAACCTGCCCCTGTGTCCCTGTCCCGGCCAGCCTTGTGCCCTGCCTCATGCACCTCCCTTGGAGTATCCTTTCTCTGTGCTAACCAGGATGACTCCAGACTCACTAAGAAGAGCACGATCTGGGGCCGAGGGCATTCTGCGGGACGGAATACGCTGATCACAGGTTTAGTTGTAGGGTATCAGTCTCCCCATCCTGAATCCTCAACTCTAGCCTGAACCAGGCAGCTCTGGTGCCTAGGGCATTCAATGGGTCCTGGCTTTGGTCAAGCTGTTTACAGTTCGTACCCAAAGGTGTTTGGAATAAACCCTGGTCTTTATACCTACCAGAGTACGACTTCTGCCATGCCTCGGAGACTGTTCAGATCGAGCTCCTCCATGTGCCGGGCCGTGCACAGCGGCATGTGCGCTCTCAGACCGATGCATCCACCTGCTGCTCAGAGCCAGGGAAATATGTGGGGGGTTTGGGGCTGAGACCTCCTGAGCAAACGCTCCCTGCATGGGTACAATGTCTGGGGCTGTGGTCTCTGCAGCTTGGGGCAGGACAGCAGGGCTTGTGCCAGCACGGAGGACTTTGATGCAGGGTGAGGACAAAGCGTGCCCTGAGCACACCGGTGCCCTGAGCACACCGCCACCAGACCTATGACAGCCCAGCCAGCATCTATCGGGCCACCCTGCAGGTCCCTGGGATGTTTGGTCCTGCAGTTTAAATACACAGTTATGAAGAAATCTAAGCACTAACCATCCTCTAAAGATTTGCCGTGAGCTGACTCCGCTCCTGCTTTGGCTCCTGGGCTGCTGATGGCGAGCAGCGGGTACGCTGGGGCAGCGCCACAGGTTGCTCCTATGGGTCCTCTGGTCTTTCGAGGCCCATTTTAACGTCCACATCAGCACCAGGACACTGGAATGTGCAGATCTGGATGGTAAGCCGTTTGACAGACCTACGCATCTGCCTTTTTCCGCCTCTGCGGGGACACAGGGTGTAGCTCTGATAATTTTATCAGCACCTCTCACCACGGGGCCGTGCTGCTCTGAGGCAGCAAGCTGGGAATAAGCGGGTGAGGATCAGCGTGCCATCCTGAGGCACTCACACCAGTGGGTGCTGATGGGGTACAACAGGAATGGGGATACAGACGGTGTCAGGAAAGCTGTTGTGGCAGCCCGTGTGTAGGTGCTGCTACTGCAAGGTAGAGAGATGGTGTGTCTCAAAGCGGTGTAATGATGTGCTGTGTGACAGCCATGGGCAGGGAGGGGAGGCGGTGGCTCCAGGTGATGTACCAAGACTATCTGCAAAACAGAAGGGAGCAGGGGAGTCAAAGCTGTTCAAATACCTGGATAATGGCCCGTGCTCTTACCAGGGATCAGTGGTGCATCAACCTTGGACCAGTGCAGGAGCCCGGTCTGAGCCCACCAGCTTCCTGCTGGCTGAGCTCGCGTGTCTGTCCAAGGTGATCCATTTATGGGACCAGGTCCCATGGTCTTATTCCCGAATTTCTATCACTGCTTTTGAGGGTTCATTTTTAGCCAGATCATGTTTGCAACTGGAGGAGGAGTAGGAAAAGGAGGGGCCGTCCCTTTTGGTGCCAGCACAGTCTGGAATTGCCTCTGCCTCAGTGGGCATCTTTGGTGTGCGGAGCGGTGCGAGTGGGGCTGGGGTACTGGTCCGTTCCAGCGCTGTCCCATATGCCTGTAACAACTCAGGTTCAGCAAGGTGTGCTCAGCCACTCAGATTGTATCGCTAAGGACAGGAAAGTGTTGAATTGAACGGTTCGCTGTATTTTGTCCCTGTTTCTTGGAGCTGTCAGACTTAAAGCCCCACCTCAGGTCTTGTCTCTGCGTTTGGGCGATGAGGGCAGCTCCAGGTGGAAGAGGCGAACCCCAGTTAACTGGGGGAGAACCCAACCTAACCAACACATCAGAAAAACTGTTGGGCACTCAAACAATCGGAAGAGTTCAAGCTGAATGTTGAACCAACAGCTCTAGGTTCTTCGATATCCCTGCGAACGCATTTAAATACTGGCAAGACATTGGATTATCCACATGCCCCCGCACCCCCCCCCCCCCCATCTTAAGTTCCCCAGTGTGCCATGATTTGTTGTAAAGAAAAAAATCAATGGTTCAGTGAACTCATTAGCCAATTAAATACTCTTGGATGTATGTTATCCTCCTGCAGATGATAGAAGTGGTTACTTAAACAGTTTCTCTTTAGCATCTTCCTTAATTACTGATGGAATAGAAAGTATTTCATTACCACCGCAAAATATGAATATTACCCGTTGTTGTTTCGAGTACAGAGCAGAAATATTTATTGAGTTCTCGGTTTTCATGATGCAGAACATGTGTTTATGCTGGAAATCTGGGGCAGGGGCCCAGCGCCTGCAGTTCTTTGGGTTCTCTGCTGCTGGGGTAGCCTGCCCTGGGGTCGACATCTCAAAACACCCGAGAAGTGGAAGAGGGTTCAGAGCCATAAGTCATGGATTGACAGCAGTCCCCGGCAGCGGGGGCTTTGGAGGAGTGGTGGATGGACACACCATGGCTGATGCCTGGGGACCTGGGTGCAGTGTGGGCGCCTGTTCTCCGGTCCTGGATGTGGAGGGCAGGAAGGTTGGCAGCGTCCACCCATCACCACACCGATGTCCACTGCTGGTCCAGCTGTGCCCTGCCAGACTCCAGAAGGGCAGCTGCTGAGCACATCCAGCATCGGCAGCTCTTCCGAGTGGCACTTGGAGGCAAAACTGGATCCAGTGGCTGGAAATCGAAGCTGGGCAAACACATATTAGAAATGAGACACGTTTTTAATAGCCAGGGTAATTAATCAACGAGTTAATTGCATCTTAGAACAGCTTGTCATGGTGGACGTAGATTTCTCATCTCTGGCTCTTGTAAAAAATCTCTGGCAGATCTGCCCAGACCAGAATCCATCCTGCATGGTGCTTGGCCCGAGTCCCAAAGAGATCAGACTGCGTAATCACAGATCTGTGAGCCATAGTCCTGTCGCTCTGCCACTGGTCTGCCCCCAGCCTCTGCTGCGCTTGGCCCCAGGTAGTGAAACGGTTTCACGTTTCCCTGCTCACTTCGTTTTCCTCGTTTTGTGACGACTGGTTTGTACTGGCTCCATCAGCTTCCTCGCCTTGAACTTGCTGCCTGTGCTGGTTTCCGAAAGAGACGTTCTGAAATAAAGGGTGATGCTACTTTATAATTTTATTGAAATATTTACTCTTACTCAATTTCTGTCATGAGCTTTAGCTTTGAGACTTCAGCCATTTGCCAGCACGAGGCATTTCATCCAGTGGGACTGGGTGCTCTGCGTGGATTGCTGAAGGGCTGGATGTTACACCCAAAGGCAAACTCCCTCCTGGCACCCTCCAGCAGCATATGGGGACCTCACCAGCTGCCCTATGACTCTCGCAGTGATCCCACCCCAGGAGGGAACCACGGGTTTCTGGCTCACAGGAGCCTCAGTGGTTGCCCCAAGCTGCAGCCCTTCCTTGAGCAGCCCCATGCAGAGCTCTGCTGGCCTCACCCCAGGGGCTGCTTTGGCCCTAAACAGCTCTGCTGGTGCTGAGAGCTTCTGGTACTTCACCCTTCGGAGCACGACTCCAAAAGGTTCCCCCAGTTCTGTTTCCACCTAGACTCTCTGCAGCTGGTGCTCCTGAGGTCCCATGCTCTGCAGGTGGAACCCAGGGAGCACCACCACCCCCCCCCCTCCCACCCCGGTTTTGTACAACTGGCACCTGTCAGCCCCTGTTCCCACCTTGGCTTACCACCCCATGTCACCAGCGCTGCTCGCTTCCACATCGTCCAACCCCCGTGGGCTCCTGGGCTACGTGAGCTTGGGCCAAAGGCAAGCATGTCTTTGATAGTAGCCTGTGATTTCTTCAGTTGGGTCCTATGCCCAACCAGCCTTACATCAACTCCCGGAAAATACTACAGCAAGTAACTAAACAGTTGGTAGGTACCTGGACATGTGCAAAGTTGGTCAGACTAATCCTCCCACCTTCTGTATTGAGCCAAAAGGCCTGTGGGAAAGGGACTGAAGGAGCAGATGTTATCTGTCTTAAATGTCTTCATTTCATGCCCTTTCACATAAGATTCTCAGAATGAAATTAAGAAAAGATGATGTAGAGTGAACTACTCTTAGATGAGATCATAACTGGTCGGAAAACCCCATTCGGACGGAGTACAGTATCAGCAGCGAAACTGCAGTGATGCCTCGAGGGTGTCACCTGGGCGTCTGTCCTGCATCTGGCACTCCTCTGGAGGTGTTGAAGACTTGCATGAGCGAACGGCCGTCAGGCTTATTTAATCTGCAGCAGACCCTGGCTGGTGGGGCTGCGGCCCCAGCTGCAGCCAAGGCAAGCGGGACCAGTACCCAGTCCTCCCTAGAAGCTGCAGCATCCAGCTGCAAAAGCCTTAGCGAGCCCTGAGCTGCCAGAGCTGGTGCAGGCTGATATGCAGGGACACGCTGCCCCGGACAGCCCCATGCTGCCCAGGAAGGCAGGGCTGTCGCGGTGGGCACGGGGCAGAGCCCGCTCCATAAAGAACTGCTACGCTGGTCTTCTCTCCTGGAGGTGCAGCGACCACAGGTTAGTGCGAGGGCTGTGGTGGGAGCAGAGGACAGCAGGAATGGTAAGAAGACAAGGAAATGACCAACAAAAACCACCTCAAGGACCCAGAGTTGTATATTCTAAAAAGAGAAAACTAAGCAGTGACAAAATATCAGTATCTCAACATGGAAAAATTACCTGAGCATCCGTCCTATGAGGACAGGCTGGAAACATGGCTTGGAACAGGTCCTTGGGAGTGGTATTTTTCTGAGATCGTCAGCAGCAAAATTATGCCCCTGGGAATGCTCTGGCTACTGTTAATGAGGAAGCTGGTTATTATTGCTCCAGACATGGCTCTGCCATGGCTAGTTCTGAAATACCTTCCCCAGCCGTGAGCTAGGTCTCCTCAGCTGCCACAGACAGGCTTTGCTGCAGGAAGATGAAGACAGAATCTCATGGGACAACTTGACAGTGGGGTAAAAGCATGTGAGCCTGTATTTGCAGCGGCCAGCTGAGCTCGCTGCCCGGGTGCTCCTTGTGTCCAGGCTGCCTGCCGGGGCAGGACTCGTGCGTTAACTGTCACCCACCAGGCACCAGGGTGCCTATGGCGCCCGTGGCTCAAGCCAGCGTTGTTTCATTGACCCACTTCACGGGTCTAGTCCAGGAGCAGGGTCCATGCCTGCCAGGAGCCCAGCTTCTGCTGCTGCAGCGCCGCAGCCAGCCCATTCTCCAGACTTCCCAAACTTTGAGTAAATAATTTTGCAGCATTACCCTGGCTTTTAATCTGTTTAGCAGCTATTCTGCAGGAGCGCCCAGAGGCTGTGACTAGCTGCAGTCCTGTTGTGCTAGATTCTGTGTTGAGACCGTAAGTGGAGCAGGTAGAGGCATAAAGGTAAAGCTGCATAGCAGTTCCCATTAGAAAGCCCTGCTTTCATTCGCCAGCCCGTTATTAAATGCAAACTGTTGCAGCCGGGGTTTGCCGTGCTATGTGCCTGTCTCAGGCTGAGCTTCCCCCATTACAGCTACAGCAAAAAATTAATTGGCCTCGACCTAGTCAACAGCAAGCGTACCAGGAACACGCTCTGGACTGCCCGCCTTGGAGGAGCAGCTCACAGCACAGGAAGGCAGGAAAGCTGGCCCCGAGCAACCTTCTTCTGCCCAGTAGCACCCGGTCAACTTTTCCTAAATTACCAGCCTCTGAGGATCCCATTTCGCACGTACCAAGCAAGGACGTTTTTAGAGGCTGATATTTTTCTCCTGGGAAGCCTCTGCCTGTGCTGAGCAGCTTGAAGTTATGCCAGATCCTCTGTTCTGACCAAACAGGTCAGGTACCATCTTCAGCATGGACAAGCGTGGAGCAGGACACTTTCCGGTCTGGCCTGCTGACTCCAGGAACGTAGACAAACTGACTTCCACGCTCACGTGTCTGCAGCAAGGAGCAGAGAAGAGGAGGGAGAAAAAGCTTCAGCAGCTCTAATGAGGCAAACAGAGAAGAGGCGGGATGGGGAGCAAAGGCAGTCTGAGGAAGGGGGTGATGGAGGAGATGGGACAGGCTGCTCTGTAACTGCCTGCAGAGACCGGACCTGAGCTCAGTGGTCGGGGTCCATCCTGGTGACACTCGGAACCAAGTGCTGAGGCTGATAAACACGGAGCTATGCCCCAGCAACCCCAAAACAGAAGGTGAGAGAGCAGGTCTCCTCCTGAGAGGCTTTTCAGCTCAGCGTCTGATAATGTTCCGGCAAGGTCCTGAGCAGCCGCTGTCAGCAGCGGAGAGCGCAGAGGAACCAGGGGCTTTACAGACGGCACATGCAGCTACTGCTTCTCCTGTACCTGGGGTGTTGGACGGGGCATCTTCAGGCACGTCAGGGCAACGCACCAGCTGCTTGTGACTGGGGATGCAGCCCGCTAACACGAATAAAGCGGTTCCCCGCAGAGCAGGCGTGTGGGGAGGGAGGAACGCCCAGGGAGCGAGCCGAGCGGTGGAGGTCTGAGCCTCAAGTGGAAGCCATGGAAACTGCATTTCCACCAGACACTGAGGAACTGTGGAAGATGAGATACCGGATACAGAAACTGGGTAAGCCCCTGGAGGTCTTTGGGGTGCTAGAGTTATCATGTGCAGCCCGGACCCTCACCTTGCAGGGATGGGGGCTGTGGGAGCTCTGGGTCTGGTTCAACGTACGCACTGGAGCACAATAGGACAATATCTGCTTTGTTTTGCTTGCAGCCCTGTTTTTCCTCAGCCCTTCAACCTTTTCTTCTCTAGATCTTTGCTTCACAATTGAGCAAGTGGATTTCTACCTTACTTTACAGCAAAGTCTCCAGAGACAAAGTAAACCAGAGTGGAGTGAGTTGTCAGGGCCCCAAGTTCACTGCCCTCCGGAGTTTGGCTCTCCGGAGTTTGGCTCTCCGGGGTCAGGGCCAACATAGTCAGGAGAAGCCTCAGCAAGAGCTGGCCCTGCTTTGGTTCCCCAGGCTCTCACTCTTAGTCTGCACCTGGCCTAAGCTGGAGCTCCAACTGGTCTCAACCTCCCTGATGCTGACAGTGATCCCAACCCTGATTTGACTTTCTGACTTGGCCTTGGACCTGCCTCACCACTTGCGTGGGACTTGCTGGATGATCACCGGACTATTGGTCACAGATCTGCTCTGGTCGCCTTCCCTCAATCCTGGGGGACTGCACTGTTGTCAGCGAAGCCGCTGCCCTGCCCGCACTGCTGCAGCTCTTGCTTCCTGGCTCCCTTCCCGATGGGAGCAGCCGGTTCGCACTGCTCCTGGTGCTGAACTGGGATCCAGCATTCGAGGAGAGACAAGTAGGAGATCAAGTCAGCAGAACTTGATCTTCAAGCCCTACATAGGGACTTACAGGGTGCAAGCTATTGGTTTGCAGAGGTCAATATGAGAGCTTCAGGAAGGACCTGCTGCTTTGGGCACAGGCAGTCCTCCTTTCCTGCCGGAGCTGTAGCTCATTCCCAGCGTTCCCAGTTCCCCTGGCCAGGCCACTGAACATAGCGCTTTCCTGTTGCTCTCAAATATCTTGCTAACTGAGCTGAGGGTGTGAGGAGTGGCTTGAAGTTACATGTTGAAGGTTGGTTGAACAAGTGATCAAATCACAGCCGCTCAGGCATTGGGCAGTTCCTTGCACAGCCTCGATTTGAGCCCATTTGAGCACGGGGCTGGAGATCCAGTGACTTACCCATGGCTGCGCTTTCCCTTCCTGCACGGCCTCCTATGCTTTGGCATGAACCCAAGCTGTGAGCATGAAGGTTCCTTTCCCACAGGGACATGGGTGGATGAGGCAGGAGAGCTGGGCCAAGGACGGACAGAACATGGGTGCTGACCTGCATCATGTCACACCTGATTCCTAAGGTGGGGTTCATCCACATGCCATTCACTGCCAGCCTCCTTCCCAGCCCGAACATGTGGCCCTCACCCCAGCCTGTGCCCTGCAGACATGGGCACAGGGATGTGAGGATCACTCAGTGGGAGGTGTCTGCAGTGGAACGGTGCACGGGATCCTTCTCGCCTGCCCTCCAGCTGTCCTGATGTCACAGCTGGACCCTGGGATGTGCCTGTTTGGTGGCGGAAGGCCACACCATCAGCGGGCTGAGCCCATCCGGCCTTGTTTATGTGCTCCACACAGGATTCAAGTGTCCGGCACCACAGCTGGGCTGTCATGTCCCCCACAAAACACAGGGTTCAAGGCTGCAGCCAAGCGGTGCCCCAGACCTCCTCAGGGTAAAACCCCATGTATTCACATCGATCTCGATGCCACCAGGGAGCCTGGGGCATGAAGCACCCAGAGGTACTGCATCCCTGGACACCTTGTGAGCACAGGCAGGACCACGGGGGTCTGGAGAAGGGGACTACCCCAGCTGAGAGGCAGAGGTCTGATGGGTAGCCATGCCACTGACATCGCAGTGACAGCGAGCTTAGACATGACTTTGAGTGCTTTACGTGGTGATCCTGACGCTCTCTGGAGCAGGGCTTTAGTTTGCTCCACGTTCAGCATATTACAGAACCGTGAGCATCTCCCTGCAGGCACAACTCAAGTGCCGGGCTGGGGGGGTAAGTACTCCACTTTACCGTGGGGACTCCCCACGCAGGGCCAGGCCACGCTCGCCAGGACAGGCAGCGGGGCAGGGCAGAGCTGTGGAGCTCTGGCCGCGGCTCAGGAGCGTTCGGCTGGCACTGGTCTCTCTTGCTCTGTGCATTGAGGGATGTGTGGAAGGGCCCGGCGGCAGCCAGAGCTGGGTACCCGTCTGACACACGGCGAGTGCGCAGGTGGGAGGGACAGAGCCCACGGGCTTTGTGCAGCCTCGGCGCAGCGCGGGCGGGCCAGCAAACCCCGGCCACGGTGGCCTCGGGACGCTCCTGGGGCGGACAGGTCCGGTTGGGCTCAGCCGCCCGGGCAGACGCGCCCCGGGCTGCGGCTCCGCTCAGCCGAGGCTCCGCACCGCCTGCCTGGTCTTGCCCCGACGGAGCCGGGCACCGGGAGCCCCCCCTCCTCGGCGTACGGCGCCGGGGCTGCGGGGGAAGAGCAAGGGGGTCTGGGGGAGCCTCATTCCCCGCTGGGGCTTCAGACCCCCCGTTCCTGCTCTGGCCTGAGCGCGTCTCCAGGCGGCCCCGCGGCGCCCGAGCCCGCCAGTCTCTCGCCGCCGAGGCTCCGGAGCCTGGAAGGGGGCGGGTCGGACCCTGCTCCCGTGCCCCCCGCCCCGCGCCCGGCACGGAGGCGGGTGTTCTGCCGGCACAGGGCGGTAAGCCCGGTGCGGCGGGGCCGGTGCCTGGCGAGGGCAGGTCCGTCGGAGCGCTCGAGCCGCGTCCCCGGGTCGCTCCCCGCCGGGCTCGGCCGTCCGGAGCGTCGCCCCGGTCAGGCTCTGGGAGACGGCGGGGCCGAGTGGGGAGCGGGCCAGGCTCGCCCCGTCCGTTGTCCCGAGCCCAGGGGCGGCCCGAGGAAGGATGTGCCGAGCGGCGCGGCCCCGTCCCGTCCCCACAAAAGCGCCCTTGTGCTGGCCCCGTAATTGCTAATCATCAATCACCATTAATAACAGCTGATGAGGCGGGAGGGGGAGGCGCCTTCCCAGGGGCCGGCCGCGCCGGGGGGGAGCGGGGAGCGTTGCCCCGCCGGAGCGGGCGCTGAAGGAGGAACTCGACCGTGATGTGCGGAAGATGGATGAGAGCAGAGGGCGGCACCCCCGCCCGCCTCCCTTCCCCTCCCCTCTCCTCCGCGGCCCGGCCCGGCCCCCCCGCGGCGGGGCGGGCGGGCGGGCGGCTCCGAGCGCGCCTCCACTC
Organism: Bucorvus abyssinicus; assembly: GCA_009769605.1. Taxonomy (NCBI): domain Eukaryota; kingdom Metazoa; phylum Chordata; class Aves; order Bucerotiformes; family Bucorvidae; genus Bucorvus; species Bucorvus abyssinicus. The sequence continues at coordinate 10,136,919 of CM020028.1, read as the reverse complement.
CGCCGCGCCGAGCCAGCGAGCGGGCGGGCGGGCGGCAGCTCTCGCCGGGCGCCGGAGCCCACGGGAGGCGGCGGGCGCGGGCCGGGGCCGGGGCCGCGGCAGCGGCGGGGCCCGGCGGCGGCGGCGGCGCGGCGAGTTGGCGGCGGCCCGAGCTCGCCGGAAAGTTGGTGCCGGCTGAGCCGGCGGCGCCCGCTCGCCATGCAGAGACCCAGCGGCCAGGGGACCGCCTTCTCCATCGACTCGCTCATCGGGACGCCGCCGCCGCGCTCCGGGCACCTGCTCTACACCGGGTACCCCATGTTCATGCCGTACCGGCCGCTGGTGCTGCCGCAGGCGCTGTCCCACACGCCGCTGCAGTCGGGGCTGCCGCCGCTGGCCCCGCTGGCCTCCTTCGCCGGCCGCCTCACCAACACCTTCTGCGCCAGCCTGGGCCAGGCCGTGCCCTCCATGGTGGCCCTCACCACCGCCCTGCCCAGCTTCTCCGAGCCCCCCGACGGCTTCTACCCGCCGCAGGAGCTGCCACCGCCACGCGCTAACCCCGACGCCGGTTGCCGGCGGGGAACCGAGGGCCTGGAGGCGGAGGAGCTGCCCCCGGGGCGCGAAAAAGGGCCGCCGGAGCCGCCGCTGCACTTCCCGGACCCCTTCCCCGGCCTGGCAGGTAAGAGCGGAGCGGACCAGCCCCGTCCGGCGGAAAGCACCTCGTCTGCGGCGAGAGCCTGCCCGCCTCGCCCGGGACTCCCGCAGCCGCGGCGCGGCCCGCCCGGCCCCGGTCCGGGCTCTCCCCTCCGCCCCAGTGGCGGCTGTGGCCGTGCGAGTGGCACCGCGAGCCACCGGGCTCGTCAGGACAGGAGCCGCGGAGCCAGGGGTGCCGGGTACCGGGGTGCGGCGGGCCGTGGCGGCGAGACCTGACGGCGGCTGCGCTCCCGGTCATCCCGTCGGGCAGAGATAGGAAGACCGGACTGGTTCCCCTCCAGTTCCGGGCTGGCTCCGCACTGCCCGCAACTTTCGCGGGTCGGAGACAAACTCCACTCGCCGCGCCCGGGCCGGGGGAGTCGGGAAAGCCGCCGGCCGGGTCGGCCGCCCCGGCGGGACCGGAGCGGCGCGGGCCCCGGAGCCGAGGCCGGCGCGGCGGCGCGGAGCTCTCCGAGGTCCTGGCACCCGGCCCGGGCCGAGCGAGGTGGAGGGCAGCGGGGCGCCTCCCGGGCCGCGGGACTGCGCGCTACCCTCCCCGCCCGTCCCGGTCCCTGGTCTCGGTCCCGTTTCCGTTCCATGCGGCGCGGAGCTTGTCCCCAGCACGATGCAGCGTCCCGGGCGGACAGCGGGGCTGCGGGCTCGGGGCTGCCTCGATCGCCCGCAGCCCGCTCCGGGCTGGGCTCCGCCACCCTCCCGGCGTCATCCTGCTGCAGCTACCGGCGCTCCTGAGGCCGGTCCCGGCAGCCGCCCTGCTGCCCTTCTGGATCTGCCGTCGCCGCTGCTCTGCCCGATGTGCCTGCGGCCTCGGCACCGGCTCTGCCCGACACCGCTGGTAGGCGGCGGCCCCGCTCCCGGGAGCTGGGTGCTGCCGTGGAGGGGCCACAGGGTCCTTGCCTTTGTGAGCCGGGCGCACAGGCATCAGCCTCGGGGACTTGTTGCTCTGTATTTCTCAGGCAGCTCCAGCCCTCGCTCTCTCCCGCCTCTGTTCCTGTAGCACAGGCTCGAGGTGTCCCTCTGTGGCCGTGCTGGGCAGACCCGCCACTGGCTTTCTCTGGTGTGGCCTGTCCTGAGAGCTGTCTGCCCTGGCCACTCCTGTGATCCACCTTTGTCTCACGGGCTTCCTGGCACAGATGCGTGCTGAGAAGTCTCTGCTGCTTCTTGCAGTGCTTGGCTGTTCCTTCTCCATCCTCCCTTTAGACTCTCCTGGGTAACCTGGGTCTTTTCCCTGCTCTGCCCTGTCCTTCCCTCAGAAGAGTGTTTCCCTCGCTCAGGTAACACTCAATCCTCGTCCCTCACAGGACAATGGGGGCATTTTGCCTCCCCATTGCTGTTGTGGGGTTTGGGGGCTCTGGTTTCTCCCAGACCGCTGTGCTGAGTCAAAAGCCCAGTGCGATCTCGCTCATGTCATCGAAGTCTCATCGTGGAAGTCTCCTTGGGGACAGAACAGCCCTGGCCAAAGCCAGTTGTCCCTGTGACCACGTCTTCTCAGACTGTGGGGAAATGAACTGTATCGTGCGTGATCTCCCCCCTTCGACTCCTACATAGATAAACCAAACATGCTCTCTCCTACCGAGGGCCTCAGATGGACTGTCCCGGACAGTGGCCATTTCTGATACCGAGAAATCATGTCTCTAGGAGGTGCCGTGTTGCAACTGGCTCATCTGATGGAAGGAAATATGTCTCGCTGCTGCTGTTCATTTGCTGCTGCCTTTCAGCTGTCTCTTAGTACTCTGCTCGCTCTGGAGCCAGAAAGGATGCTTGTCCTTCTGCACAAGCATGTGCCCATGTGAACCTGACTCTGTGGGCTGCTCTGCCCATGTCCAGGAGGATTTGTCAGGCCAAATGTGTCCGCCTTCTCTTTACCTAACGATTCTCCTGACTGTATGAGCCAGGGCCCGTGGAGATGGACGATAGGGTTTGTTTTAGCCCCACTGCAGATGAAAGCCAGGATGGCTACTGTGGGCTTTTTCCAAGGTTAAGGAAAAGAAAAATGATTTGTGTCAAAAGGCAGCATCAAACCCCACCTATGATGCAGCTGGCATCCTCTCGGTGGCCCTGGCCGAACGCAGTATTCCAGGGAAGAGGAAGAGAGCACAACCTGTGCTATGCTTTCTGAAACGATGCTTCTCTAGCATCCAGCCACTGGCACTTCAGGGGCTTCCTAAGCCAGGTGTTGCTTCTGTCTGTTTAGTAACCCTTGACCAGTTCCTCCTCTGTGACCTCATCTCCCTGGGCGTCCACCAGAAAGAAGAGAGAAACTCAGCATCAGCCACATCCTGGGACAAGCGGTTCCACAGATCTCTTACCTGTAGAACCATGAAGAAGAAATGCCTCTTTTTGTCTGCTTTGTTGACATCAAGTGACTGTTTCTGTCCTTGGGCTCCATTAGACTCTCCGTTGTGCCGATGTCTGTGGAGACAGGATCAGTTGCTTGCTGGATAGAGGAGTTGATGTTCGGGTTTAGGGCCTCTCTCTGCATCTACTGTTTCAAACTGTGTTGCTTCCAGCTGTGGTCATGTTCCTTGAGAGGGGAGAGGGTTGTTGGGAAACTGGTGGTAAGAAGCACCAAAGCATGGAGGCTGGTTTTTTACGAAGGGTATGGCCCCAGGATAAAGGTACTCAACACCCTCAGCTCCCCAGACCCCTCCTGAGACAGTGTTTGTTCCGGAGCTGTGGAGGTCTCTGTGGAGGCCTCAGTGGTCTGAGACCCTCTCTTGGATTGAGGGAATAACTGCACTCTCTGTCAGGGACAGGGTGAAGTTTTGTGTTGTCCCCTATGAACATGACAGAGAGCTCTTGGGTGTCTACCAACACAGGGCTCTTCTGGCTGTCACCACACGCATTCTTGATCTGGGAACCTCTGATCCTGCTTGAATTACTTTGTCACCTGTGACACCCAGCTCTCCTCACCAAAAGGCCATAATCATAGGATCACAGGAGGGTTTGTGTTGGGAGGGACCTTCAAAGCTCATCCAGTCCAACCCCCTGCAGTGAGCAGGGACATCTGCAACAAGAGCAGGTTGCTCAGAGCCCCAAGGTCCAACCTGATCTGGAATGTTTCCAGCGATGGGGATTCTCCCACCTCTCTGGGCAACCTGGCCCAGGGTCTCACCACCCTCAGTGTCAAACATGTCTTCCTTCTCTCTGGTCTGAGTCTCCCTCTGTCAGCTGAACCCATCACCCCTTGTCCTGTCACAACAGCCCCTGCTGAACAGCCCCTCCCCACCTTTCTCACAGCCCCTTTCAGCACTGAAAGTCTGCGCTAAGGTCTCCCAGAAGCCTTCTCTGCTCCAGGCTGAACACCCCGTACTCTCTTAGCCTGTTCTCACAGCAGAGGTGCTCCATCCCTGTGGACTTCTCTGGACCTGTTCCAACAGGTCCATGTCTTTCCTAAGATCAATGGACAGCTGGGACTTTGTGAAGAGCAAAGCAAAGGGTCAATCCTATTCTTTATTTACTGCCTTCTTGCTGATTTGTCAGTCACAATGCTTTGCTTCATGACAGCTTCTCTTCCTGATCAGGCCTCGAAAGCCTCAGCGTTCCCTCCCACCAAACAGGTGGGTTCCCCTGCCTCCACTGCTTCCTCCATGAGGAGGTACCAGATGACTAACAAATTAATATACCAGTTTTCTTGGTGAAAACTTGTGGTTTAGACTCCATCATCATACAGTTCTGAGTCTCTTACTGCAAACCCAGCCCCTTTATAAGACACAGATGTGAGACACGTTGGTCTGCTGGAGACGATTTGAAATCTGGGGTCTGGATGCGACCCAGAGAGAGCACCAGTTGTACAGACTGACGTGCTGCAGTCGGTAGCTCAGTCTTCTTCCAGTCTCTTGGGCAGAGTCTGGCCTCCAAAAGTAAACTATCCAATCAGTACGGTTTGACACAGACTTGCTGCAGGACTGGCAAGGGGTGTGGAAGCTCCACAGCAACCAGATGTCTAAGAACGTCTCTTGGGCTCGGGCAGTTTCCTGCAGTTGCTGCTCATGTATTTACAACCCTGCACCTTCAGGCATCTCAGGCTGTTCTTCCTTTCCCACGGAGGTGAGGTGTCCCGTGGCCCAGGATGCACGTGCCAGTACCTGGACGCTTCTTAGAAGAGCTTAGAGAGATGCTGCTTCTCCTTCTGCATGTGGGGTTGTATTGAGTGGCCAGTGCTTCAGGACCAGCTCCTTCCAGCAGCGACTCCTGCTGCTGAGTCTGACTTGGAGAGTTTGCTGGTCTCTTCTAGACTCAGCATGACAGAAAAGCTTCATCTGCTCGTGCAGAGCTGTGGGTCCTGTCCCTTTGTGACCCCTGGCTATAGCTGGGAGCATCTTCTCTCTCAATCTCCTGTAAGGACTATGTTTGAGCTCTTCTACCAAGGAAGTGACTGACTTCCAACCCTCTCTCCTCCCCACTGCCTCCCACTCATGTCCTCCTTTGCTCCACAGCTGCTTAATCACTTGGGCAGCAGTCTGGGCCACAAGCAGCTCACAAGAAGGAGGTTCATACCCCTCCACGCTATCAGAGTCCTTGCAGGTGATGTACCAGAGGTGTCTGCGGTGGTCCATGCGCTGCCTCCTGTCCAGGAGGCCTGGGATGAAGTCCTGACTGTTGGGTGATGCTGGCAGTCTCTGCACAGGCTGGTGGCAGAGAGCTGGGCCTTGAGCATCAGCTGCAGAAGCACCTTGTTCCCTGGCTGTGCAACTGCTGTAGTTCATACTGGGGTTATGGGGGAGAACTAGTGCCTGACACCCTATGTCCTGTAGAGCCCTGCAAAGGTTTGCTGGGCTGGAACCGGCTCAGCTGCTCTTGCAAGGGTGGTCCTGCAGCCCCTTCTTTCAGGTTGAACAGCATCAATGGTCTGCTGCAGTGGGACAGGACAGAGGGGCAAGGCTCTGTCTTTCTGGATGTGGAAGTCTGGACAAGCCCTGGAAGGGTTGTGGTGTTCTCCACTGGAATGGGGCGGTGATGCTGCTGCGGCTGGGTATTGGGATGGGGGCGGTGGCAGCTGCCATAGCAGCTTGTACCCCGGGGTGCCTGCAGATTCGGCCACATGGAGCCGGCCAGGGCTGGGGCTGCTGTGGGGCTGGGGAATCTGCTGCTCCTGCGGGGGTGGGGCGTGGGGGCACAGGGAGCGGTGGGCTGTGTCGGCAGGCACTGACGCTGTGTGCCCTGCAGACGGGAAGGCGTACAGCTCGGATGAGGAGAAGCTGGAGGTGAAGTCAGCAGCCACGCCGTGCAGCGAGCGGGAGGAGGAGAGCTCGGCGGGCGACAGCGAGGAGGAGCCGTTCCTCGACGGGGCGGCCGCCACCACGGCGGGGACCAAGGGCAAGGTCAAGGGGGGCCCCGCGGCCGAGCAGGCTCCGCCGGGCTCCGGGGCTGGCAAGAGCCGCCGCCGCCGCACGGCTTTCACCAGCGAGCAGCTGCTGGAGCTGGAGAAGGAGTTCCACTGCAAGAAGTACCTGAGCCTGACGGAGCGCTCGCAGATCGCGCACGCCCTGAAGCTGAGCGAGGTGCAGGTGAAGATCTGGTTCCAGAACCGCCGCGCCAAGTGGAAACGCATCAAGGCGGGCAACGTCAGCAACCGCTCGGGCGAGCCCGTCCGCAACCCCAAGATCGTGGTGCCCATCCCGGTGCACGTCAACCGCTTCGCTGTGCGCAGCCAGCACCAGCAGATCGAGCAGGGCGCCCGGCCCTGAGCGCCATCGGGGCTCTCGGACCCTGGGGCGGGCGGGATGGCCGGTGGGAGAGAGGGTGGGAGCGGGGAGGGGGGGTGGGGGGGCCGGCGCGGCGGGGTCCGCCCGCTCGCACTCCTCTTGTACATGTCCCTTATTTATTCCGTGTAAACTCTGTACATACGGCAGCGCGTCCGTCTGTCCGTGCCGCGGGGAGCGCGGGCCGCCTGGCCCCCGCGGGTCCCGGCCGCCAGCCGCGCCGGGACGCGGCCGGGGCCGCGCTGCCCGCGGGGTGCCCGCCCATGTATAGCTGTGATTTCAATAAATTATTTTCTATGGAGAGAGGCAACGTTTTTCCGCCGTGCTGCCCGCGCTGCTGGGACGGGCGGCCGTGGCCAGCAGCCCCCGGGGCCCCGGGCCCGGCAAGGGCAGCGGGCGGCGGTGCAGAGCGCAACGAGAGGTCGCTGGGGCCAGGGACGGCGGGAGGCTCCGGGGCTCGCCCACCCCTCGGCCGGTGCCGGAACCGGGGCCCGCGAACCCGGCGGCTGTGCGGGGAGCCGCGGTGGCTTTGCGGGCTCCATCGGACCCAGTCCCGTTCCTTTGCCGGGACACGGGAGGGAGGCAGAGCAGGGGAGGGGCTGGGAAGCGCCCGGGAGCATCCCCGGGTCCGCCCTCCCGCCGGCCGGGGCCGTCCCCTGCCGCCCACGGAGCTTCGCAGCGCTCCCCGGGGCGGGAGGGACGTGGGCGCTCTCCCCGGAATCCCGACGCCGCTGCGTCCCCTGCCCTGCCCCGGCACAGCCGGCATCCCTGGTGACCAGAGATGGGCTCCGCACGGTGGCCAGTTGCTACCCTCCCTGAAGCCAAAGCCCTGCCAGCCCCACGGGCCTTGTGCCAGGAGCTGACCGTGGGTTGAGGAGAGCTCTGTGCCTGCAGCCCCCTTGGCCCCTGCTCTGGTGCCCTGTGCCAGCTCCACGCACGCTCAGCCCCACATGCCAGCAATGACTCTGAGGCCCAGTGCCGGCTAGAAGAGTCCTGCCTGGAAGCCTTTCCTCCTCCCTCAGCCTTGAGGAGCACAATCCAGCCCACCCCAGCCCACGAGGAATGAACGGGGAAATCCTCCTGCAGCTCAGGCGCCTCATTCCCACCGAATCCCCAGCCAGCGCTGGCTGCTGGGACTGCCTGCCCACGGCTGGGCTGAGCGGAAGGAGAAGGTCTCACCCTTCCTTGGAAACCCTGGCCGGTCTCACCAGTAACTGGGTCTGACCATGCTGCCGAGGCTCTGCAGCAGTAAGCAGGGCTGGGGCGGACCAGGCGCTGCTGGCACCAGCACTGTGGCTCCTTGCCCCAGCCAGCAGGAGCTGCTGGGGCTCACTGGTGTGGGAGCAGGGGTCAGACTTCCTCGGCAGCAGCTCTCTGCTCTGGAGAGCTACAGGCATGAGCTGCTGCTTCTGAAGGTGGGGGGTCTCAGATGATCGAGCCCAAGCTCAGACCCTGCTGAAGATCCAGTTTTGCACGGGGCACAGCTGCATGCACAGCCCTTAGTCACCCGTGCAGAGGACCCAGTGATTCCACCGCTAACTGGGTGTCCCGCCATGAAAGCCTCTGCAGCTGGTTTGACCAACATCAGCCAGCCCAGCCCATGGGCTCCGTTGTAGCATCAACACCCACTGCAATCCCTGGACGAGGAGAAGACTCTGTCCAAGTGTGTGGGACATGGTGCTGCTGGGACACCAGTTGCCCCAGGGTTTGATGTGGAGTTTGGGTCACACAGGGTCCAGCTAGCTGTGGGCACCCTTCCCTGGGAGACACAGCTTGTCAGAGTGGGAACATCCCTGGCAGCCAGAGCCCACCACCTCCCTGGGTGCCCTCCGTGATGCCACAGCAAGGGCCGGCCCACCTCCGTGCTCTCCCTCTTTGGCCGGTGCATCCTGTTGACCGGAGTGTGGAGCTCAGTCCTCCCGCAGAGCCCTGTGGCCTCGGGGCACTGGTGGGCAGCTCCCCCCTGCCCACTGGCTGCTGGCTCTGGCTGTGGTGTGGGGACAGCCACAGTGCAGAGCAGAGTGACCGTAGGACAAAGCTGCGCTCCCGGGTGGCTTGAGTGTGTTCTTTCCACGAGTTGTTTGTTGCAGCTCCTGAGGCAGTTCTACAGGGTCCTTTCACGACCTGGATTTCCAAGCACCTGGAAAGCAGAAAGTGTCCTCAGGAGCTGCTTGGCCCGGTGCTGCTCACAGCATCCCCAGCGCGGGATTGGCCTGCTCTGGTAGCAGCATCTGCGGACGTTCGCTCTGGATCAGGGGAGGTAAATGTCCCCTGGCAGCTGCTCAGGACATGGCAGAGCTGCCTGAGCCCCACGGCTCAGCTGTTCCTGCATCCCCCTCCCCACGTCCAGGCTGGGCTGAGGCAGAGGTCACCCACGGGGTGCCGAAGGGGCTAAGGGCAGCTCCCGCACACGAACCGCAGCTGGTACGTCTGGGCCAGCTGAGGGGAGGATACAGCAGTCGCGCAGCGACAAGCCAGGCTCTGTCACTCTAGATGTGTCCACATGAGGGGTCTCTGCCGCTGCAGCCCAGCTCGGGCCAGCAGCGCGGGATTCAGCCAGCCCTGAAAAACACCCACAGCACCAGGGATGCAGCAGGGACTTTGAAAAGAGTTAAATTTTATTTCAGGGTCCAAGAACCCCCTTATTGTCACGTGGCATTTCTAGCTGACACTGCGGTTTGATACGTCCTGCGCCCGTGACAGCATCGGTTTATTGTGTCCTTAACCCCTCACCTCCCTCCCCTGCTCCCATCCTGGCGGCACACTGGTCCATCGGCTGCCCGTGGAGCGCAGAACTGGGGCTTTCAGCTGCAGCCCTACAGCCAGCCGCATTGATACCACTGTGGCGAGGCGCAGCTCCAGCTGGTGCTGGTGGAGGTGACCCTCGCTGCTGTCCCCGAGGGGGCTGGGGAGAGCCGTGGAGCAGCAGAGCGCAGTGCCGTGGCACCGTGACCGCAGCGAGCGGCACTGCCCATGTGGCACCGTGGCTGCGGCATTGCCCCAGAGCCAAGAGCTGCCGGGGCAGAGGGTGCAGCCACCCCACGAGCTGCACTTGGGCTGGGGTGGGTGGGAGGAGGAGAGCGACAATGAAAAAGCGGGTAGTGAAGACAGAGCCTGGCACGACAGAGCCGTGCCGACGGCGAGGGGCCTCCGGAGGTTTCTGGTCCAGCACCTGCTCAGAGCCAGTCCCCGGAGATCTGGATGCTGAGGAACTTGTCCAGCTGACTTCGAGTATCTCCATGGATGGTGATGCCACCTCTTCAGGCCCCTCTTCCCATGTCCCACCACCTCCCTGGTATGGTTTTCCCCATATCTATTTGGAATTTCCCATGTACCACTTTCTGCATGTTGTCTTGTGTCCTGGAGTAGGAACTGGGGAGGGGAAGGAACTCTGTTGTGGCTCCCCAAAGGCACACACTGGAGTAAAAGGCAGATACAGACACATGGACATACGTGTACATACATGGACAGGCATGTATTTATTCAGAAGTTTATACACACCTGTTTACACACATATCTACACACACACACATACAAACGAGACTTCTTCTGCCCCATGGAGACCGTTTCATCATTTTCAAGGGAATTCTCTCTGCCTGGACCTGCCCACTCATTTACCTGGACAATGGTTCTTGAAGAAGCAGGTTCACAACATCCTCTAACAATGGGCTTGGATGAAGATTTGATGGGCCACGACATGGTGCTAGTGCTACTGTCGTTCCTTAGCCAACCCCTGCAGGACTTGCTGGGATGTTTGGCTGATCTGCGGGTGGCTCACAGCCCAGTTCCCCAGAAGGTCACACCGGGTGGTTTTTCCCAAAGCTGGTGGCTGTGATGGGCCCTCTGACCCTGGTACGAGCAGAGGAACACTGCCCGGGGGTGGATCTGTGCTACTGGGGGTTGCCTTTAGGGAGCAGCTCACCATTCTCCTGGCCTTGGGCAGAAGTAGCACGTGGGTGTCATCACTGCACATGGGCAGGAGAGAAGCAATCACCCTTCCCACCAGCCCGGCACCTGGGAAGGGTCACGAGCTCCCCCCCACCTCCAGTTCCTTGGCAGGCAGCTCCACAGCAGCACACAGTGTTCTGGGCAGCGCCAGAGCATGGTCTCCGTTCTTGCTAGCTCTTGGAAAAGCACCTCTGCCGTACCTAGCGTGCAGTCCCCGCTGCCTCGGGGCTCGGACCCACTGCCCCATGCCATGGCTGCTGTCCACCTACGTACCCCACAGGCAGCTATGCCAGCTCTGCCAGGGCTGCTGGAGGGCCCACAGGGCTTTGTTTGCCCGTTATGTGCCGTGGGGCTTGTCCTGGCATGGTCTGCTCTGCCCAGGTTCTCTGGGGAGTTGCAGACCTGGTTTCCACCCCGGGGCTGCCCACCCTGGGTGTGCTTACGGTGTGCGCCTGCAGCCCCTGCTCCTGCCCTGCAGCACCCACACCCCACTGCAGCCACTGCCTCGGCTCAGTGGTGTGAGTGGTGCTGGCTGCAGCGGGGTCCTTACGGTGCTGCCGGGGAGCTGCTGTGGTCATCACTGCTGCTGTGTCCCGCAGGGACAGCCCTGCTGCCCTGGCACGCTCCTGTGGTGTGAAGAACAGAGGGGAGGGACCGCCTGTGCCCTCCCTGGCACCAGCCCAAACACTGTCACAGCAGCTCCTGCCCTACACAGGGACACAGCATCCCCTGCCTCAGCCTGCCCTGGCCCAGGACCACAGGAAGCCACATGGGCCACCTTGGTGCCAAGATGTGCTCGAACCGTGGGATAACGCTGGGCTGGGGCAAGGCAGGGCAGGACCATGGAGGTGCTCCTGGGGCCTGGCCCCACTGCCCGACGGGGACACGCTGCAACAGGGACACTTGGCCAGCTCAAACCCCTTGCTGCTGAGGACAGGAATGCCGTGCCGCAGCCCCGAGGCTGCCTGTGCCCAGTCCAGCCCCTTGCACTGGGGCAGCACACTGGGATGGGACGGCAGAGCAGCCTCCCTTAAGGAAACTGGGGCCACTGTGGTGCCAGCAGCCTGCCATGGCCTTGGCTGCCTGCTGACGAGATGGAGCAAAGGGCTCTTGCCTTGGCTCTTCAGGACCACGGCAGAGCCCACAGGGAAGGTGCAGGCGCTCCCTGTCCCTGGGTGCAGGCATAGGGGCAGCCCCTGGGTCCCCAGCACCCGTTCGCAAGTTGCAGGTGACAAGCGGGGCCCTGGGTCTGTGTCGGGGGGGCTGCGTGCTGGCAGCGCTGCCACCCCAGCAGGGCCTGGCCAGGGCTGTGAGTGCCCCTGGGGAGGGCACCGTGTCACCCGGGAGGGGCACCCACAGCCCCGAGCCCCAAGGCGGAGCATGGGGAGCAGGCAAGGGGTTTGGCTGGAGACCCCGGCCAGGGGTTGGCTCTGGGGCTGGGTCCGGGCTGTCCCGCAGGTCAGGGCAGGGCTGGGATGGGAAGGGAGGTGCCGGGGCTGGGCCAGGCGGGATCCCACGTGGGAGATGATGTATGGGCAGATGTATCAGATCGCACAAGATAAACAAGCAGTGAATTTCATCAGGGCCCATCATGGCTTTAATTTGGCTGCCTAATGAGTCAGATCCAGCCGCGCAGATAAAAGTTGTCAGAGCCGCAGCCCTAATGAATTTCTTGCCACTTGTAATCAAGGCAGCTTGTCTGAGGGGGATGATTAATGGGCCCCAGAGGAGCTGCCGTCCCTCGGCTTCCATTCCCGCTAATGCAGTCGCCAGGAAATTAACCAAACCCAGTGCCGGGCTGAGGCCGAGCGCGGCCTCGACATACCCCGCCAGGGAGAGAGGGGACGGGGAACCAGGGGCACACACGGGCACAGGCGTGGGACCGGACTGGGACCACGCCGCTGGCACATGGAGCTGCGGGAAGGGACCAGTGCAGGGGCTGGTGCCACCAGGTGCAGCCACTGGTGCGGCAGCCCTGTGCCAGGGGAGGGGCACGGGGAGGAGGCGCAGGGGTCTGGTGGGGGCTGCCAAGGGGTACTGGTGGCAGGTGGGGTGCTGGGGGCAGAGCGGGGTGTCTTACAGCACCGCCATGCAGGCCTGGGGACCCAGACCCCAGCCTAGTCCCAGTGCCTGGGGACCCAGACCTGTGCCCAGTGCGGTGCAGAGCCTGGACCCAGCATGGCAGGAAGGGACACCAGAGTCCTGAAATGGAACTTGTGGTGTGGCCTTGGGTGCAGCACTGGGGCCCTGCTCTGCCAAAAGCTGGGAGAAGCATGTGGGGTCAGGGGTCCCACGGATCCCTTCACTCTCTACGGGGCTGCAGACGACCCCAGGGACCTGCTGGCCCCAGCACATCTGGCCCTACACATCCCCTGCCCACACACCGCTCTGCTGTGCCCATCTCCGGCCCCACCAGAGCCGTGCACCCCTCTGGGGCTTCCCCCCTGCTCTGTCCTGCAGTACCCGAGGCTGATGTGTCCCCCCTCCCCATCCCAGCACACTGCCGTGTCCACCGAGGGGTCCAGTTCGGCACTGGGCTGGTGTTACCAGCTCCAGAGCTGGAGGAAAGAGGGCTGAGCGTGGGCAGATCTGGGATGGAAACCCACCGGAGCTCGTAGAGCAGCTGAGCCACAGTGCAGCGGCTGCACCAGAGCCCCGAAAGGCAGCACACGGGCCTGGCAGGAGGGGGGGTTGCTTTATTGGCCTTTATCTCGTTGGCTGCAGATAACACACACAGGGCAACTCATGGCAAAGAAACAGTATATACAGAGTGTCCATATAAATATTTCCAATGTACATTTTATACACAAGTGACAGAGACGTTCTACAGCAGCGTCCAAAGCCTCAGGGTCCCAGTGCCCAGCTGCAGGCTTGGCCCAAAACCAAATGGAGACGCTCGTCTCCTCTCTCCTCTTGCTCAGCCGGAGACCAGCCCCGCCTGGGCAGCAGCGGGAGCCAGCGGGATGCTTGGATGGAGACTCTGCGTCTGGCTTTGGGGACTGAACCGGAGAGGACAGTGACTACAGACAGACAGACACAGCTGGGGGTCCTGGGGTGACCATCCTCTCCCCACGCCAGGTCACTGGGGAGGCTGGAGAGGGGCTTTGTCCAGGGACTGCGTGGGAGAGATGCTCCCTCTGCGTCAGCACGTGGGGAGGTACCAGCGAGCAGATCCCCCTGCGCTGGGCATCAGCAGAGTGGAGCACAGGGGTGCAGTGGAGAAACATCCACCTCCTGCTGTCCTGTCCCCAATGCTCGAGGGGTGCACGACCAGGCTGACATGGGAGGGTGGGCGAGAGGGAAGCGCCCAAATTCAGTGCCCACTGTCCAGGTGCAGCGACCACCTTCCCCAGTACCGGCTGTGCAGGGAAGGGCCCCAACTTGAGCCGCCTCCAGCCCCTGCATTTATTATCTACATGTGTGTGGTGGGGGCAGAGAAACTGCCTCTCCTCCCCCTGTACCTGTCACGAGAACGGGGTGTTCTGGACCCCGCCATCCCAGTGACGATGAGGAAGCCTCTCCGCAAGCTGACGGTGCTGGCTCTGCACAGCCCCGACTCTGCTGCATGGAGAGTCCACAGGACACAGCGTAGGAGGAGCAGGCTGCTGGGGACCCGGCCTCCTTGGCCAGAACAGGGGTCCCGGTGGGTTCGAGCACGGCGGGCGTCCTAGCCATGCTGCTCAGAGCCGCTCCCATGTCCCTAGTTACTTGGCAGGGTTGGAAGGCGGCCAGGTGGCGAGCGGAGGGTCCGTGAGGAGCTAGACAGCGCTGGGGCTGGGGCCGAGCTCAGGCGGCCCCACAGCGTTGTTGTTGGCGTTGGCGTTGCGGCGGGGCAGGCTGGGGGTCAGCGTGGTGGCCGCGCTGTCACTGGGGCAGCCGTGCTGCAGCAGGATGTCGATGCACTCCTGGCTGCCCGCGCGCCGGGCGTAGGCCAGCGGGGTCAGGCCCCGGGCGTCCCGGCTCTTCACGTCCACCCCATACTGTGCAGGAGAGAAAGCGGCCGGTCAGCAGCACCGGGGCCCGTGGATGACGGGGTGGCACAGCGAGGGCACCAGAGGCTCTGTGGCACTGGAGCGGGCAGGTAGAGGGAGATGGAGGGGTGGGAAGGGCAGTGCCAGCGGAAACATGGGGGAACCTATGGGAGGGGGATGGACAAGGGGTGTCCTGAGACCTGGGAGCAGGTTGGTGCTGCAGCGGTGAAGCACCAGGGTAAAGCCAGAGGCACCATGGCGGGGTCTGTGGGGTCCCGTCTTACCCAGATGAGCAGCTGTGTGAAGACCACGTTGGCCATGGCGCAGGAGAGGTGCAGTGCCGTGCGCCCGTCGCCGTCCCCATAGGTCTCATTCACTTCTTCCTTGGTGCCGTGGGCCAGGAGCGTCACCACGAGGCGCAGGTCATCTTCCACCACAGCCCGCAGCAGCTGCTGCCCCAGTGGGATGTCTGACTGCGGCAGCGGGGCCAGAAACAGCTTCTGCTCGTACTTGGCCCGGATCCAGCGCTCCTTCTCCTCCCTGTCAGAGGGGACACGGTCACTGTCACAGGTGGGCCCCAAGTGTGACGGGACATGCGCACGGGGCTGTCACCGGGGCTGTCACCCCGCTCTGGACACGCGCCCCACACACACCGGTCTCACTGTACCCCTTCACAGTTCCCTACGGCCACCCACACACGTAGGGCAGCAGCGCCCTGCACCACGCACGGAGACACCCGCACCTCTGCGCCAGCCTCCCTGTGCGCTCTCCTGCGTCCCCCTTATGTGGCACTGTGGCGATTGTCCCGTGCTGGGTGTGGGCTGTGGCCAGCGGTGTGGGGAGGTGGGCTGCGCGCAGGCCAGCCCGGCCGCGGGAGGCCCCTTATCGCTGCCGCCGTCTCGGCTGGTGCGAACAAAGGCCGCGGCAGCGTCCGTCCCGCCTGGGGCCGCGGGGCCGGGCGGATCGATGTGTGCCGGGCCGCCGCTATCTGCTGCCATTCTCTCCATCTGCATCTGGCGGGCGGCCATCAATGCCCTGCGCCGAGCATGCCCAGTCCCGCCGCCCCCTGACCCGCTCCTCGCCGCCGATAAGAGCAGAATGGGCTCTTGTCGGAATGAGTGACAGGAGAGTCGCTCCGATAGGGACAGACAAGGGCCTGAAAGGGACGGACCCCTGAGACTCAGCAACGCTGCCAAGCCATCTCGGTTAACCCCTTCCGCTGCACAGCCCGCCACGGCTCCAGCAGTCACTGCGGGGCTGTGGCCAGCATGAAGCTCTCTGGCCCACCAGGATAGTGGGAGAGGGTCCCCAGTGACCCCAGTGGCAGGCAGGACCTCGAACACTGGGGTACCTCGAGGATTCCTGCCCACGTCTCTGTTCGGCTGCTGCTGACCTCCTGTGTGGCCTCAAGCCTCCTGGTGCGGTTGTCTGAGAAGCACCTCTGCAGATCCCACCATCCTTACCGACTGCTCTCCGGGGTGGGCTTGGGGTAGCCCTCCACCGCTCCTTCCCAGATGGCATTGGCCAGGGCGTTGCCGATGGCCGTCATGACCATGAGCAGCTCGCTGGGCCAGTCATCCAGGTCCAAGGAGCGCACACGGGACAGGTGGGTGCCCAGGTTGCGATGGATCCCGGAGCACTCGATGCACATGAGGGAACCCAGGTTCAGACTCGCCCAGTCCGGATCTGAGGGCGGCAAGACCAGTGGGGGAGAGTTAATACCAGCACGGACTGACTGGCCTGTCTCCTGTGATCCAGGAGACCTGTATTTGCAGGCACCTGCCCACCGGATCCCTTGCCAGCCCAGTGCCCCAGCAGCACAGAGGCAAGGACCCCAGGCTGGTCAGAGAGGGGTCACGGACCAGCGTGGGAGGGGGGTCAGTCCCCCAGCCCTGATGAACAGGTACGTTGCAGCAGCGGACAAGGCAGCCCCACAGAGTGGGTCTCTCTGGGGTAAGAGAGGAGGTGGCTGGGGTGGGGTCCCACCCCATGGGTGCGTGGCCCCCCTCCCCATGTGGCGGTCCTTACTGGGAGCATCGCAGTCCACGCAGAAGCTGTTCCCGCGGGCGGTGCGGACGGCCTGCATGGCCTGGGCATCGCTCTGGCTGCCCAGCCGAGCCTGCAACAAAGCATAGGGGAACCCCGGTCACTCTGGGCCAGCTGCCCCGACATGAGTCCTCTCAGCAGCACCCCAGGAGCCCGATTGGGAGCTGTCAGCACCTCATTCCAATGGGCATCCCGTAGGCTCTGCAGCAGGAGGGTGCCCAGTGTGGGGGCTTGGAGAACAGGGACTCGTAGGAGCAAGGGATGGTGGGCTTGGAGGAGGGGTGTGAAGGCAGCAGGGCCCAAGGAGGGAGCAGACAGTGCAGGATCCAGCCCTGGTGGCATGCAGAGCTCTGTGGGGCCAGAGCCAGGCTGGGGAAGGGACAGAGGGGTGACAGAAACCCCGTGGGGAGCAGCACAGGGGACAGGACTCAACCCTGACCAGGAGCAGAGGGATCAGGATGGGATCCAGCCTGGTTGGAGAGGGAAAACCGGAACCAGCACAGATGCAGCAAAGCAGATACTAGAGAGGGCACAAAGCAGAACTCAGCTGAGGGCTCTTACCTTGTTTTTGCTGCTCTCACAGCCCTGCAAGCTGGCCAGGATCTGGCTCTCGATGGCCTGGACCCAAAGCTCTCGCTCCTCTGACGTCGAGGCCTCAAAGAGCCACGTCTGACCCGTCAGGGACACGATAATGAACTCAAATGGCTCATCTGGTTCTGGAAAAGAAAGGTGTGCTGTGACATGGGACAGGGGAGGAGGGCGTCTGCCTGGCATGACCACACAGATGATCCTTGCGGGCCACTGCCGTGCCTACAGACAGGCAGGATGGCTACAGGGGCCCTGACAGCAGTGGTCCTTGGGAGGCTGGGCAGGGAGGTGCAGGCGGAGCGGCCCACGGGGAGGAATCAGAACTCTGCATCAGCCCATCCCTCCTGCTGCTCCACAGCTCCCCGTGTGCCCACTCTGCTAGCTAGGGCTTGGCCTTCCCACACACAAACATCCCCGGCCTCGTCCTCCACCACCGCGGCTGGGAAACCCAGGAGGCTTCAGCACCCGACTCCCGGGAGCTGCTTGCACCCTGTTCTCCGTGCCCAGCACGTCCCACGCTCGGGGAAACCTGCTGAGCTCTCGAGCAGTGAAATCAGCTCCTCTGCAGAGCTGCGTCAAGTTACAGAGACCCAGGCAGGACCTGGGCAGGACCAGGCAGGCTCCTCCAGAGGAGGAGTGATGCTGTTCTCAGCTCTGCCACCTCTCAGTGCCCTGCTGGGCAGGTGTCCTCCGGTTCCCAAACCTGGGAAGCTGGTGGCTGCGGAGGTCCCTGGGAGGCGGCCAAGCAGAGCCGCTTCCATGAGTCGCGTGGTCGGCAGCAGGGACACGTGCAGGGCTGAATGCCCGGGAGGTGACGGCCAGGTGACCTGCTCCTCGGGCCCCTCAGCCACTCCCCACATGGCACTGGCATCCGTGCCCTGCAAGCAACCCCGGGAGACATGGTGCCAGCACTAGAGCACTGCTCCAGCAGTGAAACGCGCCAGGACAAGGTCCTGACTTGCTGTCTGCAGGGAAGGTGTTTCTGGTGAGCCCCAGGGGCGGCTCAGACCACCAGGCACTTCGAGGCTGGGTACACAGGGAAGCGTGAGCATCCTTACCAGTGCCTGGAGGGTGTCCAGGAGGGTGCCAGAGCACCGGCACCGCTGTGCTGGGTGGCAGAGGTGGGGACAGGGAAAACGTGTGAAAGCACCTCAGGTCTCTGGCCTAAGAAAATGCCCCCAAAACACCCAAGAGCCTGCGGAAAACCAAGGCTTAGAACGTGGTCGGGGCTGCCGGGGTGGGCTCTGCCTGCCAGCCCATGGCACGGGCTGTGCCGAGTGGGCGCGTGGTTTACCCGGGGTGCCCTGGCTCAGCTTTGCGCCCAAGCACCAGCATCTACCTTTTATTGCCAACTTCAGTAGTTAGTGCAGTAAATGACTTAACTAAGCGGGGCCTGAATGGAATGACTAATAAACGTTATGTCACAGCACACGCTTCAGCTCATAGCAAAATGATTTGTAATTACCTAATTAGCGTTATGCAAATAACACCCTCATCTCCATAATGTGCCTTCCCAGCTCTCTATTAAAAGCAGGGAGTCAACTGCACGGCTCCAGAGACAGCAAGGAGGCCGAGGGGCCCAGCCTGGTCCGCAGCAAGGCAGAGCCGAGCCGGCCTCTGGCCCAGCCGGGGCTGTGCCTTGCCGGGGCGGATGCGGGAGGTGAGCGGAGGGGTCCAGAGCAGGTCCTCTCTGCCCCACTGCCCCCGGCCAGGAGTCTCTGACTGCGGATGGAGGCAGCAGGAGGGCAGTGGCTGAGGAACCGCAGCACCCCAGCACGGCTAACGAATGGGCGCAGTGGCCACCAGGTGGGTGCCACCAAGCGCACAGCCAACCGCAGCTGCTGCCAGGCCGCTGGGCACCAGCTGAGCAAGGCTGTGTCCCCAGACACACTTGGAGAAGGGGTGCAGCCTGGGAAGTCTCCTTGAGGAAAGAGCTCCGGTGGGGTGGCAGGAGAGCAGAGCCCTTCCCCTCGTGCAAGTGCTCTTTGCAGGCTCTCACTTCCTTCGCAGGCACCACCCGTGTTAACAAGGACCGGGCACAGCACCCATCTCTCTTTCCATCACGTACAGCTGCTCACCACAGAACAACCCGAGGTGAAATGCTGCTCCTGAGCTGAGCCATGGTGCAGAGCATCACGCCACTCCCGCGGGGGCTCAGGATCTTGATTTCATGGGGGTTAAAAGTGTGAGCGACGTCTGGCAGGAAGGACGCCTGTCCTTTGCCACTGCTGAGCACTCCACGGTGGGTCCTGCACAGATCCCAGCAGCAGCCATGGAGGCCTGGAGGTCATCGGGGCTGATGACGCGGAGGGGGGCAGGAATGCAAGGCTCGGTCTCCATAACCGGAGACCCTCGGGAGGATCGAGTGACTCCGCAATGAAGGACTCTCCAGGTGAGACAACAGGCTTGCCTTTCCCAGACAGGGAGGGGAGACTGTTTGACTCGTGTCACCCCAGAATCAGCCTGGGACTCTTCCTCTGGGGAAAGACATCTGCTACTGCCTTTCTCCTGCTGGGAATGAGGAACTCCGGGGCATCGGGAGGGTGAGGCTGTGGGGTGCTGTGGTCAGTCATGCTGCTGGACTCTTCCCCTCTCTGTGATGGACTCGCCTAACCAGCACATTGCGCTTGTCCAGCACTTTGCCCCTTCCTCCAGCTCTCAGCTCTCCAGCACCTCAGCTCCCTGCAGGCATTGTGCCTCCCACCCTGAGGACGTTTGCTGTGGAGGCTCCAAGGACACCAAATCCCAGCTCAGAAAACAAGCTTCTTGGAAAATACACAGCTGGTAACTTCTGAATACCAGGAGAAGAAATGAGCAGCCCCAGCCAGGCTTACAGCCCCTGCCTGCTTGGCTAGCCAGCACCGTCCTCGGTGAGCACTGCCAGACCCTGGACATGGTCAGGGAGCACCCAACCACCGCCAGCAGCACTCAGGGGATACACGAACCTCCCAACACAGCGCTCAGCTGGATCTGCCCAGCCCCTGCTCAGCTCCAGCCTGCTCCTGAGCAAGCAGCTGCCTCCACCTCTTCCATTGTCCCAACCTGTGACTGGGATCCGCAGTCCAGGGACTCGAGCGCTCCAGCTGCTCTGGGAGACAGTTCCTTCTACCAGAGAGCGAGGACCAGGTCCCGACAGTGGCAGAACCGAAGCATTAACAGCCCCCCAGGTGTTTGGGGGAGCCTTTGCACTTCCCAGATCTTGAGCGGGCCACTCTGCTGGGGCAACAACCAACGAAGCTGCTCCTGGGGCACCCACTAGATCAGACTGGGCCCTACTCTCCGTAAATCTCTCCCATCCCTGGTCTGAGCCACCAGTGGGTGCTGTCAGGGTGTTGCAGACGTCTGGCCCTGGGAAGTACTGGATGACTTTGAGTGCTCCCTGCTGCTGAGCTGCTCGTGCTGGGAGCACGTGAGGGTTCCTACCACGTGCTCACACGACTCCATCACCCTTGTTCCTTTCCCTGCTTGCTCAGCACCTCCCCACCAGACACATAGGCAGGAATCCCAGCCCAAGCCTTCCTGCACCAGTACGCTTCCAGCAGAGATGAGGTGGCGAAGGGCTCTGCAGTGCCTGCCCGTCCCACAGCTCTGGCGCTTGTGGGGCTCCAACCCCTCCTGGATGGACTTTCCCACTGTTACAGCTCAGGGGCATCCTGGGGCTGCCCGGTCCCAGCCCTGGCAGCGCTCCCAGTCAAACCAGAGCCCCAGCACCAGCTCTGCAAGCCGCAGTTCTTCCATTCTCCTCCTTTGTGGCTCACGGATTCCAGCTTTACTCCGAACAAAGGGCCTGTTGCTCCCGGCAGAGCCCGGGAAGAGCTAACAAAGGATGGCAGCTTTTCCTCCACACCAAGGCTTCTTCCTCAAGCAGAATTGCTGACTCTTTCCCTGCAGCAGCCCAGGACAGCACCGCAGGGCCAGGCCTCTGCAGAGGCTTGAGTGTGGCACAGCCAGGGCAAGAGAGCAGGGAGCTGCGGGATCGCACCCTCGGATTCGCATGCAGGGCTGGGTGGAGCTGGGAGGGAACCGAGGGCTCGGCAGCTCCGAGGGCTGGGTAGATCCAGCTTCTCCGACTGTCTGGGGCAGGTTCCCCAGCTCCTGTACAAGATGATTGAGACTCGAATCACAGCTTTAGGGAAAGTATGGGGCTATCTCAGGTTTTTCTGGGGAGAGGCACAGATTTCTGATGGGACAGGGGCATTTCTGGCCAGATGAAGGGGTAGCACAAAGCAGGTGACACAGGCAGAAGGATTCCGATACTTCTGTTGAAGCAGAGTTGGCAGAACACCCCTCCCTGCACACACACAAGGCACAGGCTCCTTCCCAGAGCCCCAGGGCTCACTGGATCAGACTGGACTGGGCCAAGGTCCTGGAGGAAGCTGCCTCTCCAGGAGCGGGGAGCCCTCGGGGTGAAGGGGCTACCCCAGGGCCAGGAGGGCCCATCCCTGGCCCGTGCTGCCTGCAGGCGCACTGGTGGGAGTCCATTACACCAGCTCCATTAGAATTAGTGGGCAGTGGAAATGAATGCGCTTGTCTCTCTCTCTCTTGATGATTTTTTGATGATGTTTTAAAGACTGAGCTCCGTGAAGAGTTGCTGAACAGAGTTCGGTGCGAGCTGGCTCTGCTAATGGGTGTTAACCCCTTGACCCAGCTCCAACGCTGCCCAGCAACGAGTGCTCCAAACGAGGGCAAAATTAGTGAGGGCACAGCACAGCGGCCAGCACGGGCCGGGGCCACATGGCACTGGGACCTGACCAGCAACCGAGTCACCGGGCTGAGCGGGCTTGAGGACTTCTGCAGCCACCTCAGTGAGGTCATGGAGTTACCCTGTGCAGCCCCCTGTGCTGGGGGAAGCTGCAGCCCTCACTGCCAACACGCCAGCCCTGGGAAGAAGCATGTCCTCAGGGCCAGCAGATGAGCAGCACGGGACAGGGACGGGACAGGGACGGGACAGGGGAACGGAGCCATCCTGCATGCACTGCCAGAACCAGCACGGAGTGAGAGGAAGAGGCGGGGGAAGAAGAGCCTTGCCAAGGCTCAAGGGGTGGGAGAGCGCTCTGCTGCCCTGGAGCTGCGATGCCCAGCAGAGCGGTGGATCTGTCACCGTCATCTGCGGAAGCAGCAGAGGATGTGGGAGAGGAGAGGCAGCACGGGGAGGGAGAGCGGCAGTGGTGTCCCGGTGCCCTCACGGCTGGTGCCAAGGCCCTTCTCTGCTCTCAGCTCTGAGCAGAGGTGGTACGGTGGGGTGGCTGAAAGCACCTCAGCTTCAGCGCAGGGCTGGGCGCAGGATCCTGCTCTGCCAAGGGCTTGGACTACAAACCGCGTCAGTGCAGAAGAGCCCAGCTCAGAGATCCCACTGCAGGGACCTCGACGTGGAGTCAAGAGGGTGGCACTTCCCACCTCCTTCCCCAGGGACACGCCGCCTCTGCCCACACAGGGCACTGGGCAGAGCTCCCCACTCCAGACCAGCAGACACAGGGCAGCTCTTCCCAGCCGGTAGGCTGGGCAGGAGGTTACTCAGCACAGAGGATGGGCAGGAGGAATTCCACACCAGCACATCGGGCACAGAGAGCCCTCCACATCAGCCGGCTCCTGCCCTGACAAACGGGACGCAGGCCTTGCCCTGTGCGGGATGCCTGCTCCTGCATCCCAGCAGGTCCAGGACGGAGGAGCAGGATCCTGCTCAGCATCAGCAGAAGGAGAAGCAGAGCTTACACAGAGCCATGCCCTGCTCTTGAAGCAGGAGCCACCTCTTTGACCTCCACTCTCCCACAGCTCCCAGTCACATCCAGTCTCCCCCTTCACTGCCCTTCTCCTACTCCCACCCTTTCTCCTGTGCTGAGCTGGCGTAGCGAAGGTGCCTCTGGATGCCTGGGAGGTGGGTGGTCACACAGGGACGAGGCGGAGGGGCGTGTGGCTGCTCCTGCCCCTGGCACGGGGAGTGCCTGGCCCACAGCTCTGCTTTCCTGCTGCCAGGTCCAGGAGGGGTGCCCAGGAGCAGGGCAGCCAGCAGCCCCCAGCCCCGGGACGCCTGTTTGCAAGCTGCCACTGTACCACATCATTACGAGGTGTTTGGGATATCAACAAATTAGCAGGCGTCTGGGAAGAGAAGGATGCGGCACCATTCGTAAATGTCAGCTCGCTGCCTCCTCATTTTGCAGATCATTAAACCCAATATTCCTAACCTGTATTAGTGCAACGGGGCCGGGCCCCCTCCGCAGCGACGAGCGCCGGGAGAGCCGCGGCGAGAACATCACTATGGAGACCCCGCAGCGCCTTGTCCCGGTGTCCCCAGACCCCTGAGAGCCCCAGGCTGAGCTGGCACATTCCCAGCGCCCCATGCCAGGTGGCGGGCAGCGTGGGGAGGGATCTGGCAGTGGCACTGGCAGAGATGGGGATGGGGAGGGCATGCTGTGCCTTCCAGATGTGAGCGTGTGGGGAAGGGCAGCAATGGCAGCAGAGCCAGTTCGGGGAGAGAAGGTGCTTCTGAGGAACACTACAGGGACACGGTGAAGTTCAGAGGGGTCACTGCGAGGGACCAAGTGTACTTCCTGTGTATACGGTGGGGATGTCTTCTGGGGTGTCCACTGCGTAGTGGGGCTGGGAGGCAGCGGAAGAGCCGTGCGGGGAGCGGGGGTCACGCTGCGCAACAGGACGGAGAGGACAGACAGCGTGGGCTTCGTGGTGTGTGAGGAGGCTTCTGCCAGATGCGCCAGTGGGGTGATCGGTGTGGACATGAGGGTCTCAGAGCGGTAACATGGAGCTGTACAGGGACTCCCCAGGAACTGCAGATTGAGGCAGGTGTGGGGCTGATGGAGATAGGGATCAGCCATGGCGCGGTGATGGCTGGGCACAGGCTGGTCTCCTCCCTCCAGGATGGAGCAGGGAGGTCTCAGGTCCGTCATGAGCAGGAGGGACTTGTTAGCACTAAATTAAGAGGCTTGGCAGAAGGGAGAGCACGGGGTGACACGAGCTGCATGGAGCAGGCGGGAGCTGAGCAATAGCAGCTGGAATCCCCAGCAATCCGGCAAGTGCAGCTCAGCCCCGTGCTCCTGGCTCGCCGAGATCGGCCTCCGACAGCCCCTGACAGTTAGCATTAATCACGCACATCGCCCCAACACAACTCTTTACTGGCCATCAATTTCCCGTGGGTTTTAAAACTAAAAAACAAAGACAAAACCGCGTCGTTTGGCCGCCACCGAGAAGCACATTAAGGGGCTGTCAGCTTCTCGCCATGCACCCTGCATCACTCTTTAAGCACATGAGAAGTTCATTATCCCTGGAGCTCTGGCAGCCATGGGGATGCTGGCGAAGGGAGCGTCGCGAAGGTACTCCTGCTGCCAGACGTGCCCGGTGGCTCCCTGGGCCCTCCTGGATGCCCAAAATGGGGGCCAGAAGTCCGGGCACAGAGGAGGTACCGTGGCAGCAGGGCTCTGGGCTCTTCTGTGGCAGGACGGGGCACCCGTGGCCACGGCACTTTGCTGGGCTTTGCGCTCGTGCAGACTCCCCTGACGGTCTCTGCAGGCTGACGTTGCAGCCCCAGTGCAGTGACAAGCTCTTCCCAGTGACAAGCTCTTCCCAGGGCTGCTGCGGCATCCCCTGACAGCCTGACACCCTGTCTGCCAGCCCATGGGTGCTCCCTGACAGCCCCAGCTGCTCTTCCCGCTTTGGTGACATTCCGGCAGCCCAATACCACGCTTGCCATAGTTTGCTGATGCTCCCTAGCAGCTGACACCGTGCGCTCCTTAACATGCAACCATGTAAAAAAGCAACAGCTCGTTTGATTTATGATACTTCAGAACAACTAAGATTCAATTGCTCCGCACGTCCCTGGCTCTGATTACCTCCTAAATGAGATAAACTGATGGCAATTTATCCCCAGACCTCACCAACTTTCCCAGGATGCCAACCTGAGACGCTCATGCCCTGCACAGGGGGCTCGGTGCCTCGGTCGGGCTGGGTACCTCGGTCAGGCTGGGTGTCTCTGAAGCAGCCTGGCTGCAGCCCAAGCCATCTGCTCCTCCGCACTTCCGTGCTACCACAACTGAGGGCTGAGCCTGGCACCGTCCTGGCCTGATCCAGCTGCTGAGGTCTCCTGGCAGGAGGCCCTGGGGGGTCCCAGCAGCGGTGCTCCCAGCTCCGGCATGGCCACGCTGGCCTCAGCTCATGGGGAGCACAGCCGGAGCTGGGCTGTACTCACGCTCCTCCTGGGACAGTGTATCCTCCGTGGTGGGATGAGCACTGCAGGGCTGGCAGCTCCAGCGCAGAGCATGGCAGCCCCGCTCTCTGCACAGCGATTTTCACACTTGCACCACGTTGACTATGTGGAAGCAAAAAGCTCAGATCATCCCACTGTGAAAAAAACCGCGCTAACTGCTCAAATGCAACTAAAAAAGATTCAAGGAAGAATCAGATGTACTTGTGGACACTGGTCCCTGACATAAGCCATTGGTCACGTCCACGATGCATAGTAACACTCAGCCTGAGGTTCACCAGCTGGAACCAGTTGCTCACCATTACGACATCAGGATGCAACTTCTTATAGAGCCCTGTTCTCTCTTATTTGCCGGCTGCCCACTGTTTCCACTGATGCACCTGGCTGTGGCTCCAACCCGGAGCTCACCTTGAGTGTCCACAGAGCAGACAACCCACACACCAGTCGCAGGGCGACCCCTCTGCACCTGCCCTGGGCTGCCTGGTCCTGGTGAGGAGCCACCGTAGCTCTCCAGAGCTGTCCCAGTACTGGGAGCAAGAGAGATGAAACGAGTCGCCCCAGGGGTTACCACAGGCAGGGAGACCCAGTGCCAACTGGATGTACAGCAGGAGGGGATCGACTGCTGGAAAAGGAGCATGTGACCCAGCTCTGTTGTCAGTGCTGAGCGCAGGGCTGAGATGTCCCCTGCTCCCCAGAACCACAGAACTGTTTGGGTTGGAAAAGCCCTTTCAGCTCCTCCAGTCCCAGTGTCCCCCAGCACTGACAGGTCCCCACTGACCCCTGGCCCTCAGCACCACCTCCACACAGCTGGGAAACCCCTTCAGGCATGGGGACTCCACCACTGCCCTGGGCAGCCTGCAACAGGCCTGGACAACCCCAACGGGGAAGGAATTCTTCCTCAGGGACAACCTCAACGTCCCCTGCAACAACTGGAGGCCAGTTCCTCTCATCCTGGCACTTGTTCCTGGGGAGAAAAGACCAACCCTGCCTTGACTTGCTCCAACCTCCTGTCAGGGAGTTGCTGAGACATGGCATGGACCACTCTGATCCAGCATGAGCCTGGAAGTGGTGGCTCTTGTCACCTCTGCCTGACCACAGCGCTGAGCCAGTGGGTCCTGCACCCATTCGCTGACCGAAGAAGCACACAGTGACTGGGAGGGACTGGATTCAAGCTGGAGACACAGAGGTCGGGTGGCTCACGCCACTGCAGATCACAGATGTCCGCTCTGCTCTGGCTGCTCTCCCAGTGCCCTCCCTGCTCCCTCCCCACCGCTGCACTGGAGCAGGCTGAGCAGCCGCGTCCCAGCAGCAGCAGCACCACAGTCACTGGGGTGGACAGTGAGTTCTTTTTTTTTCATTCTTCTTGCTCCTGGTTCTGGTGCCAGAGGCTTCTGTCAGCAGGAGGAGCAACTGCTGCAAGGGCTGTGCAGTGACAAATGACATTGGTTACTGACACTTCGTTGGCAAATGAAGTTCCTTGTTGATAAATGCGAAGTAATGCACACTGGGGGAAAAAATTACGTTACTCCAGCACCTGACAGGGCTCTAATTTAAATGTATCAACCCAAGACAGGGTCTGGGTATCACTGTGATGGCACAAGACCTCTGCCCAGCACACCACTGCAGTCAAGGGCCAGGGCAGGGAACAACAGGAAATATTCTGATGCCCTCACGCACATCACGCGGCACCACATTGTCACTACGTGCAGCTCGGTCACTCCCCCTTCCCAGGATCCCGCCGATCGAGGAAGGACAGGAAGAGTGAGTGTGTGTCTGGAAAAAAATCCCCATGAAATGACAGAAGAACTGGGATGGCTCCGGGACTTGTGGACTGGGCATCTGAGGAGGAGGGTGACGATCGTCTGGGTACCCACCAGGATGCAGAGGGCAGGGAATTCTGCCAGGGGCTGGATCACACACATTGAGTGGAAAAGTAATTTAATTTTAAGGCTTCGAGCAGCAGCTACTCCACATTGCTGCTTCACCATTGTTCCCACACGGAATTACCTTTTCCACTCTGAAATCACATTCAGCTCTGTGTAGGCTGAGGTCCCAGACCTGCACCTCCTCTCGCCCTCGGCCTCCCTCAACAGCCTTGCAGAACCAGCCGTCGTTCTCTCTAAGCACTGGAACCATCAGTCCTTCGTTTCCCAGTCCTCAGTCTGGGGAGCTGAACTCCTTAACGTCCCCACCACAGACAGGGTCAGCAGACTCAGCCCAGTCCTGGGACCTTCCTTACATCTCGCTCCAGCAGCTCCGCACTCTCCTGGGGTATTAGCAACAGGACAGGGCACGGTACTTCAGCACGTGCTTTCTCAGCCCCATGTGTGGGTGCAGAGTGCTCTGCTCTTTGGTGTCCCACCCTTCAGATGCACCAACATCACAGGTCTCTGTTTGACACAGCACTGAGCTGAGAACTGCAACCTGGCAGCTGAGGTGGAGAAGGGCAGTAGCATGTCCGAGGAGTTGACACACCCCGAATGTGAACACAGATAATGCCTCATGCTCTCACCACATGTCCAGTGTACATTGCAGACTCAGTGGTGCTCAGGACACCTGAATCACTCCCCGCAGAGGGGGAGCCTTCCCCAGACCCGGTGGATTTCAGATGGAGATAACCACAACAGAAGAGACCGAACAATGGAGCTGCCCAACTTCGACCACAGCATTTCTGAGAGAGAACTGAAGAAGAGCTGCTCTGCCATGGGAAACCTGGGCTGCTGCAGCTGACCTGTGCTTTGGAGCGGGATGCCAGGAGAGCCGCCACACGCCACAGGTACAGGCCAACAGACGCTCAGGCTGAAGGGTTCTGCTTCGCTTTACAGCAGCCATGAGTTTCAAACACTTGCATCTAACCCCCACTCCCTGCCTGTAGCCATCTGAGTGAAATCTTTATTCTGATTTCCTACAAAAGCTCTCCGAGTGCTGTGGGACAGGATGACCCAGGGTAACAGCAAATCTCACTGAGTGGGGATTGCCGTACAGGCAGTCTTTGGAGAACGCGGTTGCCAAGTTAATCTCTACCTGCACAAACCTGGGTGGCTTTTCACAGCCAAAGGTGCTTCTCTGTGCCTTACAGGCTCCCAACCAAGCCCGGGGTCCCTCTTCAGAAACCGCAGACACCAAAATTCCTCAACAGAAAAACCAACAGTATTTCTAGCATATGCAAAGCAATGCATACATCTTCAGCTGGCTGCCAGAAGTCGACAGACTCTTCCAGAAGACCCTGAGTGAGGCAGATGGCCAGCACAGGCCTTCTGAACGATGGAACTTTGGTCAGTTTACAAGCCCACAGAAATAGGCTCTTCCTTGTGGTAGGAAGCGTCTGCACACCTTAAGCACTGTTAAGCACACCTCAACTACGTGGTGTGCTCTCAGCTCGGCTCACACAGGTAGCAATCATTATTACCACTAATAGGTGCAGTCACAGGCACGGTGCCAGTGCTGCTGCTGCTGCGGCAGAGAAGCCAAGGGCAGACCCAGAGGGACCGGCTGCCCAAGCACAACCTGGCTGGGACAAGGACAGTTCCGTCTCCCAGGACCCGACAAGCTGCAGCAGGACTCAGGGTGCCTGGCGCTTTGAGCCGGCAGAGCTGTCCCCGGGCAGATCTTCCCTACCTTCTGCCGCCGCGCTGGGTCCATCGGGCCGAGTCGTCCCTGTGCTCTTTTTCCTGCGATGCTTCTTCCTGTTTGCGTGTGGTGACGGAGGCGGCTCCAGCTTGGGGCTGGCAGCACTGGAAATGTTCGGGCTGGAGCTGAGAGAATCGGCAGTACCGTTAGCTGGGAACAAAGATAAAGAGAGAAATGTATGGCAAGACAGTGACAGACTGCTCTTCCTGGAGACAGCCAGGTGACCTGGGAACAGCCCCGGTGCTCCTCCCAGCTCAAAACACACAGAACCACGAGACAGGACAGCACCGACACTCAGCCCCATCACACGGGGCAGCCCTGACAGCCGGCTCAGGGTTGACAGCAACTTGGGCAGGGTCGGGCTGGACATGTTCTGCACCGGCATGATGGGACAGAGACAGCGCTGACACCGCCGCAGCTGGGACAAGCCAGCGGCATCACTGGGGCAGCCCAACATGTAGACCCCGCAGTGCCTGTCCCGGTGCGTGCTGCTCAGCAGCAGTGTCCTTGCAGGGTGACGCGGGTGTTTGGGGAAGGGGTGGTCCCAGGAGGTGCTCACGGCCCCACCGGGGGCAGGTCCAGGTCCTGGGACCTGCAGAGCCGCTGCTGAAGCGTTGATCACCCCCCAGCACCACTCTGCCAGACGAGGTGACTGGGGTTGCCACGCTCAGGAACCTAAGCGTGATGGTCTCAATAGGCTTCCGATACGGAGCTGAAGAAGCTGCATCCCCAGCAGCAACGCACCAAATTTATCCTCAATCATACTGTTCCTTACAATTAATAGCAGAATTAGAAACAATCAGGGAGCTGCCTAATTACTGTCAATTAGAGCGCGCTAATCAAGCTCCGATCACACACACACACGCTGCCGCTGCACTCACCATTAAATGTCAAATTTCATTAGAGACCAGCAACAAAATCAAAAGCCTGACATTCAATTTCAGCAGCACACACAGCGCAGGCTTCCAATCAGCATAAAAATGCAGACTCCGGGGAAGGCAACGAGGCGCAGGAGCCCTCGCTGCACTGTTAACCCTCTCCGAAAGACACTCCTGCCTCTCCAGCGTCCACCCACCCTCAGGGCACAGCCCGCTCCCGCCCCGGGCAGCCTGACGTCCTTTGCAACCACCCAGCAACTCCCACTGCGCCTCAACCTCCCGTTTCCACAGTCGGTGGCACCTGACGTTAAGGGACAGCCACAGGGGCAGGACCCTGAGCAGTGGGGACTGCTGTGGCATGGTGAGCCCTTGTCCTGCTTCAGCCTAGCCTCTACTCTCCTGGTGCAGCCTGGTTCGGTCAGACTGGCTCTCTGGGGCTTGGTCTGTCTCTGTGTGGCCAGACAGACATCCAACAGTGGGATGGAGCGGGCTGCAGGTAGAGGCCAGGAGCTGCCCCACACAGAGGTCTGGTGTGCAGCCGGTGTCCCCCTCCCTGCCCCAACAGCAGGGAGAGGATGCGGTGTCAGAGCTTTTCCACCTCTGGTTTCTACTGCCTTTGACGAACACTAGTAAGGTGTTTCTGCTGCTATTTATCCCCAGAGAAATAGCTCACCCTTGACAATTAAGAGAGATAAATCTAATAAAGTCAGACTCCAGTTTTACAAATATAAATTGCCAACACTGTTCACCAGGACGACGCTAAGAGCAGGTGTGAGGTGCCTTCATCTCCCAGCCTGCATGCCGCAGGGGACCTGAACTTTCTCGTCTGAGGCTACCTGTGGTGCCTCCAGCCTACCTCTGCTGCCCACCTGCTCACCGGAACGTCCCTGGGGCCAAACCACACACCACCAGCATCCTGCCCAGCTCCAGGCTCAGCGCAAGGGTTTGTGTGTGTCTGCGCCTCCTGCCAAGGCACCCGCAGGCTGTGGTGACACCTCCTGCCCCACGTGCAGAGATCGCCCAGGTCCCTGCTCTGCTCACTACCCAGCAGCTGAAGCCACGGAGTCAGGGGCTGCCCAGGGGGATGAGGCTGCAGTGGGGTGTGGGCAGGATGCGGAACATGCTCCTCAACAAGGGCAGGGCTTGCTGCTCTCCCTCTCCCCAGCAGGAGAGCAGGGAGCTCCTCTGGCCCATCCAAGGGCTGCCACGTACCCATCTCACCATGGGAACCCTTCTGCGGGCACCCATGGGACCTCCTGGTTCCTCCCTGTAAACCTGTTGGCCCGCGGGTCCCCCATAACAGACACACACAAACTGGGCTGGAGCAGGTCTCCGTGGCCTCCATGGCCTGTCCCACCCCTCCCTACGCTGCATCAGCTCTGGCTTAGCTCAGCCCTGCAGTGGAGGGGGGACGTGGCACGCCATGCTGTGCAGGAAGCACTGCCTGGACCCCCAGAAGCCCCCTCCCTCATGAGGAGAGAACCCACTTCTGCAGGGACATGGCCCAGAGAGCTGCCAGCCCAGGGCTGCTCCAGCCGACAGCGATGGGAGCCTTGGGAGCTGCTCGTCACCTCCCTGGGCCAGGGCTCTGCTCCAGGGGCTCTGCTGCCCCAGCCCTTCCTCGGCAGCTCCGAGTGGTTCCGTAGATGGGAGACAGATGCTGGGAGGTGCAAAATCACTGCTTTCGCCACCAGCACAGCCACGATGGCACCGCAGGCTGTGAGCTGGGCGACAGACTGTGCGGCTGCTCCAGCCGAGCCGGTCACCCCTCGTATGCTGCAGCCCTTACAGCTCAACTGGCTCTGTGGGCCACTAACACAGGGCAGGGCAAGGGACTGACCTACAGGGCTCGGGGTCCAGCACAGCGCAGCAGGACTGGAGAGCGGATGAGGAGCCATCAGCACTCGAGGCACACGATTAGCACTGAGCCAACATCTCATCCCTCTGTGTCATGGGGAGAAGCAGCAGCATCTCAGCTCCCATTTGTGGCTCCAGGTCACTTGGCAGGAAAGAGGTAGATGGCTTTGGGTGGCTGTAAGCACGCTCGGGCCAAAGCCAGGGCAGGCAGAATGCCCAGTATGGCCATGCCAGACCCCTGGGCTCCGTAGTGGGGCTGCTGGGATGGGGACAAGACCAGCCACGCTGGTGCCTGGGGCGCGGGGCCGTCGGGGCAGACAGCTGCTCTCTAGAGGGGCCGTGCCACCACGTTCACCTCGCGCCCATGGCAGACCCCGCTGCGGCATGCAGAGGCGCGCGCTCCCCGTCGGCACAGGAGGCTCCTGTGGGCAGGGCGAGGTGGGGGCTCCCCTCTCCCAGCCCCGCAGCATCCCGGCCCGTGGAGCCGCGGTCCCCGCTCACGCCCCGCTTCCTCTGGCGTTGGAGTGGAGCTCGCTCCGCCACAGCCCATGTCCGAGGCGAGGGGTGGGGGTGGGTGGGGGGGGTCCGCACGCACATTAATGCTCAGAGCTGCGCCCTTCCGCTCCCGTCGCCTGCGCTGCCCCATCAGCAGTAACAGTCTGATTAATTCGCTTCCAGCAGGGAGCTGATGGGGCCAATGATGGAGCCGCTGCATCAGGCGCGCTGAAATTGATAGTTTTTCACAGTTACAAATGAGGAGCCTCCTCAGCTGCAAATGGCGCCCGCACAGTCGGACTCCGGTAATGATCATAAAGAGGCTCTCTTTAAACTGCGAAAGCCCCTGGGAGCGAGCGGGGGGGCGGCTGCCGCGCTAATGAGAACTACAAGGGGCGAGCAGGCATGGAAATGGCTCCTCCACTCTTGATGTGCATTTAACTGCTTTTTTAGTGCGGCGGCAGAGCCAGGAACGAAGGAGTGATGAATGCAGCACAAAAGCATTTATTTTCCAATTCGGCAAAGTGGCTACGTTGGGAAATGTATGAATTATTTTAATTCACTCAACTGTCCTGAAACATCACAGAGAACGAGTGAGCGTGGGGGGAGGGGGCGGGCCGCGCTCAGTGTGTGCTCCAGAGATGGGAATTGCTCCTATTCGTTCAACTGCCCCAAAATCTGGGAGCTGGGGGTGCTGATGAGGAGCGGAGATGGGGGGAAAGCAATGGCTACCCCTCCCAGGCAGAGTGAGCCAAGAGTGGGGCAGGCAGAGAAGAGAGGTCAGAGCAGTCCTGCAGTGGAGCAGCATCCCCTTGGCTGGAGGCAGACCGCTTTACTGCCGGGGAGCTTCTCCCCCCCGGTTTGGACACTGCCAGCAGACCCTCACGAGGGTGGACAGTCCCAAGGAGGGTCCAAAGGCTGTGTCCAACAGTCGTGAGCAAACTCCGGGCTCAGAGCCGCAGGGCAGAGTGCAGGACAGCCCCACCACCAAAAGGTGCCTCCCCACGGGCTGCAGCGGAGGGGAGCAGGGTCGGAAGTGCTACTTACGGGGGTTTGGGCAGCTGCCAGGGATGGCCACGGCCTCGTTCCACTGGTCCGCACTGGAGACGGAGTAGGAGCGCTGGTGCATGCCGTCCGGCTTTGAGCTGAAGCCCACCAGGTTGATGCCGCTGATGGAGCGCTCCGAGTGCAGGGAGGTGCTGCTGGTCGAGTGGGGAGCACCTGCCAGAGAGACGGGAATTCAGCACGGACCAGCTGCCGCTCTGAAGCACGGCGGGAGGAGGAAAAGCTGTCCTGACCCTGGTGCATCACCCAAGTGGCCCTGTGTGAGGACAGGCTCTGCCTGGCTCTCCTTCTTGAGGGATGCCAGCGCAACACCCCCCAAAGGTGCTGAGAAAAGAGCACTGCCCAGCACCCGCTGCTTCTCAGGGTGACACCCAACTCGGTGGATTTCGACGCAGCACCTCGGGATGCAGTGCTGGGCATCCCCGCACGCAGCCTTCCCCTCCAGCCAGGTTTTGCAACCGGAGTTCTCGGTCTGCTCCCCATTTTCACTACAGCCTCTGGCACATGGACGAACACAAACCCACCCCGCAGCCAGCGTGCCCATCCTCACCTCTGAGCTTCACTCCTTCTGTGCCCCCCGGCAAGAAACAACCATGTCAGAGGCACCAGGAGTGAATGGAAAATCACACGGAGGATGTCAAAGGGACAAGCAGGGGAACAGAGGTCTGTAAGGTGGGTAGTGGGTGGAAATGCTGAGCCCAGGAGCTTGAACCCCCAAGAAAGGAATGGTTTGGGGACAACAGGCCGTCACAGAAGACAAGATCACTCGGTGATTCAAAATGGGTCAAGTGTTTCTGGATTACAAGCGCATCCAAAACATCCAGAACAGGGAACAGAGCGGTTCTGGCAAGGAGCACAGGTCTAGCTGCTCCAGGCTGCAGGGAGTCTGCTGAGGAGGACAACGCTGCCTGGGAGGGATTGTCCTACCCCTGCCCACTGCCAGCACCTCCCTGTGCCTTTCCTTGGGGCATTCAGCTCCAGCCACGTAGAGCAAGTGCTCTGGGAGCTCGGGCAAGCAAAGGGTCCCTTTCCCCACTCTGAATGAGTTCCCTCCTTCCAAGCCCGGAGGCCAGAGGCTGGGCTGGGGCTCCCATGCCAGCCCTTCTGGCCATGGAGGAGGGCATGGCCCATTGAAGGGCCCGCCTGCCTGCTCCAGAGCTGACCACCCACTGGACCGGTATGCAAGTGGGCTCCTTCCACAGAAGCAGGAGCTGATGGACCCTTCAGGAGCAGGTCCCCACTGGCTCTGCTGCAGCTGGGACAGCTGACCTGACTGTCACTGCCTTGTTTTGCTCTCACAGAATCCCAAGCATGGCTGGAGGTCGCCCTACCCAACCCTTGCTCAAGCAGGGCCACCCAGAACCAGCTGTCCTGGACTGTGTCTGGATGGTTTTTGAGTGTCTCTAAGGAGGGCGACAGCACGACCTTACTGGGTAATCCCGGCCACCTGCCATGAAGAGCAGAGCCCCGTCTTCTGCAGCCCAAGGTTTTGTGCATGAAGTTATGTTTCTGTCCCTGCTGAAAACCTCAGACATGTGATTTGAGTGTCACTGGAGCCTGAGCTCTGCCTGAGGCTGCAGAGTGCCTCAGACACAGCTCAAGCAGTCCAAATACCCCCCAACAAAAGGCAGATCCAAGGTGTGTGCTGAACGGAGCGGGGATGTGGGCACAGAGGGGTGATGTGGGTCACGGAGGGGTGATGTGGGCCAGCAGCCCTCCACCGGGCCCACCTGCCGTCCACAAGCTCCTCTCATTCAACCCAGCACAGCAGCTGCCTCCCACCCTCCTCTTCCACATACCCACCCTCCACCAGCAGTCCCTGTTCCCTGCTGTGCTGTGCAGGGTCTGCCCCTGAGCCTTGCCCGCAGCCCCTGCCTGACTCGGCCATGCCACCACCGCGCTCGAAGGGGCCGGTGCCCGGCTGCCTGAGCTGCCAGGGTCACGGTGCTCGTGGGGCAGGAGCAGCAGAGCCACCGCTCGCCTGCCTCCAGCCCGGCTGCCGCACGCTCCCCCGCCCTCCCTTGTTCAGCGCCACAGAAACACGTGTAAAACCATGACACTGACTTTGCCTCTAATTAGC
Source organism: Bucorvus abyssinicus (assembly GCA_009769605.1). NCBI lineage: Eukaryota > Metazoa > Chordata > Aves > Bucerotiformes > Bucorvidae > Bucorvus > Bucorvus abyssinicus. The sequence goes on along the minus strand of CM020028.1, from coordinate 10,101,754 downwards.
CCTTAATTTACAAGACACACTCGGAAGGGTAATTAGCTGGCGCTCCGCTCCTGACTGCCGCATCCATCTCCTCTCCCCTCCTCATGGGAGGGAGCTGGCTGCTACTGGAGCAGGGACAACGCTGTGCTCTTGGGACTGGGGAGCACTGGGTCCTGGGGACTCGCTGCTGGGCTGGGCTGGGACTGGATGGGACAGGATGGGATGGAATAGGCAAGGCTGGGCTGGGCTGGAGTGGGATGGGATGGGATGGGATGGGATGGGATGGGATGGGATGGGATGGGATGGGATGGGATGGAATGTGACAGGATGGGATGGCTACCCCCAGAGCTCAGGCAGAGCCTGCCGACCCCAACCCAGGCTGCACACACAGTACACGTCCACAGCCACAGCCATGGAGGAGAAGGAGACAAACAGCAGAGTGTGGAGTGCCGGGGAGAAGCTCCTCCAGCCGAGGAGAAGTCCTGCAGAGCTTCAGAGAACACATATTTGCCCCTCGCACCTCCATCCCAGTCAGCAGCCACCTGCCCTCTGAGAAGCAGCGCGGGCTGCCACAAACACCCAAGTGCCCCAGCCCTGACCAGAGGCAGGGACACGTGACTCTGCCATGGCCACGGCACCCTCCAAACCTGCCCCCGCTGACAGACCTCCTTGACTTTGTGTCACCAGGCGATGGGTGAGGCTGGGCAGCAGGAATGAGTGCTGGCAGCAGGAGAGGACTCTCTGTGGCCAGACTCATGGAGCAGCAGCCCCTGGCGCCTTGAGAGCCAGCCCTCAGCCCACTCAGCTGTGTCACGGCCGCCCTGGCAGCACACCACGCTGCCAGGGCTGGTGACTGCAGCTCCGGCCGGACCCGCACCGGACCTGTCTGCAGGACACCAAGTGTGTGCAGAGGACGACACGCCTGGGAAAGCCACCGACAACTGCTCAGAGCCCCCCATTGCATGCCCATGGGTGACCACTCGACCCCATGCCAGTGCCCAGCACGAGCCCCCAGAACCCACTGCCAGCCTTGCCAGCAGTGCGTGTCATGGAGAAGCAGTGCCCATTTGGACATTTCATTCTGAAATGGAGCGGAGCCGCCACGGCTGCCAGGAACAGCCCCTGCAGCCACCACTCCACAGTCTCCCCAGCTGATGCCTGCGCTTGGCACCGGCCTGGAGTCACCGGGCTGCAGAGGAACTTCCTGGCAGCCCGGCCACCCACGCGGCTCACCAAACTCCTGCTGTGCAACACTGGCTTGTCCTAGGGACCTGCAAAGTGGTCCCAGCACGGCCAGAGCTCTCGGGAGTCGCATCTCCAAAACCAGAAGGTCACTTTTCTAAGCGTGGAGCGGGGCCACCTGGCCGCTTCAGTGAACACCTGAACCAAAGCAAACTGGAAATCCCTCGTTTTCCTGGGTGGATGCACTGGGAACTGGATAAAGGTGAGTCAGTAAGAAAGGCACCATCAGTTGGGAAGGAGATCACTGGCAGAGTCACCAGAGGATCTCTGGACAAATTTACTATTTTCAGCAGTAATTTGGCAGTGTAATAGATGGGTTCTGGTGAAATCTCCTCACCACATTAAGCTGGAAGCACTGCTGGTATTTTGGCGATGAAGATGTCAAGCAGGACTAGAGGGTTTTGAAAATTGAGCTAACGAAACCATGACAAACTGTATTTAGAACGAAATGCAAAGACTGGAACTCATGGGCCTGATTCAGAAAATCCTGGGAAAGTACACGCTGTTTTCCGTGGGATTTGGATTGAGACCCAATGACGACAATGTCTGCTCTAGGCTGGGGCTCTTTACTGGGAACCCCAGAGGAGGAGGAATTCTGCAAGTGCTGCCTCTTCCCAGCATCACCAAACCACCTCAATGAGGCTGGAGAGTTGGGTTGGAGCCTGTGTGTGCAGGATGAGGGTCAGTCGGGTGGGATCACAGAACCACAGAACCATTTGGGTTGGAAAAGCCCTTTCAGCTCCTCCAGTCCACCCGCTCCCCCAGCACTGACAGGTCCCCACTAACCCCTGGCCCTCAGCACCACCTCCACACAGCTGGGAAACCCCTCCAGGCATGGGGACTCCACCACTGCCCTGGGCAGCCTGCGACAGGCCTGGACAACCCCAACAGGGAAGGAATTCTTCCTCAGGGACAACCTCAACCTCCCCTGCAACAACTGGAGGACAGTTCCCCTCGTCCTGGCGCTTGTTCCTGGGGAGAAAAGACCGACATCGCCCTTGGCTCCAACCTCCTGTCAGGGAGTTGTTGAGAGCCAGAAGGTCTCCCCTGAGCCTCCTTTTCTCCAGGCTCAACCCCTCCCCAGGTCCCTCAACTGCTCCTCAGCACACTTGTGTTGCACCAGCTTCGTTCCCCTTCTCTGGACACGCTTCAGCAGTGGGGTGATGGGGTGGGGACACGCTGGCATGAAGCCAACCTTGTGTTCTCTCGTACTGCAGTGGGCCAATACCACGCTGCAGATAAACGCTATTCACTACCTGCCCAACCATGTCCCAAAGGGTCACCAGTTACCACTACCATGAACCAAAGCTTTAAGGTACTTGCTGCCAACCAATCATCATTTATTCCAAATCCCAAACAGAATCACTGCAGGTCACCTTAGTGCACTGACTCTTGAGTCACTCCACTGGTGTCCACAGCTGGAGCACGTCTCAAAGCCTCCCCCAAAGCCATGAGTGTGGGGCAGCCGTGGCTGTGCCAGACTCCAGCATGCTGCTCCTGGGCTGCATGGAGTGGGCTGGATTGGGAACCCACCTCCAGCTGGTGGGGAACTCCTCAGTCCTGAGAAACCAACTGGTTCTTAAGGGGAGGTGAGAGCCAGTGAGCCTGGTGACGCTGCCTGCCTGTGAAATTCCCACTGGTAAAGCCCTAATTCATCCCTTGCCGTCAAGGGATGGTCAGCTGCCGTGGGTGCAGGAGTGCGGCTGCCTGTCCCAGAGCTGCCCCCACCCCCGGAGCAGCTCGGGAGCCAGAAGAGTCTCTGCTGGCCTGGTTTTCTGAGTGAAGTGCTACGTGCTGCTCTGTGGACATAGCCGGCTCCTTCCTCTGGAACAATTCCTACCAGTAATGAGGCCAAAAAAACGTAGGCTGGCTCTATCAACCAGAAACACCAGGATGGACACACGTCATCTGAAGGACATCAACTTCCAAGTTCTCCTTGGGAAATGGCAATGACACCGAGCACCTTGACAGCCCCACGAGCAGGGCGAGCATGTTCTAGGGTGACAGATGTCCTTCCCAGCTCTGCCAGCAGCGAATGTCTGTGCGAAATCATGGATCCAAACCGCAGGCGACCGAGGTTTCCCAGCCCAGCTTCTGAGCAAGGCCATCAGGACCTGCCAGCTTGCACACGGGGGGAGCTGCTGCCTTTCACTGGGCCTCACAGATGCTCTGACACAGAGGAATGTCCCTCCTCTCTTAGCACTGCACTTGGAGAGCACATTTTTGGACATTGTAAGTGACTATGTAACACCCTAGTTCCTACCAGAGCTAACCCGTGGTGGGTACAAATCTCCAGAAGAAGCAGCTCTGCGTAGCCCAGACTTCTCTGGGAGGACGAAAAATCCAACTGCGGAAAACCCAACTGGATGGGAAGGGCTGACCATGACATGGCTCCCATCTCTCAGCCAAAACTCAGGGGCAAGTGAGATGAGCCAAGACATCTCAAGCTACGCACCAAACTCAGCCCTGATTCAGATGATGGCTGAGTCCACGTACAGAGTCGGCAGGACCCCAGCAAACGGCTGTCCCCAGACCCTCAGGCAGCGAGAGCCAGGGAGCCCACAGGCAGCCGCAGCTGCTCGGTCCTCCAGCCTGCGCTCTGCCCAAAGTGAGCACCCCCACAGCACGTCCTGCCCGCTCCCCGTGCGGCTTGTGGCCCAGGAAGGGTGGCCAAGAGCCACGTGGGGAAGGGGCGAATGGGCCAGGAGAGCAGGCGACAGCGCATCTGGACAGGGAGGCAGGAAGCACATCTGGACAGGGAGGTAGAGGCAGCCAGGAGCCCTCTGACTGTCTGATCTTTTCTGCACAGCCGAAAATTACACCACAGGTCTTCCACTAATTTACTCCTGCCTGAACTACGACGTATCTTCCAGAGAATCTTCTAATCTTGATTAGAATATTGTCAGTGACAGAGAAATCAGAGCGGCTCTTGATAAGCAGTTCCAGCGGTTAATTACCCTCACTGTTGAAATGTGCACCTTATTTCTAGGCAGAATTGTCTTGCTTCTGCTACCCGTCATGGGATGCTCGTGGATTTTCAACTGATAAAGAGCTCTCTATTACCAAATTTTTGTTCCTATACAGGCACTTGCAGACCGTGTGGAAATAATCTCTTAACCTCTTCTCCAAACTAAACAAATTGAGCTCCTTAAATCTTTCACTACGAGGTGCATTTCGCAAGCGTTCCGCTCTTCTCACCGCTCCCCTCAGCCCCTTCCAAGCCAATGGTTTCATTCTCACACTGTGGACACACAAAACCCAGCAACTTCAGAAGTCCTCTCCATCCCAAAACTGACACTTCAGAAAGATCCTGACAACATCTTCTAGAATTCCTGAATTAAATAATTCAGACTCGCTGATTCCAACATGTCTGAATCTCCTACCTGCTGTTTAATACGCGCCCTAATTACAGCTGGAGTATGAAGAATTCATCACTCTGTGATAAGATACATCATCTCGCCTCTTCCCAGACACCAAACACAAGTGTTCACTCAACACCTCTCTGGTTTTTTTATTAACCATTCTACTGTTTCCATACTGTAAGGAACAAACGCTGCTTTTAGGAATCATTAGTTCCCAATAAACTTGAAAAAAACCCTTTTCACTCTCTTTAACTCTGTTGGTTCCCTGTTCTGTATCCCCTTGTACAGCCACGGCAAGGTAACGTCAGCTCCTGAAATGAGCCAAGGAGGGGTAAGGTGAGCTGGGAAATGAGCTTCAGACACTAAATCCATCACTTTTATTTGTACGTTATGCAAAGTCCCCAAGGAACAGGTAAAAGTTGAAGATAAGGAACTCAGTAAACAGTGACTACTCTCACGATTCACAGGCTAAAAATCCTGTCACACAGTGACCAAGATGCTGTGGACAAGGCAGCCATTTCAGCAGGAGCTCACCAGGCTCAGGGCACCAGAGCAGTGTCACGTCGAGGCACATTGCTGTGGTGAAGGAGACCTGCTGCCCCACCGAGAGCAGAGCCGGGAGAAGCACCAGGAAGGACGCAGGAGCTCTCTGGGCATCTGGATCTGCGGTGGGGGAGGAACTGAGATGCAAGATCTGTCTTTCTGTTCAAAAAAAGCAGCTACAGGAGAGAATGAAAGAGAGGAGCCAGGCAGCAGAGGTGCTGGACTGGGGCAGGAGCAGCAGCTGTGAGATGCAGCAGGCAGTGCCGCGGCACTGGTGTCCCTGGGGAGAACGGTGGTGGGTAGCTGGGCCCAGCAGCTGCGCTGTGCTGGTATTCTCACCTCACTGCTGACTTGGTTTCTTAATCAGCAGCATGATTTGCTAAATGTATTGAACTCCTCCCTAAGCCTGACCGGTGCTGAGTGTGGTCTGGGGCAGGCATGAGGTGCACAACTGCTCCACCAACAACGGACCCCGATGATACGGTGAAACAAGCCCTTTGTGCGGCTGCTGCCAGAGCCAGGCTGGGAATGCTGGGAGCTGGAATGCCTCCCACAAAGCCAAAAGGGTCACTTTGAGGGCTGCTCATAATCAATCACTCGCGGCGGATGTTAGTCTGCGGAGCGCTGGCAAAGAGCGACCTGGCAGCCAGCGCCTACCCCGCGGTTCCAGCTGGCCGTGCTGGACCACACCGGTGTCACCCACCACCTCCCGGCTGCAGCCTTCAGCCCCTGCTCACCGCTAACCGATTACCTTACTCTGCTGCCCTTATTTTAATTCTTTTTATACACACACGGACAGAGGTATGCAGAGTACAGGATACGTTAGCACAAGGCAGCCGGTCGCCTCTGCTCCTCTTTGTCCCTGCATGTTCCTCACTATCTGCACAGAGCGAGAGCAAGTGGTTTCCGGCTCCTCTTAACACCCATCAATATATTTTTAAGTACCCCAACCTCCCTTTTGATTTTAACTTTCTGGTATCTAGTAAAACGTTCTTCAAGAACTCCAAACTATGCTTCACATCTTTTTCCTGTTTAAGTCCTTTCTCCCAAATGATCTGGCTCATAATTGCTGTCAGCTTTGTGAAATTGGCTCCAACAGACATCTTTGTGTGCGTGTGCCTGTATGTGTTCAATACTCTCTATTTCTGATTGGAATTTCTCTCTGCCTGAACACTGGTACGACAAAGTCAAGGTTACTTTTACCTAAGCCACCACTAGATTTCAGTTTTGTCATTCCTCCTCCTCATCTGCTCGGACGAGGGTAACTTTACGGGGACTGCATCGCTTCTTTTGAAGCCGCAGGATTCAGAAAGCCTGAGGAAGCTTTAGTGTCACTTGTCCAAGTCCTTCAGTGACTGTCACTACAATAACCTGATTTACTCTCCAACATGTTACGATGAAAATACTTCAGAAACTGTTTCTGAGATCCACAAAACCAAGTGCTAGGAACGTGCAGTGGGGAGCAGATGAAGGAAACACGGTCCTTGTTTCAGATCTCTCTGAACAGGCCTGTTAATACTGTTGCGTCATTTACAGCCTCTGCAGAACCCTGGAATCATAAGTTGAGAAAAAGTACAAGTAATTCTGTTTAAAATACAGAGCAGGACAGACACGGTGCAGCTTGGAGATCACCGAGATGGACAGACGCTCCTGTGGGGCTGCAACGACACAAAGCACCATCAGCATTTCCAGTCAGAGCAGGAGTTTCTGATAGGAACTGCGGGAAGGACAGAAGCAGACCCAGAACTGTACGGGTTTGCTGCACAAGGGTGGACCTGGATGAGAACTGCAGTGCAAGACGGAAAACCAGCGTTCGCACACAGCTCACGAGCGCTCGAACCGAAAAGCCGCTCGGCTCACGCTAGAGTTGTGTTGTCTTTTCTTACATAATTTCTGTTTCTGAAGCTATTCACTCGTAACATGTTCTCTACGCCCCTGCTTGCCCTGCCCACAGCAGAGGAGGGGTCAGGAAGCAGGGCCGAAGCAGGAGCAGCAGCCTGGACCTGGAAAGGGGCGAGCTGGCGGGGCGACAGCAGTAGGGCACCAGGAGCTGCTCCCCTGCCCCTCTCCCTCGTCTGTGGCGAAGAGGAAGCAGAGTTCTGGAAAAGGTCCCCAGCCCTCCCCAGGAGAACAGCAGCCAGCCCTCGCCCCTGTCTGCCTTGGCAATGTGGGGTAAGTCATTTACACTGTGATTTTTGCAGGTGGCTACTAATGAGCCCCTCTTCACTCTCCCAGGTGCCCTGAGCAAGCCACCCTAAGCCAGATGTTCTGAGACACGGGATGCTCATTGCTACAACTGCAGCCGGCGGGGCTGGCGAGCTGCCCCGTGTGACGAAGCTGCGTGTCCATCTGCCTCCCTCGGCATCACCGCTGTCCCCGGGCAGGCTCGGACCATCACAGCCTTCTGTCCGCCTCGTGCCTCTCCTCCCCTCCACACTTTCTCTGAAGCCTCTTCCCTGCTCACCCTGCAACACACAGCTTCTTCAGTGTTCTAGCAAGTAATAAGTGCATCAAGTCCCAGTAATTATCTCTAATTAGGGTTAGTGATTATACTGTTGGGTTGGAAAAAATCAATCTCTGGTTTCCCATCAGGGAGGGCAGAGGCAGTTGGATGGGGAGTGGAGGAAGCACTGGCAGCTCCCTCCCGTGCTCCCATTCCTCCTGCCAGCTCCTCCCTGTCCGCGCTGCTGGAAAACCCACAGTGAAGTGAGTCCATGACACCCAACTACCAGCCCAGGGAGCTGGGTACTCCCCGCTCCCAAGCAGCAAGGCTCTGGGTGTGGACGTACAGAGCAGAGGGACGGCTGAGCAGCTCTATGAAAGAAGGGCAAAGACAGGACAGGTTCTGGACAGAAACCTCCGGCAGCCAGCAGGTCGAAACGGAGAATGGCAGCGCCAGATTGCTGGCAAAGGAAGCCCGTGAGAAGAAGAGCAGGTCTGAAACAAGAAGGTTCTGCCTTTCTCCTTACGCTTGTACAGACCCCAGCCACCGGGCAGGAGCTGAAACCTCATTTTCATGGCTGGGTGACAGCTTCTGTGGCTCCCAGGAATGGCAGGAGCGGCAGCTCTGCTCCCAGGCACGACTCCTGGCTCGCCAGCTCCATAGAGTCGTGCTCCAACCAGGGGAGCACGAGGCCCTACTGGAAACCAAGAGATAGCTGAAGATACTTAATACGCTCAAGACAGTTGGGGCATCAGCCCCCTGAGAACAGCAGCATCTTGGCAAAAGTCTGCAGAGTCACCGGTAAAGCTGGAAATGATACAGCAGTAATAGTTTCTCTGGATGACTGAATAGGCACTGGTACTTCACCGAATAGCCGGAGTGCAGCTAAAACGGTCTGCAGATGGAATGAGCAGGGGCTCTGAGGAGGCCAGGAGCTGCCATAGACCGTGACACGCACAGAGATGTGGGTGTTCATACGGGATTTCACCTGGGCTGCTCCTCGCTGCTCTGCCTCGCAGATACTCCCACATCTTTCCTCTCTCGGCTGCTGCAAACACAATCCGGTCTGCATGACTCGGTAACAGCTCTGCACATTCACGCAGCGCTCAGGATCCCTCAGGGGAGCAGCTCGGTGCCTCTCCACAACCCACGGATCAGCAGGTGATGTGCCGCAGCAAGCCCCAGTTCAGACCCGCAGCACTGGGATACACCTCTGCCACTCCAGATAAAGCTCAAACACCTCCGTGCACCTGATTTCGTCCCTACTGGAAAGCGTTTCCTTCCTCCCTCAAGGGCAGACTCATCCAGGAAAAATCATTCTGCTGCCTGCCCAGGGGCTGGGGCGAGTCAGCAGGAGACAGAGCCCTTGTAAACCTACGGGTGGGATATGCTGCAATCCCGTAAATGCCTCTGCAACCACGGCATGGCACGTCCTGTGACACCCTGTGACAGTGGCCTTGCTCAGCTCTTTGGGAAGCACAACCCCACTTCGTCCGGGATCCGCGGGGAGGGTATGCGAGCACGTGGCAGTGCTGGGGCTGTGGAACCGCTCTGGGAAGCGGGATGGCTCTTCGTGGCCATTCCTGTGGTACAGGTGGAGAAGCTGAGGGACTGTGAGAAGCAGTTTGCCAGTCAGCTAGGAGTCCCTAATGAAACCAGAGACAGCCCGAGTGTCCCACTGATGGGGCTCTGCCCAGCCCTGGCGAGGCGGTGGCAGGACGGCCAGCCTCCGGAGACATGGCCGGCGAGCACCTCGCTCCTGGGCCTGGTATCTACCAGCACATTCACAGAGACTGTGTGGCTTCACCTTTTCTTTGCCTCAGTTCTCCTTCCACAGAAAGAAACAATAACAGGCTGAAAGAACGGAGTTACAAGGCTTGGAAATACGAAATTCATCCTACCTCTGGCCTACGCCTCGCCAATAAAACCTTAAGCTGATCAAGCACATCTTGGTCCTCCAGGCTCTGACCCCCTACAAGAACTGGGCACCAGGGTTTGCTGGCACTGTCCTGCCTCCCGTCACCCGCTCGAATTCCCGAAGCGCTCCTCCACCCCCATGGAGTCCTGACAATGGCAAGCTTCTACTCAACCAAATCCTTGAGGGCAACAGCTCCGACCTCACATTTGGATTCATCCTCCTACTTCAAGCAGCCAGATAAACATTTGTGTGATGTTGCCATGTGAATGTTATAGTGAATTTATAATATTTATAATATACATATGAATTTGCAGTATTTTATACATGATTCATGATGCAAAATATTAATTGCAGACAAATTTTACTAAATCTCTGATCTCTACTTCATCTCCAGACTACAAACAACCCTCTAACGTATTACTGGGAAGGATAAAGGCCCCACACCGACAAACACCAGACAGACCCTCACCCTCTTCAACCAGCTCCAATGTCTCAGTCAGGGGTGAGCGCAGAAAATCGAGCGTCCCCAGCTGTGTAACCCTCACCATGAGGTGCCGGGGAAGGTCCGTCTACACCTGCAGAGCGAGAAGAGCAGCAAGGACCACCGAAACATGAAGCAGAAGCTGCCCATTTCCACAGGCACATCTGGAGGGAGGGAAGGAGTGTACCCACATCTGGCACTGAAACAGCTGTGCAGGAGCACGGCACCAGCCCTGCTCCTGGGCAGCGCCACGGGCCGAGAGGGCAGGACGGGGAAGACTGCTCTGGCTGCCCTGCTCAGTGCACAGCCCCCAAGGGCAGGGAGCACTGTCACAGGACTCCTGCTCCATGCAGGGAACACCGGAACGATGAGAGGTCGCCACGGATTGCCAGACCAGGTCCCACAGCCTGCGCAGGGGACAGAGCAGCCTCAGGACCGTGGGGAAATCGCGGGGCAGTGCGCTCCTTTGGAAGCCACTGCAGCAGGACCAGCCAACAGTGTGTGAGCACACGCGGGCATGGGGATGCCCCAGAACCCACCACGGCGGGGTGGGATGTGCCGCTCCCACAGCCACGGGCTGTTTGCAGGGTGGGGAAGGCAACTTTGCTCCAGAAGTGTGAGCTGAGCTCTTCCTCCTCAGAACCCAAACACCCGTTCTTTGGTTGGAGATCAACGACCCCGCTCTGACCTGACAGAACAAGTTGTGCAGCAGCAACCAGGAGATGATGCCCCCAGCCTCCTGCCTGCCACGACCTGTGCCACCCTGCTCTCTGCTGCCTCTTCTCCCCTCAATGTCATTGTCCCCCGTGGCGAGCAGCGGTATGCCAGGGAAACAGGTTTTCCCTTTTCTTTGTTAATTCTTCCCTCATTACATTTGAAATTCCACAATCAGTGTGCACTGTAATTGTCGAATTTGATGCTAATGATTAATGAATTAAACATGGATCCATCAATTAGTCCTCGGAGAATAATTCTGCATAAAGCAGCGGATAATGTAATTACAGTAACAAAGATAATGAGATGTTAACATCGACGGAGCCCGACGTGACATGATCACAGCAGGCTCAGCAACCCCGGCCTGGGGGAGCCCATCCCTCACTCTGCAGAGGCAGAGCATCGGGGGGCATCGGGCCTGGCAGGGGGGCCCTGCTGCCGCCCCGCTCCCCCAGCACAGCGGCCAGCAGCAGCGAGGGGTGCTCTGCTCCTGCCAGCCTTGTCCAAACATGCTCCCGGGCAACCTGCTCTGGCAGCAACACTGAACCGTGCTGCAAGGTGCCAGCACAAACCCGGCAAAGCCCCCGCAGCTGCCTGGAAACCCAGCATCGCCCCAGCCCCGGCTGGGCACCTGGATGCTTTGCTGAGCGGCTGAGACCAACTACAAGGGCTTCCTGTCACCCCATCTGGCACCACAGTCAAGGGTGCAGCACGTCCAGGGCTCCCCAACACATGTCCAAGCAGCCCGAACGAGTGGCTGTGGCCAGTGGGGCTGGGGGTCAGTGCGAGTGTGTGGAACTCAGCTGGGGACAGCCGGACACTGCAGAGCAAACACGACCATCAGCCGAGATGCTGCACCCCAAGCAGAGCCTCCACTACCGCAGACACGCTTAGGAAAATGCTCTCCCTTGGCTACAGGAGCAATCCTGCCGCAAGAGGAGGAGGAGGAGGAGGAGGAGGAGGAGGAGGAGGAGGAGGGTTAGGGCTCGCACACAGCCTCCTCTAACACACATCAGACCATGCAGACTATTCCTCAAGCCGAAGGTGACCAAGCAGCATCAGCCCCTTCCAGCTCTTCCCCCACGAAAAAGACTCCAGGGCTTAAGCTCCCACCCAAGACCAACCGGGCTCATTCTGCTGGGCTCCTCCACACCAGAGCCACTGGTGCATAGAGGCTGGCGCACTCCTGGCTCTCCTGACCGCTTGGAGCAAATGCCATGGGAGGCTCCCAGTCCTCAGCAAGCTGGAGAGCCCCACACTGAGCCACCGCAGAGCTGGGCAGAGCTTCCTCCTTAACCACCTCCCCCAGCTCTGGCTCTCCCACGCTCTGTCTGCTTTAGTCCCATCTCCAAGCCTACGCAACGCTGGCCAGAAGATTGCACTGGGACTGCTGCATTCACTCAGTGCTTCTGGCTGGGGCAGAGCATCTGCACTGCCTTTGCCTGCCAGGTCACACAGCCTTCTGCTCTCGAAACCGTGCCTCCACGTAGCTGCTCGCCACCGCAACCACCTCAGCGATCTCTGCTGATTTTTCCTTATGCTTTGGCTTCTCATTTGAGTGCAGGTTTCCCAGTGTCCAGCTGCTTGGCTTCCCCTTGCACTGCGCAGCTGCAACGCAGGGTGAGGGAAGAGGCTCGTGAGCAGTGTGTGTGCCCACATCAATCAGGATCAGGCATCACGCACCATTTTCAGGCAGTGTTCTCCATGCCCCTTCCCCCTGCTTTGGAGCAGGTCCCTCCAAACCTCTGTAAAGCAACAACCTGGGGCTGCAGCTGTGCTGGGACCAGTCTCTCGTGCTGATGACATGGTCTCCCTGTTTTTCTTGTGCTACTGTCTGTCCTTCCCCACTAAAAAACTCCTTTTCACCCAGTCTGCACTTTGAGTAAGAGCTGCCCGCGTTCTTTGAGGCAGAAGCACACACTGGATGAGACACAGATGGGTGAGCTTGCTGGGTGCCCCTGGGGATACCCAAAGAGGAGGGGAAGAGGAGTGACATTCCAGGGGGAAGAGGACCTGAAGAAGACACCTGCACCAGCACTCCCACACAAGCAGTGAGTCCGTGCTGCCAGGCTCCACGCTCACAGCCAGTTTACACCCAGGAAAGAGCATCCTTAAGCTCTGGCAGCAAGATCTCCACATCCCTTTTCTGCCCTCTCCAACCCACCTACTTGGGTCCGCCTGGCACCTCAGACACTGCAAAGTGCTGCTTGCACTCTGGCTGGTGAGGTGCCCACATCACTTCGCAAAGTTCCATGTCCAGAGCTTGCCCAGGGCACTGCTGGGCACCAGCTGTGACCAACAGAAGCTGCCCATGCTCGGCGTGCCCAGCAGCTGGCTGAGTACTGCTCCAGTCCAGAAACCCAGAGTAATACCTGTGTTTCCATCACTCGACCACAGCCAGCACCACCTCACCTGACCAGGGGTCTACGAGACCAAGCGATAGTTGCCAAGAACCCTCTCTCAACATTCTCCAAGGCCAGTTCCCACTTGCGCTCTTCCTTTGAGACTTCAGGATTCTCCACAGTTCCCACCACTGCTGGAGAACTTCTACCAGCGGACTCAAAAAAGTCCTTTAGGAAGTATCACTCCTTTTAGGACACACCTGACCCAGAAACCCAGACACAGGGATGCCCTGACTAACGTCAGTGCTTTTGGTGGTCCCATTTCTAGCTGTGAAAAATCGAAGAGACAAGCACAGCGGGATCCTTCAAAGTCTCTGGAGTCTTTGACATGGACAGGACAAGTATATGGGGCGATTTCTACGCATGAGCCATTGCCTCTCCTGGCAGCAGGTGCTGTTGCAGCATGAGTTCTGGGGAATCAGAGCACCAGGACGCCTGTTCTGTGCTCATGCTGCCCACCACCAGCTGCCTGGCAGCGCTGGGAAGGAGGAAGAGGGTGCAGGGGATGGAGTCGCTGGTGGGAGAGGCAGGTGGGCAGGAACGGCTGAGAGCAGGAAGAGGTGAGCAGGGGAGGAGAGCAGAGAGGCCCAGGAGAGGTCAGGAGGGAAGAGGCACAAGTGGTTTGGACCTGCACCCAACAGACGGCAGAGCCCACAGCTGCCCCCACCACAGCAGGACTGGGGCCACGCAGGAACAGCCCCGGCCATGGCAAGACACAGGGAGGGATAGCGGAGCTGGACTGTGCCGGGAGCACGGGCACAGCTGCCGGGATGGGGACGGGGCAGGGCTCGTCCTGCCGAACCCCAGCAGCACCTGCAAGCACGAGTGTGTGCTGGCTTCAGGAGCATTTGGAAGGTGCTGACGGGTGCTCACCAGAGGGTTTCTCCCAGGGAGACACCATGTAGTGCCCATTTCACACAGGGTCAACTGCTCTGGGGTTCCCTTCTCATGTCTCAGGGTGCGGCTGGCCACAAGGGCCAGTGCTTCTCACTCTGTTTTGAACAGTTACCTTCATGCAGCGCATCCTGAATCTTCCAACCTAGTTCATCGTCCCTCAGAAAGGAACGTGACACTTCTTTCTTGGACTTTTCACTCCAAGTTCAGAAAGAAATTGCTCTGGAGAGTAAAACAATGTCACGTTGTCTTAGTGTCCATCAGCGAGACCTCTTCTTGCCCGCACCCCTATCTAGGTCCAAAGGCTGGGGTGCAGCACCCACACGACCACCCCTCCAATGCTGACGTGGGAGCTGAGAGCCAGCCATAGCTGCGCCGTGCCCTGCTCCCCCACGTACCCCGCAGCTGTCTGTGGTGCATCTCCTTCTGCCTGTGCTCCCATTTCATGCCAACACATGAAGGTGGTGCCTCTGCTACTCAGAGCATTTCTTGGACTGCTTTTATATTAAGAGTAACACTTTACAAATCATAAGCAGCGTTTCCTCTCTTTATATCTATATCCACGTAGTGCTTACACCTTTAACAGACTCTCAGCCTTCACGCATATCAGTCACAATTTGTTCTCATCTAAGTGACGAGATGTTCTCTTCAGGTGTGCTCACAAAGGCGAGTTCCACCTCCCCACACATGCCTGTGGCTTTCCAGGAATCCAGTGTTCCGCTCCCGTTCCTCCCCGCCCTGTCTCCCAGGACAAGGCCACTCATTTTCCCAACGTAGGATGCCTGGCCCAAAGAACTCCTGTGATCACGCCTGCAGGAGGTGGAGCACATACGTGCTCCTCAGGCAAAGGAGGGATGGCTCCAACAAACGATTTCATCGCTGTCCCTGACCACATCTGTGCGCTAAAGGGCTTCTTTGTACAGTGGAACACAGGAGCCATCATCTCCTGCCTTGTCCTGCCACAGCGGCCCCCAATCTGAGCAGCCATGGGGCTACTCCACTGTGCAAGGGTCAGCCTGTAGCAGCGGCTCGGCCACCCGTCCAGCCCCATGAGGTCCCTCTGGAGATGGGCACACTACCAACCCCAGCCCTCAGTCCTGAGACCCCAGGGCACCACCGAGCTTCTGCCTGCACACGGTTGCTCTCTCTCCCCAAAAGCTGTGTCCAGTCTGCGTGCTGGCCGGCCCTGCCTGGGGTGTACCCTTGGGTGCTGTCCAGGTGAGTCCCTGCTATAAGCCAGAGCTGTGCTGGGAACAGCCAGCGGCTCAGAGCCGGAATGGCCAGACCGTAATGTCAGAGGATGGAGTGGTTCAATGGCAAAGTGCGACGAGCCTCCAAAGGAAACCTACAGGACGAGAAGGGGGCAGGAAAGCGCCATGGGAACATCTGGCCATACGAGAGATGGCATATCCAAATGTTCTCCCCTTGGCCAGCACTTCCTGGGTGTCCTCTTGGTCCTCCAGGACATAACCAGGCAGACAGCGAGCATGATGCACAACCAGCAAATCCTGCATCAAGACGTGGATGGAGAGTACCCAGGGAGGTCTCTAGGCATGGGGCTTCATTCCTGGCCGCTCTGCTCGGTCAGGCCTAACCTTGCGCACAGCCCTGCCGGCTGCCCATGCAGTAGGCACAGCGTGCAGACCGGAGAGGTGACACTGGCCCCACGCCTGCGCTGCGGGAGTTCTTGACTCAGGGCTCAGCCGTGCATGTTGTACTAACGCTCGTTACTCACCATTGGTGAGCTCCAAACCTGTAACAGAACCTAGGCGAGATCCCAGCTACTCTTCTGGCTCTGGATAGTCTCTGTATCAGTAAAGTTTCATACAAGAATAAATGTTAGGAGGACATTACAGTTGGAAAGTGAAGAAAAAATATCCTGTTAAAGCAGAGCCAGGAGCTCCTGACAGCTCGGGAGGAGATGAGGTGCTCCAGAGCTTTCAGTAACCACCTTCCCAAACTTTGATTCAAATCCCAGTATATTTAGCGAGGGCTAATGAAAAAAAATCTTATAAGTGAGGACAAATCTTCTGCTTCTAGGCAATCTTTGAATCTTTGCACCAAACCTCTGAAGATTTACAGGTCTTGGAGCCTGATTTTTAGTATCCACAGACCGAATAGAGAATCCCAGCGTGGCCAAGGCTGAGGGGACTGTGGAGGTTGTCCTGCCCAACCCCTGCTCAAGCAGGGCCACCCAGAGACAGTGGCCCCGGACCGTGTTGGGGTGGATTTTGGTTCTCTCTGAGGAGGGTGACTGCATGAGTGCCCTGGGCACGTACACCACCACATCTGCACACATGTTCCACACGAAGGAAGCCTCAGGCAGGCATAAGGCAGCTGCCAAGTCTGACAATGTTCTGTGCCTCTGAAAACAGGGTTTACAATCGGATTTACACATGGAACCCAAAATAAAACTGGCTGTGACTACAGTGAAGTTGCCTTCTTTAATAGTTTAAAAACCAGGGAACAATCCCCTGGTATTTAAACTATTAAATCAGAGCTCAGAGGCCCACAGATTTCATGGACATAAGCTCCTTCCCCACTCTTTATGTAGCTCCAAGTTGTACCACCTGTACCTACTCTGGAGGTTATTCTGAACCATCAAAGTGCAGCGTATGTGTACTTATCCAAACACAGGGCAGGGTGAGAAATTTCACCTTTTTTTTCTCCTCCCCTGTATCTACTACCTCTTTTCTTGCCCCTGGGTAAGAAAGGACACTAACCACCACACTCACTCACCTTGGCGGAGCTCAGGACACAAAGAAACCATGGGCCACCTGCTTTGAACACTAAACACAGGCCATTTGGTGTCATCCAGACACTCCTGCTGTAGGACAGCAAATCATTCAGGTCTCCAGAGCTTGTGTCCTCAGAGGATTAACTCGTGCACCAGTAGAGAACAGCCAGTTTTGAGGTGCCCCCTCCAGCTGCCCAAAGCCTGCATTCGATGGGAGTTGCCCAGAGGACCCCAGCGACAGCCCCAAAGGCAGCAAACCTGCCGAGTCCCTGCTCACCTGAGGCAGGGCATATTCCCTGCCGACTCCAAATCCAGTTCTCTGCACCATACAGGGGCACGAGTGGGTCCCCCACAGGGTTCATATCGAGTCAGTGCACTTACCGCGGCGACTGCATCGTTGGCTGCAATTGCTCTTGGAGGCATCAGAGCTGGTTGAAAGAATTCCACAGAAAACATTTTACCAGTTGTGTACTGGGAGAAAAAACCTGCCTGGCCAAAGTGGACACCCCTCCAAAGCCAAGACATGTCAGATCTGACCGAAGCTGCTGCCTGAACGCTGCGCCCCGTGCTGATTCGTGTGCTCTGGTGGCACCACAGCATAGTTCTGCCCACAGCCCACAGAGAGGGCAGCAAATACGATCTCGGATTCACAGATTTCTACATGAGACAAGACACGGCGTCCATCCTGCCTGAGCCCTGTGCCCACGCAGCAGAGCTGGGTTAAAGAATATCTTGTAGAAAGATCACTAATCTCATTTCGGAGGCTTCAAGCAGAGCCAAGTCCACTAGCTCTCCAGATAAACTATTCCAATGTTTAATTGCCCTCCCTGCTAGGAAACGACATCTCCTCTCCGGTTCAGACCGCTCTAACTTCAGCCTCCGCACACTGCGTCTCCCCAGGCTTTGTCGACCAGGCACCGCGCTCGCTCCCAGGCGCTGGTTTTTCATCAGTAATCGAGTCACATCTCGATCGGCCTATGGGAGCCCAAGAGGACTGAGATGGCTGCTGAAAGCAGGACACGGGGTTACGTGAGCATTTGGTTTGACATCAGTGTAAGCTTTTCTGCGGTCTGTCTTTGAATTCTTCCTACAGCTCTGATAACCTTCTCCAAGCAGGAGCTCTCACAAAGCACCCTGCAAGCGCACGCCCGGGAGGTGCCCCTGCACAGCAGCGGGAGCTGGGGCTGTGCTCAGGCACGCCGGAAGTGTATAGAGGTGGTGAAGAAATGCCAGCGTGCAGTGGAGAGTCGTGGCAAAGCGCAGGCAGAGCGGCACACCCTTGGTCCCAAAAGACAGTAACTGCAGTCATTCGCTGGAGCTTCCCTCTCTGCAGACTGATTCTACAGGAACAGCAGGGTGGGTTTAGTGTTTCACACTCGGTGCTGTGTGAACGCAGCGATGTCAGCCCACCCCGTTCCCTGTGCTGTGCGTGGCGCTGAGCACCCAGCCAGCTCCCGGCATGGGCTCCAGCTGCACCCTGACTCAGGAGGCCTCAGTTCTGGAGAGCTGCAGAGCCCAGTGCCGACAGCACCCTGACCACAGGACGCAGCCGGGGCGTGGAGCAAGGCTGAGCAGAAACGAGGAGGTGGTCACCCACGCTCACTGGCGAGCAGCATCACATGATGAAGGGTTTCTGTTACCAGCAGCATGATCAGCACTCCCTCATTACCCCAAAGAGCGGAAAGGCACCCACATCCTGTACACCAGGCTGCTGCTGGAAGAACATGTGGGGAAACTTGTCTGTCCTGGTCAAGGACACCAACCCCGGGGACAAACGAAGGGAAACTTGGGCAGGAAAGCTGTAAGCTGAAGCTCCCCTGGGCATGGCGAGGTCCCTCCTGCGATAGGAGACGCAGTGAGCAGTGTGGCATGAACTCCAGGAGAACGCAGAGAGCCCCCCAACCTCCCAGTCTCCCCTCCCCACCTCCTGTGGCAGCTGCACACACACAGAAGAACAGTAATTACAAAACAAACGCCTCACATCATTGTTTCTCCAGAGGCAAGTGAGGAGGGAAAAGGAAAGAAATAGAAGAGAACTTGTCAGGGATCACACGACATGCCTGGATGAGATTTCTTTTGGTTTAGGGAGCAACAGCTTTCCCCTCGTCCAGCAACTCATTGGGCTCAAGTGTTTCCTCTCAGGGAGTTCACCACTAGTTGAAGCCCTTCCACTATTTGTTCTGTCCTGGACACCGACCATCACAAAACTCCCACAGGAGCTTACCTGAGACCCGCACAGAAACACCGGCACCCACCAAAGCCACTCACCAGGAGTGGTGAAAGCACGAAACTCCAGGACACTTTGTTATGGCTCAACCGCCGCTGCACCGGAGTCGGCTCTGCGGCACCCACAGCAGCTCGTACCTGTGCCTCCTGTCAGCTGCGAGCTGCTCCTCTCCTTCGCCAGCCCGTTGGCTTTGGGGCTGGCGCTGGGGGCTGCTGCCGTCGTTGCCCTGGGTAGTCGCTTGCCCGGTACCTTCACTGTAGTTCTCAGCAGATCGATTTCCTTCCCGTGGACGTTCTGCATGTAATCCTAGAGCAGAGGCAGAAGGGTTCAGGTCAGCCCTGCCCTGTCCCAGCGTTCTCTGCTCCCCTCTCAGGCACATCCTCGAAAGGCAAACCCAATCCCTTCACCCACGCGAGCCACAGTCAGCCAGCAACCAGGAGGTGATGTGGGAGCTCATCGCTTGCTGGTGACTCAACACTACACTGAAGTCTCGAGTCAGGCAGTCTAGAGATGAAATACCCTGTGACTTCCCCAGTGCCCTCAGCCAGCTATTTGCTGACCACACAGCCACAAGGCCCTGAGTCCGACCTGCTTCTTCCCATGACTTAGAACCGGCTCCGGAGAAGTGCCAGGTCTCACATCGGGTGCCCAGCACCAGTCAGGTCTGATACGCACAACGTCGAGATGCTGCTGTGGACAGCCAGATACCATGACAAGCCCATTTGTGAAAGCCTGCCTGGGGATCGGGGATTAGATGGGGCAGAAGAGCACGTGGGCGGCAGGCAGCTCTTCTTCCCTGTCATCTGCTGTCTTGCTAACCACAGCACTCAGCTGTGAAGGTTAACAACACACCACAGCACAGTGCAAGTAACGGGATACCTGGGAATTCCCTCTCGGGTCACAGGGAGGATAATCGGAGCCCAACGCAAGGCAGCTCAGGGTAACTCCCTGGTACATTCACCTCACGGCTTTACATTAGTCAAACCTTGGTGTTTCCACCGTTTCTTCTGGCAGACTATTTATTATGCAACCAAAAGGCCCATGTTTAATGCAGACCGCTAACACCGTTCTGCCCTGTCTTCTAACAGCATCTCATCTTTTGGTCAAAACAAGGCTGCAGCCCTGAGAGATGTGTCCTGTCCTGAGTCTTCCAGCCCCTCCCTGCTCTGCAGGGCCCTGCAGCTCCCCCCTAACCCTTCCCGATGTGGTAGGCTATTCCCTGGGCTCATAACCCCTGAAGGGGAAGACCCGACCAATGTGATCTCCACAGAGACGCATGGAGAGGACTGTCCTGCCCTGCTCGTGGGCAGACCTCAAGGGAGCAGGGACCCACAGCTGAGCGAGAGACTGGGAGGAATCGCAAGGTGGACGCATCCTCCCCTGGCTCTCTCTGCTGGGGATGTGCACGGCAACTGCAAGAGGAGTGCCAGCACCGTCCAGGGCGAGCGGCTGCTGCAGGAGGCTTGGGCTTGCTCCAGTTCACAACGAGGTCACCAAAAGGATTAACTCAGAGCTGGTGCCTCTCTGCTTCCAAATCCAAGAGGATAAAGACACGAACAAGATCAGTCTAAGAGCAACCATTCTCCCAGTCCCAGGCTCCAAGATGCGGGTGAAAGGGGGCTGTAAGGGCAATGCTCTGTGGTCTCCAACCTGCAAGGGTTCCATCCTCCCAGCAGCACCTCAACAGAGTGGCTTGAGCTCTTCTCCTTCCAAGAGCCCTGTGCAGGCATCCAGTCCTCAGTGCAAACCCCAGAGATGGGGCAGTGTGGCAGCACAACCTCCTGTGCTTCCAACTTCAACGTGACCTCGAATGGCTCACAAACCCCCTTGGGTGCCCTGGGCAGTTCCCGGGTAACCAGTCCAACCAAACCTCGCTCCGAGCTGTTCCCGGTTGGGTGGGAGCCTGGGGGCACTCCCGGGCAGAGAACCGCAGAGGGGCTAGAGGATTTTCCCTACCTCAGCACAACTGCGGCAGTAGCCGGCTGGCTGCCGGAGCGAGCGGTCACCAGCGCACTGCTTTTATTACATGCCATAAAACAGCAATTTCTTCCCAAGCCTCCTCACTAATTACCCAGCCAGTTCTCTCATTTCATTTTATTACTGGAATTAACAACGAGTTCAAAGCGTGGAAAGCTATTAAGATGTGTGATTAAGCCACATTCAATTAGTTTCTACAAACAATTTAATTGATGTTGCAGATAGAATTAACAGAAGGTGATTGTGTGAATGGCTCCACTGGCTGCAAAATGGGAGCTGCTTCCTCTGTAGCTCTGCGCAGCGCAGCAGAGCCCGGCCAGCGAAGCTGGGCTGAGCTTCCTCACGAGCAGGAGCATTTACTCTCCAAGGCTTTGGGAAAGTGGCAGGGAACCGCACCGGTCTCTGCACGGGACTTGCTCTTCTCCTGTCACTGAACACACTCACAGAAAGGTAAGAGAAACACAGCATGGAAAGCTGTGCCCCTGCCAGGGATCAGCCCCCTGGCGTGGCTGCCTTCAGCAGGAGCTGCTGCCCACTGCTCCAAGCCCAGGCAAAGTCCCTGACACCGCTGGCTGCACCAGAGAGGAGGAAGAGGAGGTACGTGGGAGGAGGAACAGCTCCGCAGGACCCAAACATGGGTCCAAGCAGATACACTTACACCAAGCAGTCACAGAACGCTGGATTTCAGGGCTGGGCTCTGAGCTCACCGGAGCTCTCTGTGTCTGCACCCCACAGTATAACCCTGACTCCCAGTGAGGAACCTTCCAAGTGGGGCTGGAGGTGCCAAGACACAGATCCAGAGACAGCACGAGTGATAAACACCCAAAACCAGATGAATGGCCCCACCAAGAAGCTTTTGGCTGCTACAATCCGAAGTGTGACCCAGGCAGAGCCATGCTGCAATCCTCCATCCAAGGGGGCACACACACATCATCTGCTGGAGGGAAGAGAAGAAAGGCAGACCTGCTGATCCTGGGGTGCCTACCCCCATCCCAAGGGGGGACAGAACCAAGATGCAAGAGAAGAGCAGTCAAGGTGGGAGTTGCCCTGAGTCACGCCAAGGAAAAGCCTGAATGCCGCACCCAGAGCTCTGCCATCCCCTAGCACATGGCAGCACAGCTCCCCCAAGCCAGGCAGGGCAGAAGTTGGAACTTCCCCTCTCACGAGGGACCTCGAGGATGCCGAATGTCTCCCTGACTGAGGACCTGCACACTGTGCGTGCCAGCAGCTCACCTCACCACGTGCTGGCTGGCCTGGGAGCTGCTGCCACAAATGGAAGTGACAAAGAAGCACGTGCCCTTCCTGGGGAACACGAGTCTCGTTAGTGACCCCGTTCAAACTTGAGCATTCTCTCTTGTGTCATCCTGCAAAAGGACATGCGAACTCACTTCATGCCAGGGGACACCAAGCTGGTGCCAAACACACAGCAACATCTCCTGAGTCACTCTAGAAGATGGGGAGAATGTCATGGGACATCCTCTTCTGGACCACCTCTTCCTCCAGGCTTCCTCCAGGCATCTGTCCCCTCCCAGCAGGTTGCAGAGCAGATACGCAGAGGGAAGGGAAGGCAGGGCAGGGCAGAGGGGCCTTTGCTGATCAGAACAGCACACCAAGGCCTTAGTCAGCATTGCTGTCCAAGTCGTGACATGATGGTGGGTGTCACGGCTCTTTTCCCCAGTTCTCAGGGAGCTGCAGACCCCCACCCTTGCAGAAGCAGAGCTGGACAGCTCCACGCTGTGCGGCTCAGGTGTCATTAGTCCTTGCTCTAGGTCAACATAGGGCCGTACAACCCCTGTCTTGGATGCAAGGTTCAAAGCTTCCGGTGAAACGCAGGAGAGGAGAGGCTCATCTTGCACCTTTCTTAGCAACGGGCTGTGTCACCAGTAGCACCACGTGGAAGCAAACCAGATTTCTGCTTGGGGCAACGTAGTAATGAAATGAAACGCCAAGAAGTGCAGTAAGGAAAGCGACTGACATCAATCTAGATCACCCCCTGAGGAAGAAATGGTGTAAAAAGGAGAGAAACCCAGTGGGCAGGAGCAGCGTCTGAGGGCGGTTAAACTACACCCCAGAAATTACTCTGCCTCTACAGCGGATGGTAATAACGGCCTATGACGTCTCCCACAGAAATGTGATAAACCCACACACGGGTGTGAGCACACATGCAGAGCAGGCAGCAGCAGCTCTTCCCTCCCGGATTAATTCTATATAGACCAAAAAAATGGGGTTACGATGTCAGGCACCTGCAGAACCACGGCATGGTCCAGGGATCAAAGACTAAAAGGAAAAAGGATTGCTCTCAAAGTCCCCACAAATCAAAGAAAGGAAACACACAGACTGGCAAGGACTGGGAAGGTTCAGAGGCTCCATGGCCCAGGAGCTGGATGACTGAGTGTTGCAAGCCCAGGAGTTAGAGGCGCAGGGTCAGAAAGGAGGAGGGGGCCTCTGAGGCTCAGGGCACTCCACCACCCGTGTGTCTGCGGACAGTGTGGACAGAGGGCCCAGAATCATTCAGGAAGCTACAACCCCTTGCTTTTCTCCCTTCAGCCCCGCAGAGCACCCAGCATCCCCTAAACCCCGCACCCAGGCTCCACCCTGGCTGCCCAGCCGCTCTCCGTCTGTTCCACTGCAGCACAGCCTCTGCAGAGGGTGCCGTGGCCTCCTGTCACAGGTGTGGCTGTCCGTGGCTCACTGTCTCAGCAGCAAACTGTGCTCAAGAGGGAACGGGGAAGAAGTCATTAGCCCCACGGTGGGGAGGCGACAGAGATGGATGGGGAGGCAGCTGCATGCCTGAGCCAAGCAGCGAAGGGGATCGGAGCTGCACAGAGTGACGGCTCAGCTCGGCGGGCATCGCACAGGCACCTCATCTCCATTACCCAATACCCAGCAGCCAGGAAAATTATTCTACACCCAAATGGCACCATCGGCTGTGGCTGCGAGTTCTCTGCCTGCTCCCCGCCCCAGATGCAGGGAGGCAGCAACCCCTCTTTAATGGACTGACATAGGAAACGGAGGAAAGAACAATCGTTTCCTTAGCAGGATTCTGTGCCGAGCATGTTCCCACCCAGCCTGGCAGCACAGAGACAGCCTTCGGGAGAGGGAAGGGGCTTCCTCCTGACCCTGGTGACAAACAGCTCGGCTGAACACGCCAGCCCTGTTGTGGGCTGGTGCTGAACCTCTGCTGCAGGCAGGGGCTGGGGCTTCCATCTCCTGCCAAACCCTTCCCAAGCAGTTCTGCAACTGTGGTGTCTGCAAGAGGACCTGCAGCAGCAGCTGTAGCTCGAAGGACACTGCTCTGCCCCACCCCGCTCCTCTACCCAGCCCAGCACCGTACTCACATGCAGGCTAGGGTGGTAGGTGAGGACTCCATTGTCACACAGCGTCACGTACTTCTTCTTCCACTCCTTGTTGAGAGACTTGCCACTGCGTTTGAGGAGAATGCCCTAGAAGAGAAGCGTCAAGAGCCTCAGACCTTGTTTGGCCCAGGCACATCCCACTCAGCTCCAGCACTGCCCCTCGTAGGAGACCAGTCTTTGAAGAGACACGAAGATTAGGACTCAAGAAAACATCTTCTAGGTTGGTCTTCACAACAGCTTTTCCCTGGGACTGGCAGGAAAAGGGTTGCACCCCGTTCCTCACCAACCCCAGCATGTCTCCACAGACAGCTCCCACCACTTCAGAGACAAGGGTCTCCACATGCCAGTCCCGATGCCCAGATCCCCTGAGCATCATACGCTGCTGCCCCAAGGCACTCCCTCTGGGCAGCTCCTCTTGTGCTGAAGGACATTGCTGACACAAGGCAGAAGCCACCCTCACCACCCACCCACACTGCCTGCTGTTACCACCGTGCTCCAGACCTTCCTCCATCACCAGAAGCACAGCCTGAGGGATGGCCAAGGCAAGGACCATTCGGGACAGGCAGGGGCCAGTCAATGGAACAATGCTCTGAGATACAGATCTCATGAGGGATGCACGTTCTTCTCCCTGGTTGCAATTCTTTCTTAGAGATGTCACACCAGTGGAGCCAGGGACACCCTTCAGGAGGTAGTGCAGGTCCTGAGCAGCTGAGGAGCCGGTTCAGCCCCTTTCTCCATCAGCATTTTACAGGAGACTCATCCTGCGGTCCTCAGGCACAGCCACACTCCTCAGGCCTGAAAACGATGGTGCTCACACAGCCGGAAGCACCGTCTCCCACCAGCCTGACCCAGAACTAACCCTTCCAGACCAATGCTCACAGCATGGACCCCCCTCACCCTCTCCCCATCCAGTTCTGCCTCCCCAGGTAATTGGCTTCCAACAGCGATTCATCAGGCACCAGGTAAGACCAGAGGTGGGGAAGGAGGACAGGGCAAGATGCCAGGCACAAGGCTCCGGGGCTGGGACTGGGAAGAGAACATCGAGTGTTCTGCCGGCGGGGAGGAAAGGCCAGCACAGGGGACAAAAGTGCGAATGAATAACAGAGTCTGGGAAAAAGCTGGATCTACCAACTGTCGGGCTCGGGCCCTGCGAAAGCCCTGTCTGGACAGACACTCAGACTGGCTGTTCCTCACGGGGCAAAAATCTGGGCCCCAGGCCAGCAGCTCCTCAAAAACTTGGACAGAAAGTCTCTGTCCTGCATATTTTGGAGCCCCGTCCCACTGCCTGGAGACTGGAGCTGCTGTGCTGGCGTGACGAAGAAACACAAGGCGAAGTTGCGAGGTTTGGCACACGCTGGGGTGACAAGGCTCCCAGACATGACCGTGAAATCGGCAATAAATGATGCGGAGAAGGCAGGAGTGCTCCACGACCGCTGACGTTCAGTACTTGGGAAGCGAACAGTGTGAGAAGGAAACGCCTCCTCCTCGTGCAGGGAGAGGAAGTTAAAACAGAGCGGCAGAAGCTAAGCTGTGCCGGTGGCAGGATCCGACCCCTTCCCTTTGAGCCCTCCGAGGGCATCAGCTGAAGAGCTCACCCAGCAGTGGCTGAAAGGTGCTGTTTTATCACACCTTGGGACACAGCAGCTGCCCAAAGGCTCCTGCTTTGCCAAGCCCAGCCTAGGGAAAAGGGGTGAGCGACCCTGGGAACTGCGGACATGAACACTGGGCAAAACTGGAAAAGCACTGTGAGAAGGGACCGGCTGAGAAAGGGAGGATGGTGGAGTAACTAACAGCAGCCAGTGCAGAAAGAGGTCATCAGAGATGTCTGATCCTGCCCTGGTAAGATGGCAATACCTGGTGACAATGGGAACTGTGTTGACGCAGCGTTTTTAGTTTTCTGTCAGGATTTTAACTGAGCAGCACAGATCATTAAAAACCAACTGCACAAAATCCATAAAGCCATTAATGTACGGAGTAAAACCCGGCCAGGTGAAAGGTCTCCAAACATAATCACGAATGACAACAAGTGTAATCATAAACAGCAAACCCATGTCCAGCGCCGTCCCTGGCCAGAGGCCCAGCCAATCTGCACTCGATTCACACAGTGTCGTCCCCAAAAGAGCTCAAAGCTGACACAAAGATACCACAGGAACTGTCTGGCGTCACCGCTGCAGGAACCGGTCGCTAATGCAAACAGTCTCCCATCACTTGGCACACCAGGCTCCCGGGAGCACCGTGGGTGTCAGCACACCTCATGCAGGGTCCCACTCGTGGGCACCAGCTGGCAGACACCCTGCAGGGGCTCTTGGGGCTGGAGAGCACCGTTGCCGAGCGGTGCCTGAGCATCCTGTGCTCAGTGGGACGGTCATGGCGGCCAAGGCAGATGATTTTACCTCCAGGTATGATGTTATCACAGCCACTCGGGGGTCACTGGGCCACCTCCCTCCCCAGGGCAGGCGCAAGTGCACCCATGTCACCCTTAACTCCTCAGAAACACGCCAGTGACGGAGGCCACGCTGCTCCCTGCCAGAGATCAGGTCTGGCACGTCCTGCCCCTCTACAATGGCATGGCAGCACAGGACGTGTCCTGTCACAGTGGCTGCTCAGAGGTCTCGGGAAAAGCAATGACATCTCCGTGCACTCCTCTATCCTCTGGACTCACAGACCCAAACCAGTTGCTCCCACGTTTCAGAACCTGCTTCTGAGAGCGTTAACCCGCTCGCACTGGAGAGTCCCCGGCTGTTGTGGAGCTTGAAGGGCAGTGTCCTGACCAGGACACAGCAGCAAGAGCTTCTCAGGCCTCATAAGCCATCCATCCTCCCTCAGGCAGTAGCGGTCCTGGCACTTCCTCAACGCCAGGACTCGGCTGGCTCTGACCTACAGCATCACCTTCTCATGCACCATCACTAGGCCATGCCTGTCCCACACGGTGTGTGAAAATGATTGTCCCTCCTCACATATAAAGACAGTTTAATATCACATCAGCTAATCCAGACCAACGGTGGGTTCTCTGTACTTGAGAACATTCGTTTGACACCATTGAAACAAACCTGCACCAGACCAGGCTGAAGTGACAAATTCAGCTCAAAGTCCCTGGGTGAAATTCTCTGGGAGAAATCTCTCCTGGTCTTAAACCTGGCTCACTTCTATGCTCCGACCTGCCAATACATGCTGCAGAGCAATGGCTCCGGATCGCTCTCCTCTCCCCTCCTCGATGTGGCTTCTCCTTGGTGCTACAAAATACTTACACCACTTCCAGGCTGCTGCATCTTCCATCAAGCCCCAAACTGTCTGCAGTGAAGAGTTCAGCCGCAGTTAGTTCAGCTACAGACCTGGAACTTCCCAAACTGAAATGCAAGCAAAACCAGCCCTGGCAGCAAAGAATCCAGTGCTGGCAGCCCATTTGCTCAAGCCAGGAGGCACAAGAGTCCAAAATTGGGAGCAACCACACAGTCTGAGTAAACATCTAATAAAACAGGGGGGAGGGAAGGGGCCCTTAAGGCCAAACATTTGCAAGAAACAGCTGACTCGAGGGACAGAGCTCGGTTAGACGACTTGTTCGCTGCTCTACTGGAGATTAAGAGGCAGGGGACAGAAGCCCAGAGGACTCTAGGTTTTAATGGTGTTGCTGTCCTGACTCCATTAAGGTCACAACTCTGTGGTTACCACTTCCTCTTTACTGATGGCAGAACGTGGAGGTTTGGCTCAGCAGCAGCCAGAGACCTCTGGTTTTCCTGGAGGCAACAGCCCCGCCACTCAGAGAGGTGGCAGAGCCTCGAGAAACACAGGGCAACGGGCCAGAGGCAGAGTGCCCCCATGGCTGCCCTCGTCTCCTCCACTCATGTCCTGTCCCTGGCGTGCTCCTGCTCCCAGCACACCTCCTGGCTGGGCTGCTCTGCTCTGCCGGGACCCGGCACCGGGGCCACGCTCCCTCTGCTTCTCCTGGAAAGGTCCACCAGAAGTCACTCCTCTACAAGTTTCTTCCGGAGCGTGGAAGTCACACACGAAGGGAAGAAGCTGCAGGAGAGCCCAACCCTCTGCCTCTCCCCACTCTTCCCTTCTCTGCCGGCATTTTGTCGGCCAGCGCCGGTGTCTCTGTGCTGTGTTGGGATCGTGGTGGTGCACAGTAAAAGCAGCAGCAGCAATATGCAGCGTAATGAAGCAGGGAGCAGCGATGGCCCCCAAAGGACTCGTTTACTCCACAAATCTCCCTTCCACTCACTTTTTGCTAAGAATTTTAACACCAAACTTAATTGTAAAGTCGCGTATTGATTGGAAAATGCAAATGGCAATTTAAATGTAATCTAAGCTCCCAGCATGATCCCAGCTCCCAAGGAGGAGGAGTCGTCCGCCTTGGGCCCCACTGGAGTACATGGTCCAAACTGAGCCGGGCCAGGGACCGGAGGACCCCTGGGCTGCCGGTATGACCAGAACAGCCTTCCCTAAAGGCTCTGGTGCATGTGCAATGAGGAGCTCAGTCTTGGTGATGAATAGCTGGGGAAGCTCAGTCTCCTGGCCTAATTAACCCACTTCTCAGAGACAAGCGTCCAGCTATAAAGAAGCTCTTCTGACCGTGCAATACCATCCGAACCCACGTACCACCAAATATATCACTGAGCCCCTGGTGACGAGCAGCCCCAGTGAGGCACCTCCAGGCGCTGCCTCTGTAGCCTGGGGGGAGTGGAAGTGCCGACGAAGGCGTCAAGGGGTCCCAATATCCATGGTCTCCCCTGGACCACGGGGGATTCCGATCTTTTCTGGGTGTGTGTGAAGGAGACAGAGCAGGTCCCCAGACGTGCTGGTCTCAGTCGCGCTGGAGAAGGTGGTGACAAGTGACAGGCAGCCACCAGAGCTGTGAGGCAGCACACATCCCTCCTCAGCCAAAGCCTCCACCCAGCGTCTCTCCTTTCTGCAACACCCAACCCAGTCTCCTGCTTCGTGGGCAGCTATCCCGGCCACCAGACGTGGCCCTGAGCAGAAACCCACAGCACCCAGCACCAAAGAGGGCTGCTGGTAGTCCCTGGTGCTGGGACTTTTCCCACCGAGCCCAGGAGGGATCACGCACCGGTCATCAGGATCACGGCCAAAGGCATCATGGAAGGAGTCTACAGGGCAACCGTCTCTACTGCTGCCCCACACCACCCGCTGGCTTCACCTACCTCTGGGCAGTTCAACTTGCACCAGGCTTGTTCTTCCAAGCAGAGGAACCAAACTGTTCCCAAGGTCACCCACCAGTGGCCACAGCCCACACCCCCACGACACTTGGGTCCATCAGCCCAGCAGTGCCCATGCTGAGGGACACAAAGCAGCCTGAAGCTGGTAAAGCACCCAGGCAGAAGATCCAGCAACTCTGCCTCTCTACAGCCCTCAAAACAACTTCTCTGCTCTTTTACAGCTGGGCAGACCTACCAGACCATGGAAGAACAAAGCTTGCTAAAGGCCCTGCTCTTTTGCTGCCCTTCAGAGAGATGGCAAGCAATGAGACCTCCATGCTCTTCCAGAAAGGGCAGGTCCACAGAGATAGCAGAGCACTCATCCCCTATCCCAAACCTCTGTGATATGGAGCTACAGCTCCTGAGGGGCTTTGCTCCATTTCACGTTGTCACTGCTCCTCTGGAGGAACTGCCCGGTGACGAGTCACAGGAGGGATGGACAGTGCAGAACCACAGAGCTCTGACATCACTCCGGATCCACCACATTCACACCACCACCTCCACAACCTGTGTGTGGACTCTGCCCTGGTTTCTCCTTTGGGCTTTCCCAAAGTGCCGTAGCACAATGTTTAACTCAAGCAGTGGGGGGCCGGCAGTTTCCCAGAGCTGCAGTGTCTCAAGAGACAGGTCACAGCGGTGCTCTGTGGCCTGCGCACTGCTCCAGAGCCAGTGGCTCCAGCGTGGTGTAACACAGTCACTAAGAGCCCAGGCAGGCAGAAACACTTGCATGAACTGGTGCCCACCTCTGCCACAAGACACCGCTTCCCCCAGCATCAGGACACATTCCTGCAAACTGGCTGCCAGCTCTCCCCTGTGGAATCACCTCCTGACCTGCGGCTGCAGGAGGTGCCAGCCCTGCACCCGTGCACCCACCCACATCTCACCAGGGAATGTTTTGCTCTGGGCTCTCCTGGCGAGCTGCTGCTGTGCAAACTTGTCCCTTCGCTTAGGTCCTGAACCAGGGAAGTGGTTTGGCACCTGCTTCTTCCTGCAACGCACAGGGGTGATGAGCGAGCAGAAGAAATGCAGACCGAGGGCCTCTGTCTGTCTATTCTCCACAGTTCAACACGGTACCAGCACTGCTCTGCCCACAGCAAGGAATGACTGAATGACACTGAACACCACAATCTCCAGCAGACTGGACAAGGCCGGGCCCAGTGAGCAACCCAGGGAGACACGGGAGCAGGTGAAGAACGCTGAGGGAAGGGAAATCCTGGAAAAGCAACCCAAAGGTCCAGAAACCCACGGTTGTGGAAATGCTGCCACGACCGGAGCTCCTGCAGTCAGCAGGATGGTTCTGGCGAGCCATGTCTGGTCTAGCTCAAGGCTCCACTTGCTCTGGAGCAACAACTGCCCACTGCTTCCCCTGCCTGCCGTGCCAGGCTGACTCAAATCCAGCTGCCAAGCAGCTACCCACCACGCTGACAGGCAGCCAAAAGGCAGCGCACAGGGTGTGGAGGCAGGGCTTGGACTGGGACGCTCAGAGCCCTCGAGCTGGGTGCTGGGTGCTGCTGGTGCAGGCATGTCCATCATCCCCAGCACAGGAGCCCACCAAAGGGTGTGCAGAGGCAGCCAGCTCTGCCTGGAAATGAGAGGAGCAGACCGGACAGAGTGGGGAGAAATGGTTAAAGCAGTCTCGATCCCGGCTCCAACTTGGAGATTAAAGAAAAGGCCACAAAGAGGGAAGGAGAGCCCCGATATTCAAAGCTTCACAGCCCCTGCCCTGGCACTGCTTCCCCCCCCAGCCCCGGAGCTGACCTGCAGCCCCTCCAGCTGCCCTCCCAGCCGCCACCCTCCCTCCAGCACTGCTCCGCTGCCCTCCTGCCAGCAGCACGGACAGCAGCTCCTTGCAAACCCTTCACTCTATCGGAGCTTTGGGAGCTCCAACAGCATGCAGGTCTCTCCCTGACCCACGGCCTCACTGCCCAGGCAGCCTGGCTTCACTGAGTCCTGTCCGGGGATCTCTTTCCCCAGTGAATACTCAGCATGAAACAATACCCAGGAGACAGCGTCTGGTCAGGACGCAGGCTTGGCCCTCCCACCTCGCTGCCCAGGGCTCCTGTGACACAGAGACAGAACCAGTCTCGCATGCGTGGCAGCTCAGCTCCGGCAGCGACAGGGCAGAGAGAGGACAGCTCGGGCCGTGGGCAGGAAAAAGGATCCACAACGGGGGGCAAGGGCGCAAGGTGGAAGCAGGGCCAGGAGCTGCAAAGCAGCGTATGATGAGGCCGGCCAGCAGTGCAAGGGAACCCTGGTGGAAACACCACCCAGTTACTCCACGCCACTTGGCTCGCTCGGACACTTCCTGTCGCTGCTTCCCAGTCGATGGACACAGGGCCGGCAACGCTCAGGGTCGGCTCCAGGCAGCCTGAGCTTCCTGGGGAGCCAGAGACAGGAGTCAAAGGCATCGCTGCCAGAGCAAGCAGCTGCCTCCCTCCGATTCCTGACAGCTCGCGGCATGGGCACTGTGCCTGCTGCCTTCTGCCAGTGCCCACCACGAGAAGAGCCTCCTGGGCTGGTGCAGAGCAGGAGCAGAGGAGGACAGAGGGGCTGCGGCGGGGTTGGGGAGCGGGCGCAGGGTGCGGATGCCCTCTGCTGGAACCATCCTCCAGCTGGCCGCAGAACCCCATTCCGCACCCAGCACCCGTGCCCGGCGCAGGGTCCATGCCAGCACCCCCAGCACAGTGTTTTGGGGGTCCAGGCAGGCTGCAGCCCCCCAGGGTGCCCGAACCGAGGGGCACCCGGCTACTCCATGCTCTCCCACTGGATGAAGGCACCCTGGTCCCCAGCAAAAAGTCCTGTGGCACCTCCCCGAGGAGCCAGCTCTCGTGTAGGGGTGAAGGGATGAGGATCGAACCTGCTTCATGGGAATGGCCCGCCCGCTGCCGATACTGTCTGCTTTACACTCCAGCACCTTCTTCTCCCGCTCCGGGTCCGCACCCTTTCGAGACTGGAAGAGAAGAGACAGAGGTCCGTTAGCAACAGTGGCACAGGAGGAGGGAATGCACGGCCCCCCATCCCCAGCAGGCTGCCAGCCCATACCTCTCCCCCGGGCCAGGTCTCCCTGCACCCGACCCCTCTAGGGACTCTCCAGCCCGGCCTCCCCACTGCCTGTCCCCTGGCAGAGCTGTCCTAGCAGAATGGGGCTGCCTCGGACCCCCCTCCCGCGGGGGCACACAGGACATGGCGACAGACAGGATGGCGTGGGATGCGGGTGGAGCATGGATGGAAGCAGGAGAGGCTCAGGCAGTGAAGGAACTCACACCTCTACTAATCCAACAGATTTATTCTGTTAACACACTTGCACCATACAAAGTAGCACAGGTCACCGGGCAGAGATACCAGCCCCTTACAAAAGAGCATGGACAATAAATATCTACCACACGTCTAGAGTCGAAAGCAAAACCCACCAGCGCCCGAGAGCAGCTGCGGTGAGAGCAAACTCCAATAAATACAATATGAAATATACAGTCTGTTGAGCAGAACTCATTCAAAGTGCTTAGGACAGAGGGAAATACCAAGTCATACACGGCATGGAGCACAACCAATACATTCAGAATCACAACAATGGCAGAAGGGCAGCGGCAGCGTCTCTCTGGAGCGTCCTACACACCCCTCAGTCCGGGAGCGCCCCATGTGCTTTGGATCAGAAAGGGACACAAGCCCCACGCGCCTGGGACACCGATTCACTTGCTTTTGGGCCCAGAACAAAACAAAGAGATTGAAAGAGAAGAAAACTAAAGAGACACAGATGGCTGCTCTGCTGCGAGGAGGAAGAGAAGGAGGAGCAGGAGTCCATGCAGGCTGCAGGAGGTGCGGTAGGGAGGAAGGAGCTGGGTGCTAGCGGTAGGTGCTAGCAGCAGCTCCCGCAGGCAGCAGCAAAGCGTCTTTTGGCCCATCCAGCTCCACTCGCTGCTGTCGCCCGGTCCCGGCGGGTCTGCAGGTCTTCCCGTCCCAGGAGGGTCGTCCGCCTGGCATCCCCGAGCACAGACAGTGCCTGGACAGCATCCAGCAGGCCCAGAAATGTCCCAGCTTAAAGTGCAGGCGCAGGCCGTCTCAGCGCTTCCTAGACTTTACATTGGGGGGATTTAAAAGGCTCCTGCGTGTCTCCGAGGGGGGGACCCATGCTGGCTGGAGGGCGGGCGAGCCTCTAATCTTAGATCAATCCCAGTGCCCATCCCTTATCCGGCCCTGGAGAGGCAATGAAAAGTGAGAGAATTTGTACAGAGGTGCCGTGTGTAACCACCTGGATCTTCTAATTTGGAAGGAGTTGGAAAGGCCTTTTTGTTGATGAAAAGTTGGAAACAGTGGCACATATCTGCAAATATCGAAAGAATAAAGAGTTTGGCAAGTTATACTCAGAACACGGACACGAGTCTGTCAGCGATGGGCGCCAGCGGACGGGCAGACAGACAGGCCGGGAGCGAGGTGCCGGCGGCAGCAGCAGTCGGGGTCTGGGTCCAGCTAGCGGGGTGAGGGCGGGCACCTCAGGCAGGGGCTGCCTCCGGCGGGTGGGCTCCGGCACACAGACCCCCGCCTCTGCGGCGCTGGGGAGCAAGGGGAGCAGGAGGGGAGCGAGAGCAGGAGAGGAGGAGGAGGAGAGGAGGAAGGAGAGGAGAAGGAGGAGGCCTGGACTCAAAGGAGCCAGGCATAGCTCAGGACTGGGGCTGCAGCTGCTCCTGGAGCTAGGTGGAGCATGGTCCTGCCTGGCACTGGACCTCGGCGAGGCCCGTGCCCTCCTTGGGAACCCTGTGAGGAGGGGGCTGCTGGCTACACTACGCTGCCTGCCTGGGAAAAGCTGGCAGCAGAACATCGGCCTTGCCCTCCCTTGCCTTCCCTGCCCTTCCCTGCTCTCCCTGTCCCTGTCCCAACGTGGGAGGAGGTATCGGGAGCTGCTGCTGCTGCCACGACCAAATGGGGTGAAGATCCGATGTGAGCCATGTCAGTGCACCAGCACGAGAGCAAGCGAGTGAGCGTGAGCCCAGCCCAGGGCGAGCGAGCACAAGCCCAGGCCAGCACAGGGAGCCCCACAGCGAGTGAGCAAGCTGGAGCCCGAGATGAGCGAGTGAGTGAGAGCCCTGGACAGATGATGACGTCCACAGCAAGTTAAGCGTGAGCCCCACAGCAAGCCACCCTCCTCCCCCCGCCATGAGCGTGTGCCCACACCAAGAGAGCTGAGCATGGGGCTCCAGGAGGAGCAAGAGCGTGAGCATGAGCTGGCGGCGAGTCCAGAAGCCGTCGGCGCGCGGAGGGATGGGTGGCAGTTCATGAGCGACCACGTGCACCAGTGCGGCAAGCATGAGCACGAGGAACGGCGGGGCGTGGGGAGAAGCACTGAAGTGTGGCTGTAAGCGTGACCATCAACAACCGCAGACCTACGGGGCATCTCCAGGGTGGGGAGGGTGAGTGAGGGAACAACCATGCAGCAGGCGCAGAGGATCTGCTGCCAAGGGCGGTGTGTGCCGGGAGGAGGAGGCTGGCGAGGGAGCAGCCAGGCAGTGGGGGAGCGGGGTGAGCACGGGCACTGCGGCGGGGTTGGGAACACGTGCATGGGGAGAACTGGGAGGTGTATGAGATGCAGAGGGCAGGGAGCGCACAGAGCATTTCGGACATCAGAGCAGATGCTTCTGGGATGTCAGAAGCTGGGGGAGATGGGAATACTACCAGCACGAGGAGCCGGGGGAATCCGGGATGCCAATAGCGCTGTGAGAGCTATGGGGCGTGGGACACTGTGGATTTATGTGGGCCCAGAGCAATGGCGGCTGTTCACACAGAGCAACACGGTGCAACACAAACGAGGACTTTGTGGTGGCCAGTTCCACAGACAGCAGACACGGGTGACTGAGCAATGGTGGCTGGGAAGCACACTGAGATGGGGAGGAGGAGAGAGGCCTGAGCCCAGCAGGCTGACAGGGCGCCAGGGGAGAGGAGCACGTTGACGTGGGGCAGTGGCTCTCTACTCTCTACTGGGAGTGTGTGCACTAACAGCAAGGGGAAACTCACGGCTGCGCTAACAGCGAGGGCAGTGTGTGGGCAGGACTGTGTGCCTGCTGCATGGACGGGTGCGTGCTTGGTGTGGGAGCGTGCTGAGAGGCAGTTGCAATTCAACCAGCAGAGAGAAGAGGCCAAAGGCACCCTGCACCAGCTGGGGCTCTGCTGGCTCCCTCCACGCCCCACAGCAGCTCCCAGGCACCGCTCAAGTCACACAGACGCAGGGTTTGGGTGCTGGAGCAAGTGGGGCCCGGTGCCACAGCACGGCTGGCACGAACAGGAGGCCCAGCTCGTGCCACGCTTGGGGGACACAGCCCCAAGAAGAGGAACAGCAGAGGTCACTGGTGCTGTGCACGCAAAAAACATAGCTCTCCCAGTAAAGATTGGGGAGCTCTGCTCAGGCACACACGTCCACACACCCACACACCAGCACACCCCATACACGCTCCTACATGTGCCGGAAACGGCCGCACTCAGGTGCTCCCCGTGCATACCCGTACCCACCAGCAGCAGCTCTCAGCACCATGTCCCTATAGAGGCAGCAGGACCCCTCCCTCCCTGCTGCACACACACACTGCTGCGGGGAGACCCCCACGCACCCGCTCCACGTCCTCTGACCCCCATCCCTCCCTGCCAGCACTGCACGGTTCATCTCTGGCCAGTGCACGAGAGCCCTTGGGGCAAGACTGCCGTGGACCCACTCCTGACCCTGACAGAACTCACCCCACAGCCCCTCCGACCCCAGCGCCACTTACCGTGAAGATGTTGGAGCGTCGCTTGGACTGCTTGCGGATGGGGGTGGGTGTGTTGGAGGCAGCAATGGTCTCGATCCGCAGCTCCCGCTGGCTGATGCTGGGTGTGGAGGGCACAGAGGAGGAGTAGTCGCTGAAGGCTCCTCCACCATTAGTGGCCTAGGGCAGAACGAGACCAGACGGTTAGGCAGAGGCCGGCAGCTGCCAGGGATCAGGACTGTGGAAACACCCTCTGCCCACACAGCCCTGTGAGAACGTGCAGCGTGGCGCTGGGACAGGGAGACATCCCACATCAGGCACTGCTCCTGCCCCATGGGGGATCCCGGGGAAGCCGCCTCCCGTCCTTCTGCTCTAATTCTTCCACTGGGAAAACATTAAAATTCTGAAATGACCAGCGAAGAGCAGTGAATGGGCAGAGAGACCCCACTGCTGGCTGTCGGCCGGTGGCCAGGGAAGCCCCTTCCAGACACAGACACAGGCCTGGAGTGGTGGCATGGAGGCAGCAGTGAACCACACAGCCCTGAGCAGCAGCGGCCGTCTCTCTCCTCAGCGGGGCACGGCTGGGGATACCTCAGGTGCTCCCTCTCCAAACGCAGGGCCAGTGCAGCTCTCCCTTGGATTGTCAGCTGGGGAGAACCCTCCTCTCCGCAAAGGCTGATGGACACAAAGCTGCGAGGCAGCCCAGAGCCTGCCTGGCTCCAAGTCCCGCCTGGTCCTGTCCCTCATGGTGACAGCTACCACACCAACATGGACACATGTCCCTGTGGCTCAAGCCTTCCCCTTCCCAGTGTCCTGAAGCACAGGGTGACACGAGCCAAGCTCACACTCAAGTGTCTGCTGCTGAGGTGTCCCCAAGCAGACCCCAAGGGTGACACAGACCTCTGTGCCTGTGGTCCGCCGTGGCCTTGGCTGCAGTGGCCCATGTCTAGGAACATGTGGGACAAAGCGCTGTGTCTTCACTAACAACTCACTCGACTTCAGGGAGAGTGGAAGGTCTGACCGTGCAGTTTGTGCAGCTGCCTCAGGACACATTTCCTCCAGGTCAGCAGCTGCTCACCCTCACGCTGCTCACACGAGCTCTGCGGGCAGTGACCTGGAAACCAGCTTACAAGAGGTCCCGAAGAGCTACCCCTGCACAAAATTGTTTCAGATCTGCAGCTCAGGACATCTTGCTGCGACACGGCACGTGGCAGCCTGAGCTTTTTGGCAGTTCTGATGATCTTTGTAGGGTACTTCCCACACACCCTGAAGAAGCTGCCCCTAGAAGGCTGGGAGAGCTCCAGCAGCCCTCGCAGGAGCAGCCTGCCCGTTCACTGGCTCACAGAGCAGTGGCATCACATGGCCCTGGATCTTCCTCCACTCCCACCTGCTGCTGAGAGCAGCAAGTGCAGGCACAGGCGGGAGGAGGCTCTGCCAGCAGGGCCAGCGAGAAAACCCCGGCGGGTACAGCCCATGTGGCAGGATCCAGCCTGTTCCCAGACAGGCAGCTACGAAACGTTGGAAGCGTGAGAGAGGCTGTGCAGGCAGAGCAGCCAGTGCGACCCACAGCCCAGAGCCCTGGAAAGGTGCAACTTCCACTTGAGCTATGGATCGTCTCATTTTTGATGAGAGAAATGGGAAAGGATGCACCAAAGAGAACTTCTCCTACAAGAAGAAAGAGCCGTCCAAGAACCAGCCCAACTTCTTCCTCTCTGAAGCACAGCAAAGGACTTCTGACCAGGGGAAACCCTGCTCTGGAAGGACTCCGAGGTGGGAGGACCTCCTGACCAGCCGCACTCGGGGAGTTGACGGCTGTTCCTGGGCAGGTACGGTGTCCCTGCTCACCGGGGCTACTCCAGGTCCTGGTGCAGCTCCACCACAGTCATCACCTGAAGCCAGAGCAGGGAGGTGAAGCCTGTGGGGCATCATGCTGCCCTGACAACATGTCCTTGAAGGCCACCACCTCCAGGTGGGTCTGGAAGACCCCAACACTATATTGGGGACAGGAGAGCACCAAGAGACAGCCCCTCCTCAGCCTACCCAGCTCTGCTGGAAAGCTTTTGGTGCCCTGAAACGCAAAGCGAGTGGGAACCTGGTCTGCTTGTACTTCCCTAGAGAAGGGAACATCGCCAGGGAGCTTCTCCACAGGCTGATGAACCCTGCGCTGAACGAGATAGTTCTGCTGCCATGTCCCAGGGAACGGGGGACCATGAAGGACATGGAGGAGCAAAGCAATGTACCACCCTGCCAAGACTTCTGAACCTTTCACAGAGACAGTTCCTGCACACCATGGATCAACGCTGCACGAGGAAGAGTTCTGCAGATGCTGTGATGAAGGAACTGGTGCGCAGAGCCACGGCTACCAACTCAAATTTGCTGAGACAGCTCATGTTTAGGATCAGGTGTAACAACCACGATTTAACTGACACATAACATGTGAACCACGTCAAAAAAAGAAGATTCCAAGTGTGAGGGAAGAGATGGCCGATGCCACAACAGGGGGAAGCTGCTGTCCAGGAAGCTGAGCCTGGCAAGGCTGCCAGAGCCCAGAAACCCCTCGGAGGCAGCCACCCGGCTCAGTGCTGCATATTTCAGTGGCCTTTATGAAGCTGTGGGAACAGTTCAGCTCAGAAGAGGCTGTAGAGTCTGAGCTCCTGCTGGAGCAGCTGGGCCAAACCCCAAGGATGTTTGGTAACGATCGCCAAAGCTCCTAGGAAGAAATCTTGACAAATTGTGGTTGTATTTTACACGCTCCCTGAAATCTTGTCTGTAATTTTTGCCTGGCCAGTGTAATTTTCCTGAGCCCCCAAGTTTTTGCAGTTGGAGACAAGTCGAGGTTACTGTCTCTTGAGCAATAAAGGACACAAGCACCTGAGCCTGCTGGTGTCCTATAGACTCCCAAACCTCAGGAAGTTTCTGAGGCTGAAGGATGTGTTGCACTGAGCTACAGAGGCAGGCGAGAGGCCCTCAAGCGCAGCCTCCGGCTACCCAAACCATCCTGAGCCATGCGCCACTGCACTGGAGCAGACGGCTCCACGACCTCAGGAAGGACCTGGAACCAGCCGCAGGGATGCAGGAGAACCCTGACAAGATGATGGATCTGGGCAAACACCTTGTTTTTGCTCCTGGCAATTACTTTGCCGATCCACCTGAACAACCACTTGTGGTCACTGTTGACATCAAAGAACACGGTGAAAGCTGAAAACTTGACGAAACACTTGTTAGTGTGTGAATATTGTGAAGTTTAAAGAGTCCTGACAGTGCCATGGGGTGCCTGAGCAGAGGAGAACTCTGCTGAAGTTCAGAGGTGGTACCTCTTGGCAAACAATGGCACGAGGTGGAACGGGAAGCGAAATCTGGGAAGGGCTGTGAACAAAAGGGTGCAAATGAATGGCAGCCACTGATTCAGTGTCTGCACAGGAGGAGAGAACCCAGAGGAGGGCACAGATGGTGAAAGGGGAGCATCCGAGCGGAGTGCTGTGGGACACAGGGCTGCTCCAGAAAATGCAACCGCCCGTTGCTTCAGCAGCCGCAGGCGCTGGCTGAGCTCGGCTGAACGTGCTGTGACAGGCAGGGGAGCGCTTGCTGAGCAGCTGAGGTGCAGCCTGTGCTTCGTTTTCCTCACAAACTTCAATTCTCCACCTCTTCCATCTGCTCTCTTACTACAGTCCTGGTAAATGCCCTTCCCAGTGTCACCGCAGAGCCCGTGCGGGGCCGCAGACCATGGAAGGCAGCTGAGCAGGGCCAGTCACCCAGGCAGCGTGGCTGGGCCCAGCAGCAGATCCCAAGCCCTGGGGGACCACACAGCTCACCCCAGCAGCCAGCAAGGCTCGGTGGTGTGGGGTGCCCGTGTCACCTCCTGCCAACTGCTGGGAACGAACAAACTCCCACCCCACAGCAAACAGGCTGCGGCGACTCACCCACAGCTGGAGGTTCTCCCAAAGGCCTCTCAGAACCCCTGAAGAAAGACAAGGAAAGGTGCAGCAACAGTGAGGAAATGGGGTGGAATTACTGCATGTGCTGCAAGCAGCCACTGGCCCGAGAGCTCCCACTCCCACCCTGAGGGCCAGGAACAGGCACCTGCTGGAAAGGAGCAGGGTGAGGAACAGGGCTTCCGAACCCATCTAACTGGCTCGCCCAGCCACGGGTGCAGGCAGGACACCAAGGAGCAGAGCCCAAACCAGCAGGCGAGCGAGAGCCTTGCAGGGGGCTGCAGGTCCTGGGGGATCCGAGGAGTCTGTTCAGATGGGTGCAGATCCGTGTCCCACATAATGCTGGGAAGGCCTGAGGGACAGACAGTCCTGGTGTCCCCAAGAGAGCACACGGGACTCCTGGGACTGGCCCCTGCCAGGCCAGAGACCAGGGAGATGCTGAACTCAGGGTCACAGACCTGACGAGCACGTTGGGCACACTAGTGAGTGCTGGTGAAAGCCCTGAGCACAGATGACCTGTTCCGACAGCTCGTTTTCTCTCCGCCTGGATGGCAGCAATTTCTCCCAAGGAACAAGTGACAGGATGAGAGGAAACGGCCTCAGGTTGGGCCAGGGGAGGTTGAGGTTGGCCCTGAGGAAGAATTTCTTCCGCATTGGGGTTGTCCAGGCCTGTTGCAGGCTGCCCAGGGCAGTGGTGGGGTCCCCATGCCTGGAGGGGTTTCCCAGTCGTGTGGAGGTGGTGCTGAGGGCCAGGGGTTAGTGGGGACCTGTCAGTGCTGGGGAACTCTGGGACTGGAGGAGCTGAAAGGGCTTTTCCAATCCAAATGGTTCTGTGGTTCTGTGTGAGCAGCATTCTCTGAGGTACCAGTCACTGCTGCAGAATAAAAGCAAAAACCCCCAAAACTCCCAGAGACAGAAAAGAAACCAGGGCCTTTGGCTGGTTCAAGAACTGCTTCATAAAGAGGATCACCCACTGCGTGAGGACACCAGAACACGTCGCACAGCACCACTGTCTCAGAGCCTGGCCAATTTGGGAACCTGGCACCATGACGAAGGTTTGGAAACTGGCCACCACCTCCCACCAGGAGAAGAAAGTCCTCCAGACAGATGGGTGACAAAATCACCAGGGGTCTTTTCTCTCTGAGTAATTGCGGTGGACTGGCCAGATTGTCAGGACACCAGACAAGCAGTGGCCAGTTCCAAAACAGTTAGTTTGGCTCAATGAGTAGCATCAAACTACTTCAAGAAAAGGTGTCCCCAGGACTAAGAATAAGCAGCCCTTTGTGGGGACTTGTCCAGAAGACAAGAGCCTTTGTCACCGACAGCTCCAGCAGACAGAGCTGCCCCTGCCCACACAGGCTGGAAACCAGGCACCTGGCAGGATACCCTTCTCATCTCAGACGGCACCACCATGCCTGCAGACACAAAGCTGTGAGGGGAGCAGACCTCGACCAGGCAGAAAGGAAGGGGGAAGGTCCCGAGGTTAGGGAACGCTGCTAACACTGCCCAAGGTGCCATAACAGAGTGACACTGCCACACACACACGTGGTGGCAGTTCTTGACGCCCAAAGCCAGGCCCTGCGAGGACAGAGTGGTGCGTGGGCTCCCAGGGCTCCTCCTGGCCAAGCATTCAAGAAGCAAACACGAGTCTCACTGCTCCCATAAGAGGTACCAAAAGGAGATCCTCCTGTCCCTGTGTGTGTGTCTGGCCTGCGCACACCAGCATCTGGGACCTGCCTGCGGTACAAGGCAAACAAAAGCAAACCGAAGTATTCTTGTCTGGCCTCTTCCCATCCCATCTCCACGTCGGATCCTGCGCTCCCAAACCCTTCCTCGAGATCCCTTTCCCCATGCCAGCTCCTGCTCTTACTTGCGAAGGCAAGTGAGAAAGCTCAGTGAGAGCTCTCCAGTAGAGAAAGACAGAACACAGCGCCACTCTGCAAAGACCTTGTTGCTCTCGCCCATCCTTCCTGACCGTACAGTCTGTCCATCTCCTCCCAGAGCTCCCCTGATGAGTATCTCAGTGCCAGGAGCATGGGACCTCTTCCAGAGCCAGGCCACCAGCCCCACGAGGGCTGTGGCAATTCCTCAGGGCAGACCTGCAGAGCCTGTGCCCAGCAGGTCTCAGGAGCCATCTGACCCAGCTCACCCCTGCGTCAGGACAGCTGCTCCAGCTCCTGATGGAGACTGTCCTCTTGGTGCATTACCATCACAGTGTGCTCCTGAGCAGTGGGTCTGGGCTCTTCAGCATCATCCCCGCTGTGGTACCTGCCCAGTCACTGTGCTCACTACCAATGCGGGTCTTCCCGCACGGGTGGCAAGTCTGTATGCCCCAGAGCGCGTGGGCTGCTCTGTCCAGCTCCATGCTGGAAACATCACCGATCTGCCAAGATCTGCTTCTCGAAGTGGGCTGGATTCTCTCAGGACAGCGGGAAGCAGTTCTAGGGCATCGTTCCTGAGCCCAAGTGAGAACGGGGAAATACTTCACAGTATTTCAGCATCACTCACCAGTTCCATTCTCTCATGCTCTATTTTTAGAAGTGCCTTTTGGAATGGAAGAGTAAACACCACAGCAGGGATCACTGCAGCAGGTCACCAGGAACCGAAAGGGTTTGTGGTTGAGCCACAGAAAACCAGGGAACAGAAATTAACTGTGATCCTCACCGGTGCCTGGGTTTGCTGAACGCAGGAGGGACATGGTGTCAGGCAACACAGAGCGGGTTTGGGGAGGGAGGACAGAGGGAAGAAGCTCCAGAAGGATGTAGCCTCTCATTCCTGCTGACACTGCTATAACCCAGGCAATCAGTAAGTACTTCTTGCTCAGAAGGGCCTCACAATTAACTGCAATTTCCAGTTAGCTGCATGGTGGTGACTTCCCTGCAACAGCTCAGACTGCCCACTAGAACTCCCCAGGTCCCTCCGACAGAGCCCCCGGAGCACAGTGAGGTTCTGAGCATGGGTCCTGCCCCAGAGCCAGTCCCCACCCCTACACAGACCCGTCTGCAAATGGGCTGAAAGGCACTGCAGGGAGGAGAGAAAGCGGGAGGTTTCTGAGCAAAATCCTCTAACAAGGCTCATGATGCGCAGGTCGAAGCCTCTTCCAATGCCCAAACTTTGCTTCCCCGTCGCCAGTCTTAAATCCACCCCTTTTGTTCCAGCACCTTCTCTCTTAAAATGTTCTTTGCTGTATTTCAGAGGTCAGGTTTGGTCCATTTCAGCCTTCGCTTTCCTCAGCTAAACAAGCCACGTGTTTAACCTCCTCTAGGGTCAGGCTCTCTCTTGCCTCCCGCTTATTCCTGCACCAGTTTCAGTGCACATGTACACGAGCAACTGGAATCGACCATGAAGAGTCTGGTACCCCCACACCCCTTACACAGGGGACAGGGTTTTAGCTTCTCTACAAACACGTTGCCCAGCGCAGCAGAGGCCGTTAGTATGTATTTGTTTGGACGCTTTTCTCAAACTTCGGACACTGAAGAAATATTAAACAAGTGTTCAGCTCCTCCCTGCGAAATGCTGCCCTTGGCCATCGCCCACCCCTTTCGGCACCAAGCGCCTCTCCTTCCCAGCCAGTCTCTGACTGTTTACAACTTGTCTGCTAATAACATCCTCAAATCACCAGATACACTCGCACCTGCACTTGCCCTGGACTCCTCTGATAATAAAGCCACGAGCTTCATCAGGCAGCTCGGCCTGGCTGCAGGCCTCAGCCTACTCGCTTGCACGCAGAGACTTTGTCTGAACTTGCTGGCGTCCAGGTGACCTGGAAGCTGGCACAGGGCTCTGCAAAAATCTGCACACAACTATGTACAGCCAGCATTAGATATCTACAGTCAGGTATAAACTTCATGTGGGTATTTAAAAATCCTTCATATAAGGGTCAGCCAGAGGCTGCAGACACTGCTTGGGTGGGTACAGGACCAGTCTCCCCATGGTGGGCTACCACAAGAGGCTTGGATACACCCCAGAGTTCAAAGCGTTATGAAAACAAGCGTCAGTCTGGTGGGATTTGCTGAACTTGCTTTGCATTTTCCTCAGCATCACAGGCTCCTCTGAGTCCCTTGCTGCTCTTTTCCTCAACAACCGTCCCAAGCGCTGCTCACTGCTGAGGCAGCGAAGGGCTTGCAGCCACTCCGGCCACGCCGCATATCCTCCTCCATGGAGCCAGCTGCCACACTCGCTGCTCCTCTGCCTGACAGACAGACTTCCCGAAGCCCTGGCTC
Organism: Bucorvus abyssinicus; assembly: GCA_009769605.1. Lineage (NCBI taxonomy): Eukaryota > Metazoa > Chordata > Aves > Bucerotiformes > Bucorvidae > Bucorvus > Bucorvus abyssinicus. The sequence continues at coordinate 10,057,389 of CM020028.1, read as the reverse complement.
TGGTTTTGTGCACCAGTCGCGTCAGAGCTGGACTCTGTTGGCTTGACTGCCCCGAGTGGCAGCAGAGCCCAGTACCTTACCTTCCTCACCAGAGCCAGCTCAAGAGGTACGTGGGTGCTGGAAAGTGCAGCAAAGCCCTAACGCAATCAGGTGGCTGGATCTTCTTCCCCAGCCGCTCACCGCAGGAGCCTGCTCTGGTACCTGACCTGCCCCTCCCATGTCAGTTCTTCTGCTCCCCAGTCACAGAACAAGCACTTCCAGCTTCACCATCCTCTGGCACGGAGACCTCGGCAGTCCCTGTCAAGCTGATGCTGTGCCCAAGAACAGCACTGAGCCTTTCCTCTGGCAGAGGGGAGAAGAACCTCCTTCTCTGTCTGCTCCTTCACCACTGAATCCACTCCTCCACAAACACATCCCCTAGAAGCCCACCTGTACATGCACGGAAGACCATCAGCTCACAGGGGAGCAGGACAGTGGGCAGCTGTGTCCACCCCGGCTGCCGCCCAGCCAGGGCACCCAGACCGAGGACCCTCTCTCAGCCTCCTCCTGCTCTGCCCAGCAGCCTCCCTGCAGACTGCTCACGCTCTGCATCAACATCTGGAGAAACACGTCACGACCTCTGGAGATCATGAGCCAGACCCAGTGGTTTGGACGTTAAGCTTGATCTCAGGGCAAGCATTGAGCTGCTCTGGGCTGAGGACAGAAGCACCAGGGTGACAAGTCTCTGCTCTTTCCAGAAGCTGCTCTGGGGCTGTGGTGCGAGTCTAAGGCTAAACGGTGTGTTGAGGGAACTGAGGGGATGCAGAGGAGCATGTGGGATCCCCAGCTTTCCCCACTCCCATTTCCCACCTGGTTGATGTGAACAGAAGGGATGGAGGCTGCAGAGACAGACGAATGGCTGGGTGAGTTGGGCAAGGACTTGCAGGGGCCGATGGAAAGCTGCTGTTTCTTCCGCAGAGCCACCACCTTCTGAGCCACTGGAAGAAGGGAGAAAGGGAAAGGGTCAGTCCAGAGAGCAACTCTCTCCACACGCAGATTTCTGGAGGGCTTCAGTGAGACCCAAACCCATCCTCAGACTGATGCCAACATCTAGGGCTCAAAGTGTCCCTCCCTGTGATAAGAGGGAGGATTTCTGCAGAATGCCCAACCTTGTAAACCCCGCTGCCTCTGCTGCCACCAACCCAGCTCAGGGGACAGTGTTTGCCCGTGGTTGTTCCAGAAGGCAGCAGGGCAGGCTAGTCATGCTGAGTCCCCAAAGGCCACCTGCTCTCTTGGCTCTCACACAGAGCAGTGACTGTGTGGACATTGAAGGGCCCCCAGAACCCTGGGCCGCTACAGAAGAACCCCTGGGCAGACAGAGTCACTTCCTGGCCACCCCCTCACAGCAACTACTGGAGCCCATTGCTGAACTGAATAGCCTGGGCAATGCTACCTCCGTGAGTCTGGGCCCTTGGGAGCCCCATGGCCTCCAGATGCTAGAAAAACTAACGTGAGGGACCACGCTCTCAGTTCCTGTGACCTCACTGCTTGATGCCAAGAGTCCAAAATGGCATTTCAACCCGCCAGCCTCCTACGTTTTCTGGACACAAAACCTTGACCAAAGAGCATGAAGCAAACAGGGTCCGGAAAACACACCACCCCTCCACGTTCTCTCCTGCACACTGGCCAGGTACCCCCACCATCAGCAGGAGGAGAGACCTTCCAGAAGAAAATGACTTAAGGACTGGGAATGTCACACATCCAGTCCAGCACGTCTCACATTGTGTGTCCTTGCAACAGAGGAGCTGCCATCTTCCCTTTCCAGGCAGACAGGAGATGTGGCCCCACACGAGTGGTGTGACTGAATCCATCTGGGAAAGTTGGATGCTGACAGCCTCTGAAGTCCCCTGTGGCCTCCCAGCTGCAGTGCCACAGCCATGCAGGGACAGACAATGGCTGCTCCCTGCTTGTCTGACCAAGCTGGGAGCCTGCCCAGACTTCCAAGATAAATACTGGTCCCATAAATAGCAGAAACCCCTCCTACACTCACCAAACAGGCCACAGCAACCTGGTGGTTCCTCCTGCACTCCTCTCCTCCATCCTCTGCTCTGATCAGCTTCACCCACTGTGGTATAAACCACCTCTCCCTCAAACTCCGGTGAGGATGTTGTGAGCTCAGGCAGCCCAGGGCAAGAAGATTCCGAAAAACTCCTCAGCAGCTGCTGTCCTGGCCTAAGAGCCTGGCAGAGGCGCTGCCTTGTCACCCGCCCTGGACCATTAGTGGTAACAAGCGGATTAATTGTGAGGCCAGCAGGACCTCACTGGAGGTGACAAAATCTCACCAACACTTGACTGAGCATCCTGAGGCCTTCGCCTTTCCTCCTGCCAGGTGGAGGTTCTTCCACTTCTGGAACATCAGTCAGACTTTCTCAAGGATAACTTCTGTCATCCCTTTAGCCAGTCTCTGGGATTGTTTGCCTACCACAGTTTCTTCAGTTGCTACACACAGCTTGGTGATGTGCCACCACCAAGCCCCACTGATGGCAGAACCTCTGTCCAGATACGCTGCTTGGCTTCGTCTGCCAAGTGTCACACGCGGTGCTGCAGTGGGTGTTACCCCTGTTATTCCAGTGTGATACCACAGCACCCTGACCTGGATGCTCCAGAGAAATCCCTCTGCAGACCCCGCCAGGAATGGTCAGCTCTGCGAGGAGCAACTGGGCAGAGGAGGTGCATGTGAGGGTCCTCACAGAGCACACCTTGGGGTGGGGCGGCACCTTTTGGAGTCGTGGGGCCTTGCAATCCCCCTGTACACAAACTCTCGGCCTCTCCATTGAAGTGCTCCTGCCAAACCCTTCCTCAGAAGTGTCACTGTCCTGGAAGACCTGGCACTGCTGTCTCTGACAGCCAGGAACAAAATCACACTAAGCAGAAGATCAAACCCGAAGAAGCCCCTTGGCAGGGGAGCTAGAACCGCCCTTGGGCTCTCCAGGGGCAGCCCAAGTCTGCAGCCCTGCAGCTGAGGGGGACGATGGAGAGCAGCAACATCAGCAGTAGCTTCCAGTGGGCCCTGAGAGGCAGCTGCCTCCCACCGCCAGCTGTCCTCTCCAACGCTGCAGGTCTGTGGGAGGAGACACAGTAACTGTGACAATGTCCAGTGCTGGGAGCCACTTGGGAAGGCTGGGAGAACTGCAGTTCCCACGGCGTTTCCAGGGGGACTTTGGCGGGGCCACACGTGAGAAACCAGCAAAGAGAACATGACCCCTTTTCTGCACGCCACACGTCCTGGAGCCCCACTGCCCAGCCAAAGCCCCTGCCACTCCCAGAGACCCCACACCACGACAGCCGTACACACCGCCACATATGTGGAATGGTGCTGGAGACATCAGACAGAGGTGGGGTCCAGCTGGTAACTGATCACCATGCAGGACAAGCTCCTCACGCAACCCATGACTGCCAGCACTCCACCAGACCCCAGACAGATGCATCAGGACCCACCAGTGCTCACTGGGGAAAGCCACTTGCCCACTCTGAGAATGGCCCATCCTGTCAAGTCGGCTTCATCTGAAACCGCATCCTGGCAGTCCCTGAACAGGTCTCAGATGCCAGTGACGTCTGGAGCTGACCTGCCAATCTTCTTTTTGTCAACCTCTAAGCCTTCTTTTTGATTCACTGAATGGATAAGCTCTTTTAGTGTCTCACTATCACTATTTTTTCCACTCTTTCATTACTTTTTGTAGCTTTGGGGTTTTTTTACCTTCTCAGTTTCTCTGAGTCCTTTTGAAGTGCTGACACCCGAGTCTGGGAACCCTCCAGCAACAGTTCTGCTGCTGCCCTGCACCAAGGCAGGAACCTGTCCAGAATTCCACCTGGTGCTCCCCAGTGTGCTCACCCAGGGCCGGCCTCAGCGCTCCTGGCAGGGCAGCCCACTCTCCTTGTCCACACAGCATCAACATTTGACCAGACTGGTTTTGGTTGAACAGTCTCTGATTACCACTCTCCTTAGGGTCTCCTGGATTTCCTTGACCTCATCGCTCCTGCCATGGACAAACCCACTCCCCTGCCTCCTTCCTGGCCACAGGAACAGGCTCTGGACAGACCCAGAGGAAAAGTGAAGCATGGCGTTGTGCAGGCACTCGCTCCTGAGCCTTCGAGCAGAGCTCAGGCTCTCCCACCAAGCTTGCTGAGCAGCGGCTGGCACCAATCCCGGTCCTACAGGGGAGCTGTCCTCTCACACACTGCACTGCTTGAACTTGTGATGTCTGTGCTCCCCGGGTCAGCGAAGAGAAAAAATAACCCCAGAGCCCAATTCATTCCATCCTGAGATAGAACAGGATGAGAAGCAGCCTAACAGAGAGCAGCAGTGATCCTGCAGCGTCTGCCCCAACCAATTCTCAAAGCCAGCACCTGCTGTTCCTCACTGCACCATCCTTCCGAGCAGGGACAGAACCAGTCTGACAGAACGGGCTGGACAGATCTGGTGACGTGCAGTGCCCAACACTTTCCAGAAGCCAGAATGTGGCCAACCTGCTGTTGCTCTCTCTAGACTCGCTCTGCAAGCACCCAAGTTGGTTTCACAGATCCTCCCCTTCCAGGTCTGCCACAGGATTCACCATCCTTGACTGTTCCCAGCTTTCCTTCCCACCATTCTGCCATTCCTCGTGAGGAGGAGGAGACTTACAGGCAATCTGCCCATCCAAGTTGCCCCCGGTTCCCCAGAACACGAAACCAATGCAAGGGCTGCTGGGCGCTGAGGGTCTCCCTGCCAGGGGCCAGTGGGACGGCTGGAATGGTCGCTCTCAGGGCTGACTTCTCAGACCATCTCAGAGGTGGAGCAGCAGCAGCAGAGGGGAAAGAGCTCTACATGCTTCTGCACAGGAAAAGCAGCACCATGACCGTGATCCTCAGCCCCGCACAGGAGAGTACGAGGAGGTCACAGACTTACGCAGGGAAGGAGGATCACCAGCTCCAGCCCAGGGGCTGAAGGAGGCACTGACAGCCGGCAACAGGCCTGGTCCTGTGTGCCCTTGGCCTGTCTTGCTGTGCTGCAATGAACCAAGCTGGATCTTTGCCTTCAAGTAGTCCTGCTGCACTGTGATTTCCAAACTCTTCCAGGTGCCTGTTCCGCTTGCCAACACTGACAGCACAGCTCTCCTCCCTTCCAAAAGCAGCTCTGTCCTGCCCAGCTCTGCGCAGTCCCTTCCTCGTGCCCTGAATGCAGATCCACTGCTGCCCTCCATGAGACAAGGCAGAGAAAGAGGACGGGGAATACGCAGTCCCATTACAGGGCAAGGTCCCAGCTTAGTTAAGCAGGCTGCAAACCCCTGGGACATGGTGCAGGTTCCCTCTCCCACCTACAGCATCCCTGTCACACAGACCCCTCTCCAGGTCTGAGCAGAAATGCTCTCACACACGCTCATCCCAAGAAGAGCTGCCCCATTCGGCTGTTCAGCCACTGCTTCCACATCTCCATCACCCAAAGGTTCTGCTGCGCATCCTCCTCTCCTCCACAAAAGGCAATCAGAACACTCTGTGCCGCCCCACAAGTCCTCTGCCAGCTCTCAGACCGCTGTGCTGCCCACCACAGGACACAGCTGTCCCTTGCAGCCCCTCTGCTCTCTGCGACACACAGCAACTCAAGAGCACAGCCGCTGCAAGGATGCCAGGAGAACGGTGCTGCCCGGCCCTGCTCTGCGGACCCTCGTGCACATCCACACGCAGCTCATCTACATGCCACATGCACAGGACTCCTTCCATGGGCAGTGGGATCCTTCCACGTGCACACACGTCCTGCTCCTTGGACCAGTCTGTGTGTGTGAAGCAACAGCACAGCATGCAAGCGTATGCCCAGCTCCCCCAGCTTTGCCATCCTAACCGAGAGCCGGTGGCCTGGGCAGCATCACCCTGATGCGGGACAGCCCCACTGCAGGACAGCCCCACTGCCCTGCCTCACCCCAACACCCTCCACCAGCTGCAGTTACCATCCTGGAAGACTCTCTCCACGTTCAGTCCGTAGGTGGCACAGGTCTCATAGTACGTGCAGCGCTTCAAATCATTGGAAAGCTTCCGAGCCCGAGAATCATCAATGACCCGGGGGTTCGTGGCGCTGATGGCATCTGGAAACCAGTGGGAGAGGAGGGTGAGAAGCAAGTGCCTGTGTCCCACCTACCCACAGGGCACACGCCAGGCCTCCCTCCCTCCCTTCACACCCCGAGATACCTCCCTTCACAGCACACCCCCTCTCTACAAATGCCTCAGATAACAAAGGTTGTAGAAAAATTGATTTGTTAAATGAACCTTTTTAAATTAATCGGGTTTTAAATCAAGCTTATCGAACCCTCCCAACCACCCACCACGGAGGTTTCTGAGACAGCGGGCAGACACCCGTGGGAGGTGTCTGGCCAAAGGCAGCCTCCGCCACAGGGCAAAAAGCATTTGCCAGTCTCAGTTGCTTTGGTTCTCACGGCCATACCCTACAAGTTAAAGAATGGAAGGGAGGAGATCCTCCCCAGTGAACTGGGAAGGATGGCCCTGCTGGGATGTGCTCACAGTGGAGGCCTTGCTGGACCACGCTAAAAACAAATTTCATTTGTACGTTAATTTGTATCCCAGATGGCTGCACAGTGCTTGTGTGTTTTGGAAAAACCTTCCCCAGAGGAATCCGCTCCTCACAGACATGCCGGGGACAAGCAAGGGCTATAAACAAGCCCTCACAGGGGCGGTCCAAGAAGAACTGGGACTTGCACTGTCATGAGTCCTCCTTGAATGCTCCGGTCGGTTGTACAGTGTGACTGTACCAAGGCTGTGACCTCGCCCGGCCCTAACTCTGGGACAACCATGACCGACCCCTCTGCCAGCCCTTCCCGCTCCTAAGCCTACACAGCACGCGCCCGCAACCCCAGCCCAGTCCTGAACCACGATCATCCAGTCCTTTCAACAGCCAGAGTTTAACAGCTTTGTTCTACTCTTAATCTGGGGTCCAGAGCAGACACTCCTGTGACTCCCCTCCTGCTGTCACCATGTTCTCCCAGCCTCAAAGCTGCTTCTTCGCCAGGAATGGGTCACACTGCTCAAGACCTTGGTCCTGCCAAGGCATTTTTCCCCTGCATCCTCCGTCCCCTGCTCCTGATCTCTGCTGTCATCCTGACACCCAGACAGCTTCTGCAGCCCCAGGTCCCTCCTGCCTGCACTCTACCATCTAAGGACACCTGTTTCAGGAGAGTGGAGAGTGGAGCTCAGGGACCTGAAGCAAAGCCCTCATCACTGCCCCTCCCTGTCCCCTGTGCACCCACAGCCAGGCTCTGGAGGCCAGGCTGACTCTGGCACACACTCTACCAGGCAGGAATGCCACTCGAGGGCTGCGCTCTCATGCAGCCCCTCTGCCACCCCCTCCAAAACCCTGCTGTGGCTCATCGTGAGGCCAAAGAGCAAAGCACCAGCAGAAAACGCTTCCACACCCCAGCCCAGAGTTGTGCTGGTGCCCAGCTGCCGCAGGCAGAACAAAGAGGACAGGCAACAATGGAGGCTTTGGGCATTTCCAAGAGGAAAGTGGCTCCACGAAGCCAGACAGCTCTGTGGAGAGACTGAGATGGGCTGAGAAGGAATTACTCAGCACCTCAGACGAGAGGCCTCAGCGTTGCTCAGTCCCACGCATGGCTCACAGAATGGGGTCCCCTGACACTGTCCCTGTGCTGTCCCGCGAGTGAGGACACATCACCAGTACTCCTGACTGAGCCAGGGAGGATGCCCGGCCGCCCGCTCTCACCCTGTGTGCCCACCAGCACCATCGGCACCTCCGCTGTGTTCCGGTAGCTGCAGAGCCGCAGGTAGTAGTTGTAGACTGTCTGGAAGCTGATCTCATCCTCCAGGCTGAAGACAAACACCACAGCATCGACCCAGGCAGCAAACTGGGAGAGACAGGCCGGCCATTACTGCCTAGACAAGCATCCCAGAACCCCATGTTCACAGCAAGGGCAGCCACACAGCCGGCGAGCGGAGCACCAAGGCTGGGCTCAGCCGAGTGCACGGCCCAGGCCCTGCGGCACAAGCTCCCCGGCACTGTGGCCCTGAGGTCAGTCACCACAGGGGTAGCCCCTTCTCAGGCCTCGCAGTGGTGGGAAGGGACCACAGGAGCTATGGGTCTCCTACCTGGAGTTCGGGGGGGCCCCCTTCATCTCGAATCAGCAGCAAGTAACTCTGACCGTCCACCACGATCTCCTTCTTAAATCGGCCACCTTGGGAAGAGAGCAAAGGAGCAGGTCAGGGGAGAGGGGAGCAAGCAGGGGAACCCCTGAGGAGGGTCAGGGGAAGCTGTGGAGCCTTCTGGATGAGCTGCAGAGAGAAGGGTCACCTTTAGAGCTGGGGAGAGGAACAAGGGCCCAGACCACCCCCGGACACCCTGGGAAGCAGACCTTACCCTCTGGAGACTCCTCTTGCACGTAGGTGCCGGTCAGGTAGCGGTGCACGAGGGCCGACTTGCCGCTGGACAGGTTCCCCACGATGCCCTGGAGCAGAGGCACGCGTCAGCCACTGCCCGCGTGGCCAGCACGTGCCCCTCCACATGCAGCCACCACCTGCGAGGTCTCACACGCACATGCCAGCAGAGATGCTCCAAAGAGGGCCCAGGGGATGGCAAAAGCCAGCCCAGTACTCAGTGAGAGGCCTGGGAGCATTCACTGGTCTCTGCTGGGCAGAGCGCAGCAGGTACTGGGGCACAGCCGCCAAGATGGAGGGTGGTGAGGACCCCTGTCCTTCCCCAGACAAACAGAGCCCTGTCAGCACCACATGAGCATTTCCCACAGCCCCTGCTCCTCAGGGGGACACATGCCCTCCCAAGCCATGGTCAACTCAGAAGGAAAATCCCCATCCCCTCTTCTCCCAGCCAACACATCCCCAGTTCTGGGGCATTACAGTTCCCGACAGAAGAGGAGCAGAGACCAGCTATGTGCTGGGCACAGCTGCTGCCTCCAACACCCACGGCTCTGGGCCGTGGCAGCATGGCTGCTGCGGCACGAAGCCCATGGAGCTGGCTCTGCTGTCGACATAGACAGACTCCTACCAATCTTTAACTGAGCTGAAAAGCAGAGATACCCAGCACTCATTTTTAACTGGGTATTTAACAGCCGTGTGGAGGTGGTGCTGAGGGCCAGGGGTTACTGGGGACCTGGCAGTGCTGGGGGAATGCTGGGACTGGAGGAGCTGAAAGGCCTTTTCCAGCCCAAATGGTTCTGTGATTCCATGATTTCAGCTCCAGCCACCGGCTCTTAGCTACTTGCCTGTCTCAGCCTGTGGGGACTGTGGGCAGCTCTCACAGGCATAGCCTGTGGTGGCTGCTGCAGCACAGGGCAGTCGCACCGTGCTGGGGACACGGCTCAGCTGCAGACGCTCAGTGCTCCATGACACCCGCTCACAGGGACCATCCCTGCAGCCACGCTAGCCCCCGGCACTCCGTCAGTGTTACACCCTGACTGCGCCACTGACACGTCTGTGGAACCAGCACTGGCACTTTTGGCAGCGCTGCTTTAAAGGCTGTGGTACGGCTGCACTAAGCCCTGACAGCTCCCAGAGAAGTGGGGGTCAGGGGAGAGGAGCAGCTGGGAACACTGAAGCTGCCTCTGCCACCAAAGAGAAGTTCATGGCCCACCTCTTGCAGGCAAAGGGATGTCACCACTAGACAGGTTCACTGGCTTTCAGCTGGGTGCTCCGGGCTCCGCTGCACTGGCTCCTGCCCCGCTGCCCGCTCGCTGCTGGTGAGAGGCAAAGAGGCACCAGCCCCACGGCAGCGGGTGCTCAGCCAATGGCAGATGTGTTGCAGGAGTGTGGAAACCTGCCTGGTCTGCTGGCATCTCCTGTGCCCAGGCAGCAGGACCGGGGCACCAGGAGCCTGGGACTGGGAAGTGCAGACCAACGCACTGCCAGGGGCATGCCCAGGCCAAACACGGCGCTGCCAGCCCTGTCACCCGCACCAGGAATTAGAGATTTAGACAGACTAGAACACTGGACTGCAAACTCCACAGGTCACACACATATGTTCCTGGGGCACAGCGACCCGCCGAGACTTGCGGGCTGCATGAACGCCGCAGCCCGTGCTGTGAATGAAGGCAGCTCCCCTTTCCTCCAGCCGGCCTTCGATGGCAGTGTGAGCAGTCCGGGATATAAAGGGGTGAAGAAACTGTGGGGACCTGCATGGCTCAGCGAAACCGAGCGGCTCCCAAGGCCGCCCAGCAGCGAGGCCTGCACACACCATCAACGATTAAACACTTCGACAACATTCAGCTCTCTGGAACTTGTATGGAGGCTGCATTTACGCTCTGCTTATAACCAAAATCCTGACCTAGGTCTTGCTGAAATCAGCTTTTGCTTCGTCTGATCCCCATCTGGTGTCTCAAGCTCAGACAGAACCAACAGTCTTGAGGAACAGACCCCTTAGAGGCAGCAAACCTAAGTAAAACGTGGTTGTAGGCACCATGGAAACCTCTGTATCCAGATGTGTTGGGAGCAGGAGGGAACCCAGCCTGCCCCAGTGCTGCCAGTGAAGGGCAGACGCGGCCCGTGTCAGGTCCAGGGGACCAGTCCCTGCCACGGGCACCGTTTGTGCCTGTCTGAAGGAGCTGCTGCCTTCTCAGACACAACCGCCTCAGCCTGCAGCAGATGGAGAAAACTCCGGGAGAAAACTGAGGTGGGAAAACCTGCAGAACATCACTGAAATACATGGAGCTGTTAAAAACCGCCAAGTCCCCTGGCTGCCTGCAGCAGGGTGTGTGAGCAGGGAAGGACGCAGCGAGACCCTGACCTGCAGGAGAGGTGAATGCAATGGCTCCGGCCCACTGGAGGAGGAACACAGTCAGGACACAGAACCCCCAACGAGTTCGCTGGTTTCCACCCTCTGAGAATCGGGAATCTCGGTTCCTAGGCTCAGCATGGGGCTCCCATGGGGACAAGGGCTGGCAGATCAGACGAGCAGATGCTTTGTGCAAGCCTCTCCCGTCGCCAGCGGTACGTAGGCCCTGTCATTTACCAAAAGGCCCCACGCCTGCCCCGCACCAGGACGTCTTTGGGTTCCAGGCACATTTTTCACTCGGTGAAGCATCACACGGGCAGAACAGAGGAGCAGGCGGCTCTGCCGTGGAGCCGCTCCGACAGCACCGCCGAGATCACAGCCAAGCCCCGCACTGGCTGCGTGGGCCAGGTCTTGCTCCACCCGGATCACCGCCCGGCATCCAGGCTGCCTCCAAGGCCGTGGTGGGAGCAGAGGGGAGAGCTGCTTCCAGCACGATGGAAGGGGCTCCAGCCCAGCAAGGCCGGTGCTGAGCCAGGACTCTGAAAGGCCTCCAGGCTTTAGGAAGAGCCGTATCGGCCGGATGAAATCCTGGAGCAATGGAGATCCCCAGAGGTCATGGAAAACACGGGAAAAGGGTTGTGCTAACGGAGGAAGAACTCTCGGCTCTAGGTTTGTTTAGCTTGCAGCGCTGCTCTGCAGCCTGCAGAATGTTCAATGTCAGAAGGCAACGCGCAGAGCAGCTGCAAGAACGCTTCCCAACAGACATGCAGTCTACGAATCAAACTAACAAAGGAACATTCAGCTTGTTTTCATTTTTACTGGACTGCAGGTAAGAAAACGGTGGCAGGGTGGTGCTGGTGTGTTTTGCAAAAATGCTTCTTGTTTCTCAGATTAAGATTGAAAAAAAGAAAATTGTGAAAAAGCCGAAGGGCGACGGGCCAACAACCTGCAAACAGAGTTAAGGGCTGTCCCGGAGAGCGGAAAAGAGCGGCGTGGTGGAGCAGGCTGCTGAGGTCCCAAAGGACAGACCGACAGACACTGGGAAGCACCTGCTGTGTCCTGCCCGCCCCGACGACCCTTCCAGCGCTGCCCCAGCTGCCGAGGGGGCCTCTCCATGAGTGTCCGGGCCAGCCTGTGAGCCTGTGGCCAGCAGTGGGGAAGCCACGCTCCTGACCTCGCTCTGGTGCTTGTCAACCAGCTCGGCTCAAGCAGAACCTCCCCCGGCTGATGAACAACACCAGTGGGTGATGAAGCCTGGTAACATTGTGCCTGGGGAAACCCACCCTGCGCTGACAAACCAGGGGAGCTTCGTCTCCCCTGTGCAGCAGGACAAAGCACCGGCAGTGACGGTTTCATCCCCCCACAGCAGGGACACCATGGGACAGCCACATCTGGGAGGGGGGCCAGCAGAGGCCAGGGAGCACCAGTGCAGAGCTGAGGTTAATGAGATTCGAATGGAGAGGTCACACCTCTCATGCTTGGACGCTGCTGTGAGGGCAACGACCACAATCTGCCCCTGTTTCTGCTGTGCCCAAAGTCCAGCCCATGCAGTAGCACCCGCTTGGGCATCACAGAACCGTTTGGGTTGGAAAGACCTTTCAGATCATCAAGTCCAACTGTTCCCCCAGCACTGCCAGGTCACCTCTAAATCACGTCCCTCAGCACCACATCTATACCTCTATACACCTTTGTACGACTCCGCTATGGCCAGCAGAAAGGGTGAGGTGCTCAAGTATCATCTTTTGATATCACCTTCACATCGAGCACTCTCCCAGGCCAACACCCTCTCCCTTACAAGGTGGCCACCGAGAAGCTACTGTTTTCCCGCAGCACAACAGCAGCCCCAGCTACTCTCTACCCTCTGTAAGGCTGAAGCCTCCATGCATTTCCACTCGGCCACACTAAAACACAGGTTTATCTTGGGGATTTGGAGAAGCCTCAGAGGATCAGAGGTGTCCGAGGCACGAGCCACGAGTACTCACCACCTTCAGCTCAGGCACTGAGCGACTCAGGGTCCATTCTTGGCTGTTCACAAACGAATCTGCGGAACAGAGAGGAGAAATCATCAGGTCACCCTGGTCTCTCTCGAGATCCCAACAAGGATTCTGCTACACTCTCCCTGCTCCATCCATGCAGGAGATTTATGGATCTTCCCTCCCTCCCACCTCGTCCAGAAACTCGAAGAAGCTCGAAGTCCCGATGCAGCCAGACCTGTGGCCAGGACGGAGCGGCAAAGCCAAGGGCAGCAAGGCAGCGCAGAGCCCAGGCACCACGGGCTGGGGACCCTCCCTCCTGCCCTGCCGGGAGCACAAAGAGCTCCACAGCATCCCCTTCGTTGAGGCATGTGGGATGAGGGAACCACCAGAGACAAGACACCTTTTTGGGGGGAACATGCTGTGAAGGACCCCTGAACCGAGGGCACGTAAGGGTGGCAGCAGCACCCCGAGCACTGCACTCGGGCCACCGCCCCAGCGTGTGGTACGCAGCAGATAAAGAGCTGAAGGCACCAGGCTGTAATCTACGTTCGTGATTGAAAGTGAACACAATTAATTACGAGCATGTTACATAATGTGCAAAGCACTGTAATACGCTCAGGAAGGTCGTAACCATCAGGCACGGCTTTGAGCGGCGCAGGAAACATCCTTTCTCCTGCCACAGAAATCACCAACACTTCATTTACATCCAAACAATTTCCAGGAGCTGGTCAAGTGACATTGCTCCCCAATAAAACCAGACTCACCGAAGGAGCAGGAAGAGCCTGGGGAACACCTTCAGTACCAGGAGCAGCCAGCAGCCACTCCAAACAAAGCTGGAGCCCTTCATTTGACTTGGAAGAGGAACTACATCCTCCACCCAGAAACAGAGGGCTGCGGGGTGGGAGCTGGACCTAGAGCAGCATTTGCTGGTGTGAAAATAATATGGGATTTTTGGAGCCAGGAGCCTGGGGGAGCTGCTTCTTTGGGAACCTGTAACAAACCTGCCGCATTCTCTGCCACAGAGTGCTGCAGAAATGGAGATCTTGGATGGGTTCAAAAAGGGAAGAGACGAATCCACGAGTCCCAACCACAAGCAGTGATTCAACGTGACGGGCTAGCTCTGGGGCCACAGTGGGACCTGCTGCCCCATCCTTCCCCACTCTGGCAGCTCCTCCCTGCCTGCCGCTGCTCCTGGCAGCCCCAAGCCATCACCGTGCTCCTGGCGCAAGCCCCAGCCCTGGCATCACACCGGGTCTGCCTGAACCGGCCAGGCAGGTCTCTGATGAGGAGAGGAGGTGTTTCGCCAGGGCCCTGCCGAGCACCACTGGGAACCGGGGCAGCGTTGGAGATACTGCCAGAGTCAGGCAGGATCAGGGCTGGCGGGGGGAAAGTCTGCTCCTGCTGCTTGTGGCCAGGGGCTCACGGGGGGCCTGGCCACTGCCCCACAGGAGGAAAAAAGAGATCGGCCATGGTGCCTTTATCAGGGTGCTTGGGCAGCCTCCAGCACCCGCAGGCCACAGTGCATCTTCCACCGCGTCACAAACAGGTGAGAACACGGTGCTTGGCCTCGAGTTTACCCTTCACACACTAATTTATTAACACCACTTTTTCAGGAGATACAAACAAATAAAACACGAGGCTGATGCAGCAATGCAAGGCTATTTATAACCATCACGAAGGCTCTTAAGAGAAATCATTTCTTCATGGTCTCCACCTTTCACCTATCCTTTCATTTTTAGGCAGAGGTAAAATCTCTGTTAAAACAACTAAGTTAGGAGGGAAACGGTGAGTTCTGGAGCCCTTTCGAAAATGTCACAGTACGCCCATACTTCCAGCTGCATTATTGGGTCTAAAAGAAGCTGCCATCTCCGCCCCAACATCTGCTCTGCTTCACCTCTTCATCGTTAGTGGCAGTGGTTAAAGCCCCACCAGTCCTTGCCTCTCCAGGCACTCCCTCCCTCCAGACCAAGCGAGTAGCACAGGAGCATCGTTCCTCTACATACACCTTGGAAACCTGAACCGAGCAGAACCATGGACTTGGCCTTGAGAAAGAGAAGAGGCAGCAGAAGGCCTGGTGAGGGCAGCTGGACTCCGCTCCTTCTGTTCTCGGACGTTCAGCACAGAAAAACTTTCCAGGTCTTTGCCTGTTGCCTCTTTGCAGATTGTTCCAACAGATCTCTGGTTTCTAACCAAGGTTCAGGAGTCCATGAGCACCAGTGTGATGGCTGACATGCTGTAAAGGCCTCTCAGTAAATCTTAACACCGATCAATGACTGCGACACCAGTAATGCCAATTTAATGACATCCAGCCACACGACACATGCTGTTATTCACCATCACTGGTGGGCTTCACCCAAATCACCAGCGCACACCTCTGCTCCTCCATCAGCTCCCAACGTGAGCCAGGTCCAAGGTTCAGCCCAGGCCACCAGCCAGCCCCGGTGACCGGCCCATTGGCATGGCATCATGCCAGGGAGCTGGCACCTCTCCTGCCCCGCATGTCCCTATGCCCGAGCCACAGCTCTGCTGGCACCAAGGAGTGGTATGGGAACACCAGCAGCGATGCTCTCACTGTCCCTGCTCACGCCTGCCCCACGAACATCCAGCTGGATTCTGCCCAGCCCGGCACGCATCCCCAGCACCAGCTGGAGGTGGGAACTGAGGAAGAGGAGGACACGACACTGACCCCACGTGTGTTTGTAGCTGCTGCCTTCTGCAGCTCAGGAAGCTGGGTGGTTCATCTATTTAGTGAACCTCAAAAAACCTCTCCTTTGAGGAAGTGTTCTGTCTCCTTGCAAAACCAGACAAAATTTCAGTTCCACATCGTTCTTTATCGAGGAGTTTCAGCACTATAAATATCTGTTCCTTGAAAACCCACTTTCTCCTGTTCTAGGCTCAGCTTCCCTGGATGTCACCAGCCCCTGCACCAGAGGCAGGGAGCAAACACACCCCGGCCAGCCCAACCAGCACCTCCCCGCCCCTTGCTGCCACCCTGTTTTCCCTGCCGCAGAGACCCAGCCACTGGATCGCTCCCTGTGCAGACGCTGTTGTGCATCTTCTGCCCTCCCTGCTGTCCTCTCCAGCATCTCCTGGTCAGCAGAGGACACATCCACCACATGCTGCTGTGCAAAGTGTCTCATCCCCGACAGGAGGAAGGCAGGTGGCTGCAGTGGAAGGTCCCTCTTGCAGTGGCTCCAGTGACTGATCCTGCCCAGCCCACCCAGCCGCTTTGTGGCAGGAGAGCGGCTGTGACGATGAGGTGCTCTACCTGCAGTGTTTCGGGGTCGAGGGACCCCCAGTGCAAGCGCTCACAGGGATATGGGCAAACTTGCTCTTCCTGCAGTGCCAGGAGGGTAAAACCAAGAGCTTACAGACCACGGGACCAAAGGGATAGAGACTACAGTGGAAGTGGCCTTGAGCTGAAGACAGCCGTGGGATTCCTTCACGACTGCCTGGAAAAGTTACTGAGACACAGATCTTGGAGCCAGGGTCCTGGGTGGCAGGATCAGACCCTCATGTCCTCCTGCCACCCCAGGCCATGCCCGTGCACCCAAACTCTTCCACAATGAACTCCTACGTGAAGAAAAGCACCTCTTGTTCAGGAGGACATCGCTGTCCATATGGGCACCGCTCCTCGCACCGACCCACTCGCCCTCTGCCCGTCTCCGCTAGCTGAGTGGGTGGAAGGGCCTGAGGTGTTTTCTGGCCTTCTGTAGCAGTGCCTGAAAGCTGAAACTCCTCAAAACCAAGAGGTGTTAGTGTCAGCCTCCCCAGGTTGCTTGGTTAATAGGGCAGCGCTCCTACATGCACAATTCTGGCACTCCCTGCAGACCATAGGGAGAAGCTTGGTGCTGGTGTCAAAAGGAGGAAAAGTGAATGTCTTTAGCTGCACCGACCATCAGCCTGTCACACACACCCCCTCAGCCCCGGGTGCCCCGAGGAGCAGGCGCCAGAGGCAGCAGTTCCTGCAGCACCCTAAGAATCGTGAGTACTGAACACGAAGGCCTGACACACACCATTCCCGCTCACCCTGAGATCAGGCTTTCAGACCATCAGCTAGTGCAGCCTGAGCCCACAGCCCCGCTTTCACGTCACATGCCACAACTGAGTCCTTCAGCTCTGTCACTGTGCCCAGCCTTCAGTCCCTTCCACAGCTCTGCTGCACCACTCCCAGAGCACATCAGTCACCCTCCTCTTGCCATGCAAGGGGACACGCACCACCCCTGCATGCCACGCCAACGTCTGGGCGACCCACTCCGACATCTGGGTGACCCACGCCGACATCTGGACAACCCACGCCTAGCCTTAACATGCCCATTTGCTGGCCCAAAGATACCTTGTCAATCAGTTCTCAGTCCCCCGAAGCCCCTGCACCCCGCAGCCACCTGCACCTGCAGGGATGGTTCCATTGCTTGGTTTTCGGGTCATTCCCCACCATAGACCCCCCCTGCCCACTGCTGCTTTCTTGCTCTTCTCCTCTGCCAGCAGCTCCTCACAGAAGCGAGCATAGCTGCCGCGAGCGGGCGGACGCAGATGACGCCCACAGAGCTGTCAGAAAGGCACCTCCAGAGTTTCCCAACCATCCAAAACAGCCATAGGCCAAGTATCTGGCTGCCGAAAAGCGCTGACATAAACCCGCTGATGTCAGCTCCGTCCGTCCCAAGTGTTGATCGTTTGCTACTAAAATGTAGCACATGGAGATTTCCTGCCCTTCATCAGTATAAATTCTGTCAGTGTGGTACTACACACTGTGTGCATCAGCACAGCTGTGACTCAAACTGGTGTAAGGAAGGTCCAAGTCCAGAGCTGCAGCAGTTGGGTTGGGTGTGGGAATCCCACCCTGAGGCTACCAGATCCTCCCCACTCAGCCAGAGGTGCCGGGGGTGAGCAAGCCCCACTGGAAGAGGCAGGAGATCCCCACCCTCTCCTGGGGAGAAATGGTGACCACATGGAAACACAAAGCAAGACACCAGTGACCTGTCCTGATCCAACACACAACCGCAATCCAGGCAGGCGGGTCAGCATCAGCACCTTCCCGCAGTGCCAGAGCCGTGGGATGAGCCTGTGGGGCTGAGTCTGCCTCCAGCTGGGAAACACCTCACGAACTGTCCTCTCCTCACAGCCAGGGCTCGTGTGGGCATCAGGGAGCAGTGATGTACCTGATCAGCTCTGCTGCTGGCCTGGCTATATCACCTGGTATTACACACTAGAACACACCTGCTCGCTCTTCCTCCCTCTGCTCTTCACTGTTTAAGTGCAGAAGAGACCAGGCTGTCAGTGCTGCGGCTGAATCCCTTCCCCAGCCGCACCTCACCTCAACAACGGCAGCAGAGGACTGCTGGCACCAGCGGCACACCGCCAGCCTTCGCGCAGCCCAGCAGTGGCTGGGGCTCCAACACACAGCTACCCCAGAGAGGCAATCTGTCTGGCCTGCCCTGGAGAAAGGAGAGACAGGCCAGTTTTGCTGCTGCTCAGAAGCTCATGGAGATTCTCAGGCGTAGGCAATTCCACTGCAGAAGGTGGAAACCCATTTGTATGGAAGTTTGTAAGTTATGGCGGGCAAAGTCCTGGCCATGAAGAGAAGCAGATGTGGACACAAAGCAAACACGCTATGTGACCGATGTCCCTTGGTCAGTCGGTCATCTGGACACCACCAGTGACCTACGGACCAAACCACAGTTGCGGGACAGGCAGCGCCATGCACAAGGAGGCAAGACCAGGACCCCCACCTCAGGGGCTGGACACAGCAGCCCCCTCTGCCTCCACTGACAGCTCCGTGGAGACTCAGCTGTGGCCAGACGGACCCGCTGCTGCAAACCCAGGAGGAGGAAGGGCCCGGCCGGGCCACACAGACTCTCACCCAGGCCGCTCCCCTCGCAGGATGAAGCACAGCAGGTTCATCTACCTTGTGCTTCAGAAGTGCTTGTGCCAGATCCATTTGGTCTCCACATACAGCAACTAATAATTAACCAACTCGTTATCCAAGCCACGGTGGAACTAACTTGGACACTGAAACCCCAGACACTAAAACCAGCCTTGAAACCAGGTCAGAGGCTGAGCAAACACAGCAGAGCCCACATAAACCACGTTCCACAGTGCCCATCTGCCCGCACACGCAGATAAAAGGGCAGCGGGGAGCAACATGCCTGGGCAGAGCCACCGTTCCCAGGCCAGGCCTGATAAATTCTCAACCCTGGCAGCGCGGCAGCCCTGTGCAGGATGTGATCTCAGCACGGATTATCTCACCGGAGCGTTAAACGCGCTGCAGCAGTGACAGGAGCGGATCTTGCAGATCGCTGGGAGAAGGGTGTGATCACGCTCTGTACCCTCATCCCTCAGCTACACCGTGCACAGTAGCGTCACGCCGCACACGCCGTGCAGCCCACGGCCTTCAGAAAAGCCATACATTGAAGCCTCTCGGCACATACTACTTTCCAGTCCCCGTCTGAACACATACGACCAAGGAACCGAGCTGAATTCTCTCTGCTCCAACAGCTGGACAGGGTCTGCTGGGAGGGATGACCCAGCAGAGCTAGTGACATGGGTGCCCATCGCCTCCCCAGCATGAGTGCCCTGTGGGGACCTGCCTCGCTGGGAAAAACCTGTTCCAGATTTGCCTGACCTCAGCTCTAGCTGTTCAACCCCACGAGCAAAGGCAGGCTGAGATTAAAAAGCGTTGGGTTTTGACACTCCCTCTTCCTGTGGTGCCTGCACCCACAACACTTCTGCGCCCACCGTTCGCAGCTCCTCCGCTCTTGTCTCAAGAATCAGGCCTTTCGGATGGGTGTCCCAACAACCCCTTTCCTGACGCCTTCCAGACTTTGTGAGTTTTTCTGAAGCATGGGCACCAGACTGCACTCAGCATCCGAGGCACGGTCTCCAAACCCATGGTGGCATCTCTGCTTCTCACCAACACTCCCAGCTAAGCCAAGGCAGGTGCCAACAAGAGATGACACGTATCATTATCTACTCGATTCACTACGTAAACTTCACCTTATTAATGCAGAAACACCCCCCACTCTGCTCCCAGATGTCTTCTCTCACATGTTAGCCTCTGCATGGACAAACACCGGACAGGAGAGTGAAGAGAGTTCCCTTGAGGCACATTAGAAAACAAGACAGCTTTCTGAGAAGGAGAGTATTGTTGTGTGAAACACCTCTGGAGCTGTGGGAGATGCTGCACCTATCACACGACCCCTCCATGCACAGGGAAAGCTCCAATCCCAAACCCATCCCATTGTTCCAAGCCTGTGCCTGTCTGAGGGCTCCTTCAGAACAGCACCGGCTGCTACCTCAACACCCAGAAACGTTCCTCCAAACCACTGATCGTGATTAGCGATCAGCCCAACCTGGCCAGACTCTGCTCTGATTTTGCTCTCCAGCCCCAAGGGCTCTCGCCCCCACCCCGCTGCACAATGACTAGCTCTTCAAGTCCTTCTGAGTCACAAACTCTGCATTCCCCAATTCCTGTGCCTGGTCCCTGCTGAACTCCCATCAGTTTGGAGGTCTTGTTGGGGCAGGGGGAGGAGCACGAGCCCACCTGCACAGCAGAGCGCAGCACTGGATGGCCCCGCATGCTGTCAGCAGAACTCTCCAGGCACTGGGAAGAGGGGAGCAGCAGCTTGGCTCCCTGCCTGGGCTCACACATCCAGCCTGCCCCGAGAGCCGACAACCGCAGCTGCAGCTGCACCCCCTGGGAGGGCGTGTTGGGACTGCTCAGCACCTTTCCCAGGGTGAAGGTGGGCCAGCGCTCAGCACAGCATCCAAGCTTTTGGAATGTCAAAAGGGTGTTAGTAGCAGTATGGGCCCACGATCTGAAACAGGAACGGGGCAGAGACCTCCTGAGCTGCTGGTCCAGCAAGTCCACACTGGAGCAGTGCCGAGGTTGGGCACCTCCAGGCTGCCGTGTCCTGGCTCAGGGGCTCAGCTCCCACCAGAGTGAGCCAGCAAGTCCATGGAACAACGTGCTGTGTCGACAGACAATGGGGAGACAGGACACGAGACAGGGCAAACCACAGCAGCTTTGGTCTGCAGACTTCACCGCAGCTGCTTCACACCTTGCTGGCCCAGGAGGACCCAGCTCCACCGGGTACAGCTGCCTGTCCTGGCTACCAGGCAGACAACGGCAAAACTGGTGTTCTAAGCAAAGGCCAAACCAAAGGGTGAACTCTGCGGCTCCACCAAGAAGGGCTCACTTTGCCGCAACGAGCCCCAGTCCCAGGGGCAGTCTGGAAAGGGCATCCCCGAGCCTGTACTCGGGTTCGCCTCAGCTGGCTGGTCACTGCTGGAGAGGCTCTAAGCCCACTCTGGCGCTCCCCAGTGCAGCCTCGGGAGGTTCTCCAGCAGAGAGACCTAAAGGGAGCCCTTGCCTGTTCCAGCAAGGCAGCCAGGTGAGGGCTGAAGACACCGACACAAGCGCTTCAACCTCAGCTGCTCCCCTGGGAATGCGGCTGCCGGGGCTGGCTGCTGCTGGCCCAACTCCCACTGGAAGCCACCAGCAAGCAGGAACAGGCCCCCCCGCCGCTCCCTGCCTGGGTACACCCACATTCCCCAGCCATGAGCGCAGCCTCCCCCCGCCTGGGAACCTCCCGCCACCCAGCCAGCACCCAGTACCCTGCCAGCAGCATGGCCCCCCGGGAGGAGCATGGCAGCAGCAGCCGCACCCCATCCCTTCACATCGACCACCCACCCAGAGCCTCCAGGACTTTCCCCTGGAACACGGCGAGCCCCCGGGACAAGGGGGACTGGCAGGAATGAACCCCCTGAGCTCCCCGCATGGCTGCCAGCAGCGCTGCTCCTGCGCTGGGCCCTGGGTGCTCCTGGAAAGCACCCTGGGCACAAAGCTCCTCTGGGCAGCCGCTGACTCGGGAGTGTGCGGGTTCCTCGGGGAGCTGCCAGGCCCAGTCCATCCCTCTGCAACAGGAACCAAACTGGGGCACTGCCTCCACGACGCCCAGACTGCAGTGGAGAGGCTGGCCAAAGCGGCTGCCCAGCCTCCCTGAGCAGTAGGATCCAGCCCAGCCCCCGGCTCCATGAGGCCACGTTCAATGCCTTAAAAAGCCCGTGGATGCTGTTCTGGCCGCCCAGTCCCTGCTAGGCGGCACAGCCTACCCGCACACTCGCTTTGGCAGGGCCCAGCAGGCTGTAGGGCCAGGGAACAGGATGGGCCACTGGCAGAGATCCCCGCAGAGGCCCCCACATGCCCGGGAAGCCCCGGCACAGAAGCGCAGCCCATGGCACAGGGGCCAAATACCAGACAGTCGAGCATCTGACGGCTGCTTCCCTCTGTCCCCTCACTTGGGATGCCACCAGCAGTCGCCGCAGGCTGCCCCACGCCCTGTGAGCACCACCTTGCCTCTGCTCAGCCCCAGGGAAGACCCTGGGACACGGCCGGGCACCAGGGAGCTGCCTGTGGGAGGGCGGGAGGTGCAGGCACGTTCCTGTGCTCCCCAGCCCCTCGTGCTGCTGCACAGCTCTGCTCCAGCCAGCCCCACAACAGCTCCGCGCTTGCTCAGGAGCCCCCAAACAGGACCCTTCTCCCTGTCCTGCAGAGTTTCAGTTCCCTCTGCTCCTCTGACAACGCTGCAGAGGCTCAGCTCTCCCTGCCCTTGCTAGGGCACTACTGGGGTAAGATGGATGTGGGACATGCGCTCGGCTGCCCCAGTGTCTGCCAGCAAGGGAACCCCACAGCATCTCTTCCCAGCTGGCCACGCTGCAGCCCCTTCAGCAACGACAACAGCAGTGCCCACAGCCATGGGTGCAGGAGTGCAAAACGGCCCCTCGAATGCTCACGCTTCCTCACCACACCAAGCTTTCCTGAGCACAAACTCCGCAGAGCACCAGGACGCAATCAGGTGCCCGCACCCGGCACAGGACCTTGGCTGGGACAGGCTACACCACCTGTCTCCGCAGATCCCGTGGGGCCAGCACGGCTCCTGTGCTCACTTACCCAGCGCCCGCAGCGGCCCGCTGCCCAGGAGGATGGCCTCAGCCGCACCGTGCGGGTCCTGGGAGCAAGCGCTGCTGGTGCTGCCGCGCTCTCGCCTTCGGAAGCGGCTCGTGAGGAGTCTCCAGAGTCCCCCAGCTTGCCCGGGGTCGGTGTGCAGCCGGCCCCCGACCCTGGCCAGCTCCGGGTAGAGCAGGTCCCGCTTGCTGGGGCAGGTGTGCAGGGAGCTGGCATCCCCCTCGCTCTTGGTGCGGAGACGCGAGGGGCGCAGGAGCCCCCCGGACTCCGAGCGACGCAGCTCGTGGCCCCGGCGCAGGCGGAAGCTGAAGCTTTTTCGCAAGGAGCTGAAGTTCTTCCTGGGGCCGGGGCTGCTCCGACCGCTGCCCCCGAAGATGTTCCAGCGGCGGCTGCCCCACAGCGAACCCCCCCGGAGGAAGCCGGGGCTCTCGGCGGGCTGCGGCTGCCGGGCCGCGGGCAGGAAGGTCACGCTGCTGGGCCGCGGGCGCTGCGCCCCGTCGGCCCCGACGAGCAGGGATGCGTTGCCTTCTCCCTCGGCCTCCCCCGCCGGGCCCTGCTTGCGGGGCGAGCGGAGCCTGAAGAAGTCGAGAAGGCTGCCGCGGGCGCGGGCGGCGGGCGGCGGGGGCAGAAGCGCCGCGGCCGCCAGCCCGTTCCCCGCCGCGCAGAAGCTCTTGGGCCGCCGCCGCTGCTGCTGAGCGGCCCGGAGGGCGGCCTGGACGGCGGGGACGCCCTGCAGGTCCAGCGACTCGCAGACGCTGACGGCGCGGCGGGGGCTCGGCCGCGGGGCGCACCGGCCCGCCTCGCTCCAGCGCCAGCCCTCCGCCATCGTCAGCTGTGGGGCTGCCCCATGGCCCCGGGCCGCCCGCCGCTCTGGGCCGCTGCCGGTGCGGGCGGCCGGCCGCGGGGAGGCGGCGCAGCGGAACCCCGCACGCCGCCCGCTGCCTGCCGGCTCCCACGCCGCGCCGGCATGCCCGGGCCGAGCTCCGGCGCGCCGCCAGCGCGGTGCTGGGCCCGCCCCGGAACGGGGCCGCGGCCGGGGCCGGGATGGGGCCGGGGCCGCCCCGCACGGCCGCGCCCTCCCTGGGCCGCCGCCCGCCCCCGACGCCAAGGGCACTGAGCACCGAGCTCACGCCTCCCTCGTGGCGCTCGGCTGCAGCTCCCGGGGCAGAGCCCCGGCACCGCCCGGTATCACCGCCCGGCCGCTCTCGGCGCCCGCAGCGACAGCCGGTACCCGGGGAGAGGCGGCGCTGCCCGGGCGGGCCGCACCCCTGCGCCGGGGTGCTCGCCGCCCGGCCCGGCCCTTCTGTGGCAGCAACGAGCGCCGGGTAGGGCCGTAGCGGGCCGCCTGGCTGGGCCGGGTCTGGGGTCGGCGCCGGGGCTCGCCGTCGCGGTGCAGTGCCGCCAGTTCCCGCCAGAGGACGCGACGCTCCCGCTCGCCGCCGTTGCCGCCGGGCGCCCTCTAACGGCTCCGGGAGGGCGGCACCAGGAGTCACCCTCCGCCCCGCGCCGCCGGCACCGGTGTCCCGCTCCTAACCCCGGACCCCTGGGCCCGGCTACATCGCCCCCGCCATCGCGGCTCGGGATCCCGCTGCTGCCCCACCGCCCTCCGCCGCCGCTCCCCCTTCCTAAACCCGCGTCCCGCCCGCAAACGGGCTCAGCAGCGGCCGCGGGGCTCTTCCTGCCCCAGCACACCATGTTCGGCAGCCGCGCTACGACCGGAGACCCCCGAGAAGCTCCAGCACCTCCGTCCCTGCCAGCCCTCCCGACCTGCACGAGGGGCCCGGGGCAGCGGGACGAGCGAAGCCACCTCGGCCGGAGCCTCGCTGGTTCGAGAGCGAAGGGCTCTCCCTGACCAGACACACCATGGCTCAGCCCCCGCCCTCCTCCCACTGCCTCCCCAGCACCCCCCGTCGCTGCCTACAGCGGTCCCCAGCTCCAGCATCGCCCCAGGACCCTCCTCCTCCTTCTCCTCTCGGTTTCTTGGTGCAGTTTCCCTCTCCCTCGCCTCCTCCTCAGAACAACACGATCTGTGCTCCCTCTGGGGAGAAAAAGAGAAAAGAAAAAAAAAAAAAAGATGCTTGACTCCCCCTGAAATTATTTTTACCTCTCTGAAAGCTCTGTCTGCTCATCCTGCTGGGTCCTCTCCTGCCTCCCAGAGAGCACCCCTACATTGGCACGTCCTCTTCCCCCTCCTCACCCAGGCATCTTTGACTCCACTGCCTCGACTTCCCCGAAATGCTGCCACCTTTTCGGACTCTGCCCTCTCCCACTCGTCACCCTCCTCCTCAGCCCTTGCCACTTTCTGCAGACGCACGCCATCTCCTCTCCCGTTCTCTGTGGATGGGCCCAGTCCCGGTCACTGCCCGCAGCGCCAGGACACGGCCAAACCCCACCTCACCATGAGGCACCACTAGGTCCAACCGTTCACCTCCTCGCAGCACAGCCGACACCTCAGCCAAGCCCCTTCCCTCCCTTCTCCCCTCGGAGGGTGCCACCACCCCCAGCATTCCCACACTGCGTAAGCAGAGCCCTTGCCCAGCAGCCTCCTCCTGTGGCTGGGCTTTCTCTTCCCTCGACTCTCACACCTTTTTGGACAGTGAACTCTCTAACTCAGCAGGACACGCTCCCAGCTACGCCGTGCTGAACACGTGGAGCTGCCCGGAGCCCAGGAGCAACTCAAAGAGGTCCCTCCCCATGCCATGTCATGGGGCAGAAGACGGGGCACATCCAGCTCCCTACCCCCCAGCCAGCGGGCACCGATGTCTGAAGCCGAGCAGAAGGCGCCTGACAACCCGCCAAAGCTACAGCTCTGCCATCTGTGCCAAGGTCACAGGGACACGCAAGCTGCCAGATGGGATCCGACCCTCATCCCCATCATCTGGTGTCCTGTCTCCTGGAGCAGCCGCACTGCGGCGAGGAGCAGGAGCTTTGAGGGAAGCGGTTACGAGGGAGCGACCTCCAAAGGGCGCTGAGCACCAGACGAGGCTGGCTGCAGGACCAGGATGTCAGGATCAATGGCACAGCCGTCTGTTGGGAGTCACTTGGACACAGGTAACCGGCCTCTGGGCAGGGAACCAGAGCAGGAACCATGCAAGCTCCCTCCCAGCCGTGCTTTGCACAGCTCCCTGCTCCCAGGGACGGGAAGCTGCTCCTGCAGTGAAGCAGGACCATCAATACCCATCCCTTCCCAGCCGCTGGGTTTGACCGTCATGGTAATGATGCCTCTCGGTGCACCTTCTACATGGGTCTCATCTTTCTGAAACACCCCGGCAAGTTCTGGGCGTTAAGATGTCACCAAGTCACAGCCATCTCTGATTGAGGAGATGCTGCACCACACACCACTCTGCCGAGGCAGGACCAGGCAAGCAGGGATCACCCTGGCAGGCATCTGCCGGAGCCATCCGTAAGGGCCTCCACCGCAGCACTGTCCCATCCTCCCACCCCTCCTCCCACCACCCTGTCCTGCGGATAAAGGCCATTACTTGCACCAAACTCTTACCAGCCATGAAGGACAGACCGCATCCTTCCCTACAGCCCTTGACGTACGGAGGAACGGAGAGTGCTCCTCGACCAACAACGTCTCCCTCACCGTCCCGCTAAGGATCGTGTTTTTAAAGCTATTCATGTTTTTAATATGTTCCCTGCAGTTTGTCTGCCACCAATTTTCAAATGTGGTGCCAGAACCTGGGTGCAACATTCACCTGGGGACTTCAGCAGCACCAGAAGGAACAAACACACACCACCCGTACTGCTGCATCCCAAGAAGATACTGGTGTTCCCTATCGGAACAACGCAGCGAGATTTTTACCCAGTTCGCCTGTTCCAAGGCCAAGGTTTCCATAGCTGTACACATTAGTATGGTCCCCTTGGCATTGTTCCTACAGAAAGAACAAAAGACATCTAAACTAGAACA
This sequence comes from Bucorvus abyssinicus, assembly GCA_009769605.1. Classification (NCBI taxonomy): domain Eukaryota; kingdom Metazoa; phylum Chordata; class Aves; order Bucerotiformes; family Bucorvidae; genus Bucorvus; species Bucorvus abyssinicus. Next base: position 10,030,777 of record CM020028.1, on the reverse strand, counting down.
AAACCGAGCCCCAGATACGGCTTCTGGAGGTGGAGGGCTGCAGGAGGGGCACCGGCACCCGGCAAAGGGCTCAGACCCCGCCAGATTTTGGCAGCACGTGGGCTCTGGAGCTTCCTCAGCTGCTACGGCTGGAACAGTGACTGACAGAGGAACTATTCAGAGAATGAGAGCAGGAAACCGGCAGCCACCAGTGTTTAGAGACAGCCACCACTGGAATACACCCTGCACACCTTTAAGTGTCTCTTTTTAGGCAGTTTACCCCATGGTTATACTGGGTTCGACTGGTGCTGTGTGCATATCTGATGCCAATGGAAGATGATGACACAGTCACCCGGTGGGAAGGTGGCTGCTGCCAGAGTCCCGTGCGCCGCGTGGGGCTTGGTCACAGGCGAGCCCCCAGAGCTGGGGTGGAACGGGGACACGGTGCTTTCGCAACCCTGGCCTGGGGCAGGTGCCTGGGGACAGGAGCAAGTCGGTCTCTTAGCAGTGCTCTCATGAGTCACACTCATGTTACGGATTATTATGGCAATGAACATCTGGCTTGAATTAACACAAAGCCGTGAGAGGCTCAACAACAGCTGTCCTGGAAGACAGTCTGAAAGTCAGGGAACTTTCCACTGCTGGCTAGTCCCCAGCATGAAGCTCAGGGTGGAGCCCCGAAACGGGAATGCAGCCTGGACCGAGACTGGTCAAAGGCTCCACTGCGCTCTCCAGCCCTCGCTGGCACTGGGGGTTCTACTCCAGCTGTAGGCAGAGGTTTTGTGGCAAGGGGACACTCAGCCTGGACAGAGGGACAACTGCACTCACCATTCCACCCGGGCTTGATGGTTCTGTCGCTCTGGAAAGGGACCCAAGCCTGGGAGACCCACTGCAGCGTCCAGCATGGGCGAGGGATGGGCACTGCTGGGGGTGCCCTTGGCAGCTGGGGGTGCAGGGATGAGGCTCCCAGCACAGAGCGAGCCAGACGTTTCAGCACTCTGGCATCAGACCGGGAGGACAGAATGGACATCAGCCAGCCCCAGGACCTACATGCTAGTGGGGCTGCAGAGTGCCCAAGGACAGCAGCCCCACACAGCCCGTGCTGGCGGTCAGACTGTGGGCAGGAGACCAGGCTCAGCGCTGCTGCCAGGAGACAAGGAGAGGGCAGGGCGCGGTGAAAGCACCACGCTTAGGCCAGGCTACGGGACTTTTTACAAGGGCATGTAGCAACAGGACAAGAGGTAATGGCTTTAGACTGAAAGAGGGTGGATTTAGATTAGGGATTATGAAGAAGTTCTTCACCATGAGGGTGGTGAGGCGCTGGCATAGGTTGCCCAGAGAGGTTGTGGATGCCCATCCCTGGCAGTGCTCAAGGCCAGGTTGGATGGGGCTCTGAGCAGCCTGCTCTAGTGGAAGGTGCCCCTGCCCATGGCAGCGGGGTTAGGACTAGATGATCCTTAAGGTCCCTTCCAGACCAAACCATTTTGTGATGCCAGGACCCCCAGCACAGGCTCCCCAGCTGACCCACGTGAACGGAACACAGCCTGAGCAGCAGAGCAGGAGGGTCCTGTGCAGTGCCATGGACAGCGGCTGAGCCCACCCGCAGCTGCCGGAGGACCCTGTGTGCCATGCCAGGACCGTGCCAGTACCGTGCTGGAACTGCCAGGCTGTGCAGACCAGCTCCAGCCGGCTCGGCCGCGCACCAGGAATACTGATGAGGCTCTGCCCAAACAGGGAGCATCCGTCGGCTGCCTGTCCGTGGGGCGTGCAGCGCCACAGCCCCCGCAGCCCCCGCAGCCCCACGTCACAGCCTGCACTGCCGCGGGCTGCCGCACGTCAGCAGCCGTCATTCTGTGAGGTGGTGACAGGGACGAGGCCCTGGCTGCTGGCCCCACGGGACAGGGACAGAGCCATCCTCTAGGAGAAAGAGCCCCTTCCCCCGACCCTGAGTGGAAGGAAGCTGCTCACAGGCCACAGCTGTGGGGCTGGAGCATCCAGCACAGCTGGAGACCACAAACCACACCAGCTCTGCCGTGATAACCCTTTCCGGTCACCCCAACTGACCCGTATCCCCACCTGCTCCACCAACAAGACGCCCAACAGCCCAGCAGCCCCCTGCAAATCCCAGGGTCTCAGACTGGAGACATGAAGCATCATGCTGGGTCCAAGCTCTCCAGCAGAGCCCCTGGCTGTCCCACTGCCAGCCGGAGCCCCTGCATTGCCTATGCCCCTTCCCTCTGCCCGTGCCCCCGAGCAGCTCCCAGCCCAGGGTTTGACAGCCGCTGGCCTGGCTTTTGGTGGCCTCTCCAGTGAGAGATCCCTCAGTGCAGGCTGTTACCCGCAGTTTCCATGGAGAGAGGAGGAACAGGCCCGGCCAGCAAAGAGTTAACGACAGCCAGGAAGTAAACAGAAAAGGCACCCCAAAGCCTGGCTCCAGCAGCAGCTCTCTGCCGCCTCCCACACTCTGTACACCCCAGCTTGGGCCCTGCCTGCAAACCTCCCACTGCTGACAGGGAAATTACCGCCTTCTCCCCGCTGGGATGGCTGAAGCAAACCACCCCCTTCCAACGCACAGTGAGGTCATGGCCATGTCACCCCAACCACCCCACACCACTCCAGCCCCATCCCCGCAGCACCCAGGACACAGCACCCTCTCACCATAAAGAGAAGCTGAGCATCAAATACCCACCAGCCCACCGGCGAGTGCTGCCACGTTGGGACCCGGCAGGGCAGCTGTGCTGGGACTCGTAAGAGTGGCGGTATTGGGATACAAAAGAGTGGCTGTACTGGGACCCATATGGGCAGCCGTGCTGGGACCCCGCCACACTGCAAGACAGATGCTTCAGAAGCGGGTCCAGACCCCAACACCACAGGGAAGCCCTGGAAGACAATGCTGTGAGATATTACCTCCGGGGTGCAATAGAAGATCAAGGCAGCGATCATGCTGCTCATTAAAACACCTCCCAGGCTCCTCCAGAGACAATGATGTTAATACCAGCATCCTGGCTGCGTCCCAGCCCCGGTGCAGCCACGGCCAGTCTGGAACCTCTGCTCCGAGCCATGCCAGGCTCGCCGTACACCCATGTGGGCACCGGGTCGGTCCCCAGCTGTATTTATGCGTCCTTCCAAGATCCTCACCAGCCTGGCAGGAGATGCTTGGGCAATGGCTGCAGGTACAAGCAGACTCAGCAGGATTAGGCCGAACACTGTGAAATGTCCCCAGTATGTTGAAATCCAAAGAGAAAAGCTCATGTGAAAATTTGGGAGGAGGACTAGAGGAGACCTCTTCAGGTGCTCAAGCCCAGCCCTTGCCCTGGCTTTAAGATCCCTCCCATAATCACCATTTACAACTGTGAAAATCCTCTAGCTTACTCCAAAAGCTGCAGAGGAAAGGAGGAATGAAAAGAAAAATACCCAAGGGGTGAAACAAATAGCACAGAACTAAGGCCCAGAGGAGAGGTAAATAAACCCAGTGGTCAGAAGCCTCCTGGCCAAAAGAGTGAAGAGGCTGAAAAATCCCTGTTGTCCCAGCAGAGATCCCGCAGCAGCCTATGACAGCCAGACATAGAGCCAGCTCCTCGGCGGTGAGGAGCACAGAGGAGACCTCCAGAGCTCACGGAAAGGCTCAGGGGTTTGCTCAGAGGATCAAAGCCAAGAAACCTCCAAGGCTGGGGGCTGTCATGCAGCGGCCTCGGGCAGTGCTCCCTGGCCTCGCCGGCCAGCCATTGGGACACCTACGCAAAGTGCTGCGTGCCACGGGAAGGAACAAAACCCTCCTCAGGTACAGAAAACCCCAACAACGTAACAGTCCTGCCCCACAACCAGGTCAAACCAGCTGTGCTGAATGCTGACACTGAAGGGAGCCTGAGCCATGTCTGTGCGGCCCCGTCGCTGCCCTCAGAATGCCCTGCCACCCTCGCCCTGCACCCGCAAGGCTGGGCAGCGCCCATCCCACCCAGGACGGGCACGGGCTGAGGCTTGAGGGCTGCACAGCCAGGATGCAGTGCACACTGTGCAGCAGTGCTTGAGGATGGCCTCTCTGCCCCACTTCTTCTAGCTGGGCTTTTGACACGTGACATTGTCACATTTGCACACCCACCAGGTAGGGACATTCCTGCACCCTGGCAGAGGATGGAGCCCCAGGCCAGGACAGACCACCCATCCTCAGGTCCTTCTCGTGTGTCACAGATGGCATCACTCAGACACCAGCCACAGACACCCCAGAACACAGGAACAGCAGGCGCCAACAGAAGGGAAGGCTTAAGGAGTTTGGCTCCACAAAATGGAGAGAAGCCCAGAGGGGATGTTCCCAGCAGAGCTCCCCACAGCTCACCCAGACCTGTCCTTCCTGGAAAACACGCAAAACAATTCACACTGTGAGAAGCCATGAACGCATCCCGTCCTTCCTCACTGCTCCGTCCAGGTACCTGCACAAGAACGAGAGAGGAGGTAGAGGAAGTATTTTCTAAAAAGCCACAGAGACTGACAACAATGGGAGATGCTCACATGGAACTCAGCACCTCAACGAATGCCTTCAAATGTCATTTTACCTGGTGTTCTACCTCGTCATCCTCCCCAGGAACAGCTCAGTGACTAACAACCTCAGCACACAAAGGCAGAGCTTGTTTTGCCACAAACAACTCGAGAGTCAGTGGTGAGAGCAGCATTCGTGACCTCTCCAATATCACACTTGGAGCAGGGCAGTTACAGCAACAAAGCTCTCCAGAGAAGCCAAACCAGCTTCTCCCCGTGAAACAGGCCACAGACCTCACATTTAGCTTAAACCTCACTATCAGCTGTTTTCGATAAGGAAATAGAACTCTTAGGATGGTAAAAAACGAGGTGAACACTGCGGCACAACTTCAAGGGAAAATAATACCAAATAAGCCACAATTCCGGCTGCAGCTGATCAGCCTGGAGCTCTAAGTGCACTTTCTCCTCAGACCCAAGTGCTTCCCGGTGATGAGTTCCTCAGACTCCTCTGGCCCTGGGGACCATCCTGTCCTCACGCAGCAGAAGTCAGGTCTGGCCTTTCCAGGAGAGACAGACCCAAGAGGGTCACAGCAGGAACGTGTCCAGGAAGACGGAGAGCAGCAGGCAACCAGGGCCACGGACTGCCCGGAGCAGAGGGGAGGAGGAGGCTGGACCCATCAATCCTCACCCAGGTAGGGCTGCAGGACGAGAGGCTGCAGAAAAGTGGTGACAAAGACGATGTGCTCCAGGGCCACAACAGCACAGAATTGTCCCCCCAGCCTGGCCGGCCAAGGAGCACCCACGCTGCCACCCTGCTGCGGCTCAGCCAGGGCCCCCTCCAGCAGCTGGGGTCCCCAGCCACCCTGAGACCACCCCACTCATGAGCATCTCCCAGCATCACACTCATCTGTCACCCAGGACAAGGAAGCTGGGGACACCCGAAATCCAGAAGCTGACCGGTGGCTCCTGAGGCTGCCAAAATCCTGTGACCCCGCCAGGGAAGGGCCAGGAAGCCTCGGCGAGGCTGGGACCCCGCCAGCAGCACGCTGCAAGCCTGGTCACAGCGAGTCCAGAGGGCTCAAAGGACGTCGACGCACCCAATACCCCACTGCTGTTCGTGGCAGGCAGGGAGATTTGACAAACATGGGACTAAGCACTGTCTTAGCTATACTTTAGCTTTTAATCCCACTTTTACTGTAATCACAATCAGTGTTTTTAATTAAAACGTTTATAATGTCAGTCTGTGGCACACACTGACACACAACCGTTATTTTGCACATCAACTCCTGGGGTCTCGGGAATGACCAGTAACGACTCAAACTGTTCCAGATCCTAAGCCATTGCTCCAAGATGGGAAGAATAACCCTGTGTTCTGGCCAAACTCTAGCTTGTTAATTAAGCCTTCTGCAGGGGCAACGCGCCCAGCCCTTCCCTCATTGCTCAGTGGTTTCCAGCCCCACAGCGGCTCTCTTCCCGGCCAATGTAACAAATACAGCAGAAACACCACCAGTGAGCCCAGAGCACGAAAGCGTCCAGCACCAGTCCCACCCCAAAGCTACAAGCCCTGCTCCGGAGACCCACCGAGCGCTGGGACACTGTCAGGGGCTTTTCTGCCTTTCCCTGGGGCACCGGCAGGGACAGAGGGGATGAGCAGGTGGGGCAGGGGCTACTGAGTTGCAGCACGGCACAGCTCTGTAAAAGGCTACAAGCAGCTCAGGAGGACCGGCACCTCCCAAGCCGGTGCTTTGCTCGCTTCACCTCCCATAACAGACAACTTTCCCCTGATCCTGCCCCAGCTACCGACCTCCTGCAGGGTCCTGAGAACTGACTCTGCTGCCAGGGAGAGGGAGAGAAGCTGCCCCAGGTCTCAGGATCTCCTGCAGGGACCCCAGGAGGGTCAGCAGGGCCAGGCAGAGCTGCCCCAGCAAGGCCAGCCCCGGAGGAACCTGACTTGCCCACGCAGAGCAGTGCCACCGGCTAGAACCCCACAGGGCTGGCGAGGGTGGAAATCAAAGAGAGCTGGGACACCAAGAACGTTCTCCAACTCTCACCAGCCAATCTGCAAACCCACCCCTGTCCTAAGGGGCTGCTGTGGCACCTGCGCGAAAGGTGCTATGGGGGATGATCCAACCACCTGAAATCAGGCAGCCGGGAGGTGAGGGAAGGGGCGCAGCCCTCCCTGCCACCCCAATCTCCTGCTCACCCTGGCACGGCACCAAGCTGCCAACTGCCAGAGGCCGGTAGGAGGGGCCCCTGCAGATGCTGTCCCAGATGGGCTGAGCTGGGCCATCCACTGCTTTATCCTGAGCTCCTGGTAATCCCTAATCACCCGTGGAATAACGCAGCACCGAGAGGAGCTCTGTGTCCTTATGCTGTTGGGAGCTGGGCACATCACCCGTGGACAGACAAGGGGCCACCACAGGCAGCCCTCCAGAGACGGGAGACGGAGTTTCTTTGGGTGAAGTAGTGCAGAGGAACACCCTGAACAAACCCCTTGCCCAAAGACCAACCGGGGGTTCCGAGGGCCCTCTGGTTCACAGCGCTGAGCTCCCTTCACTCCAGCCCTTCCCAGTACTGCCCAGCCAAGAGCACTGGCAGGTGATTCAGGTTCAAGGGGAAGCACTCAGAGCCAACTGTGTCAGCCCTGCGCTGCCCACGCGACGTGACCTCAGGCCCATGGGTTCTCCTCCGGAGTGAGGAAATGCTTTGCGGAAAAAACACAAGCACCTAATTAAAGGCTGCATCAACTCATATGCAAATGAGCCCAAATCGGGATGTAAAGGTAAATGCAAATTTTCACAAGGTTGCCTTTTGGAATCAAAATAATGTTTGTTTGGGTTTAGTGCAGTTTTCTTGCGAGCCACTTCATGTGACTTTTCTTTTTAGGTAAAAAAATAAAGTTTTCTCTAACTGTACTGACCCATTTCACATAATCCAGAGTGCGGGAGCTGCAGAAGCATGGTATGGCAGCACAGCCACCGCAGCTGAGCTGCAGACCTGGGTGCTGCTCATCGAATGGGGACTGTGACCCAGGAAAACCAGCCGCACCGCCAGAGCCCCCAGGCCAGCCTGCCCTGCAGACCAGCAGCCCCAGCGCACAAGGCTGCCCTGGACACATCCCACCCAAGCACCTTTCCTCCACTGCCGGCATCCCCACAAACACCAAACTATCAACTACAGACGGGGGAAAAAGAAACCAAAGCCCCAAGCCGCTCGCAGCAGACGGTGCTGGCCTCCCACCGGCATTCTCACTGTCCCCAAAGACTCCTGCTGCCACCTCTGAAGCCTTGGCAGCGGCCCGCGGACGCTCACCCTCCCAAAAGGCAGCATGTGCCGCATCCCACCCCATGTCCCCCCGGGAGGAAGCAGCCTCTGCGTTGCCCTGCCCTGTCTGACTCGCCTCTGCCTCACTCAAGAGGTCCTGGTGGAGCCCGATGCGTACCCACTGCCTGACCGCAGAGACACGCAGAGGAAGACCTCAACCGCACCAGCACCAGAATGAACTTCCCCTGCGGTCGGGGCAGGAGGCGACAGCTTCAGGCACCTCTCACCACCCTGAAACCAGCTGTGCTGTGGCAGGAGGACACAACAGATGTCTACAGAGGTGAGCTGTCGTGGGGAGCAGCGGGGTAACCAGCTGAACTGAACCATACTTGGGCCAGTAAGAAGACCGGTGTAAGAACACAAGAGGTAACAGCTTTGAACTGAAAGAGGGGAGATTTAGATGAGATGTAAGGAAGTTCTTCACCGTGAGGGTGGTGAGGATGGTGAGACACTGGAACAGGTTGTCCAGAGAAGCTGTGGATACCCCATCCCTGGGAGTGTCGAAGACCAGGTTGGACGGGGCTCTGCACAGCCTGCTCTAGTGGAAGGTGTCCCTGCCCACAGCAGCAGGGTTGGATTGGATGATCCTTAAGGTTCCCTCCAGCCCAAACCATCCAGTGATTCTGTGATTCATTCTAAGAGCCGTCACCAGCCCTTCCCCAGCACGCAGACACACGTGAAGAAGTTTCTCCTGTGTGCTGCAGAGCAGCTGGTGACCACGCTGTGTGTCTGTCCCTCCACTGTTCTTCACACCAAAGTTCAACGGTTGCTTCTCCTTGGCCCAGAACTGTGGTGCTCCACCAGCATGGGCAAGCAGAGAGGACGCCCACCTGCATGGGAGGAGAACATCTCCCTTCCGTTAGTTCGGATCACACCAGCCACGTCGCTGCTTTCCCAGGGCCAGTGCCAGGCGTTACAGCTGTACCAGGGACACCCTAGTCATCCCATTTGCCCAGTGAGAGGCTAGAGCAGGTCATGCTCCAGTTGTCCCCTCCTTCTGGAGCCCCAAGGGGGCAGTGACCAGAGACTCCCGCAGCCAGTGGGGATTCCCCAGTGCTCTGGCTGTGAGCTACCGAAGCCGGGAGCCTTAAAACTCCCAGTTTTCATCACTGCTGGTCCACACTGACCAACCCTTCCAGGGACGGTATTTCATCTCCCCAGGCACACAATGGAAAGGCTCGTACCACACGGCTACCAACAACCCGGGCGTTGCAGCCAGCCATGGACCAAACCACAGTTAAAACCATCCCTGTTCCCAGTAAACCTCGTCATTCCCAACTGTCGCTAACCAGTCTGGATATGGTCTGCTCACTTGCAGCCATGGTTTCTGTTCCCTAACACCAACTTCTTCCCTGTTAATGACTCCTGGTAGGACAGTCTCACTGCTCAGATGTGCCACCACATCTGTATGCCAGGCTGCAGCCCAGAATGGTGCAGCCTTCTCATTACTGGGGCATTTGGGCACAAACAAGACGTTCCTCAGCAACGTGCAATTACTGCATTTTCTATCTACGTTCTTTCTCCTAAGTTATTCAGCTCATAGGTTTGGGGGTTTTTTTTCAGCTTTGTGACATCAACCCTTAAAACCAACAGTCAGGGGTGGGTGTCACACCAACGCCATCGCATCGCCACTCGATCTTCCCGGGAGAAAGAGCCAGGGAGTCACAGAGGGCTGCCTGGGGAAGAGGAACATCCTGCCCTGCCCTCCCCATCCACAGATGATCCAGTATTGATGAAGGGCCTGGGAGGACTCCCCAGAGATCACTTTGGGGGAGGTGTAGGAGGAAACAGTGCTGGGAACCTCCCCCAGGGATGCCCAAGGCTGGCACCAGACTGGTAGCACTGGTAACACCATGACACTAGACCCAAGAACTTTAGCATTTGCTGAGTTCCCTGAGCTGGTGAGCTGCACTGAAGGCTTCGGAGCCGGCTGGGTAGTCCTGAAAGCAGGAGACATGTTCTGCAGGGAGCCAGCTCTGCTCAGCATTGCCTGGGCCTCTGCCACTGAAAACTCGCTGTGCCACTTGCATCAGGGACTGATGGCACTGGACACCATGGTGCTCTCCCTGGACCACAGCACACTCCCAGGACCATGGCATGTCCCTGGGGACCATGGCATGCTCCCGGGCCACAGTGCGCTCCCAGGGACCACGGCACACTCCCAGGACCACTGCACGGCACAGCACATGGCACCGCACAGCCGGAAGGATAGCACAGGAACCCTGCCCGGGCCTCAGACCTACAGAGGAACAGCCCCTGCTTCAAAGGAACTTTGGAGAAAGAATGACTTCAACCAGGCTCAGACCAGAGGTTCTCTGGTTCAGAGACACCTCGGCTCTGCCGGATGGACAGAGCGAGTCTTGCAGCAGGCAGCACATCCTCATCCTGCTGTGGCTCAGGCTGAGCAGCCCCAGAGCTTCAGAAGGAGGAAGGTGCCAGAACAAGTGCAGTGTTTGCAGGCCAGCATGAAAAGAACAACAAAGTCAGATCAGCTCCACAGCATTAGTCAGGAAAGCAGAAACAAAGAGAAAGTGTTGTGAAAAGACCTCAAAACCCTGAGTAACTGGTGACAGAACAGTAGGTGATCAGCGTACAGTGTTGTGCTCAGAAAAAGAATAATTCTTATTTCACAGGTACATAATGAGCTCCAGCTTCTTGTTACCACTCACAGGAAATCTTGACGTTTTCCTAAACAACCCTATGAAAACATCCATGTGCTGCTCCACAGCAATCAAAGAGCAAACAGCGCACAGACATTACCGAAAAGAGGAGGAAGCACAACCCAGGGAACATCGCAATCCTCGCGTTGACCCGCGGTTTGAAGACTGAGCACTGCTCGAGTGCTGCTCCTCACCCTCCTGGCGTTTCTGACCCAGATCTCAAAAACAGACAGAAGGGAACTAGACAAAGTACCGAGAGGGGCAGGAGATGATCAAAAGGATGGAACAGCTTCTGTACCAGGAGCCTGCAGAAGAGGATGGCAGAGCGGGAATGGAGCCTTCTGTGTCAGGAGAAAGGGGAAGGCCAGAGGGGAACAATTTGTTCACTGTTTTCTCCCAAAACACAAACCAAAGGACATCAAATCCAATTAATCAGGAGGCAGGTTCAAAGGAGAAAGAGATGTCTGGTATAGGAGATGGCTGGGCTGTGCAAGGCCATGGTGGGTGCCGAGCTAACGCCACTCAGAAGGTGATCAGGCAAATTCAAGGGCAAAGGCTCCATGCAGGGCTATAGAAACACGGAGATGCTGCTCAGGAAATCCACCACCACAAACAGCTCCAGACTGGGAGAAGGGCTAACCAGCAGCCTGGCTCGCACCCCGGCCCCCGGGCAGAAGCCAGGGCGATGGGCTGAGGGCAGGGAGCTCCTCTCGTGACGGCACGAAGGGCTGACTCGCCTCCTCTCTCCCCTGCAGGCCCCTGCGTGTGCGGGCAGAGCTGCGGGCAGAGCTGCTGGCAGCGCCTGTGGTTTGGGCTGTCCAACAGTCACCACAGCCGCGGAGAACCAGGGCCCTCAAATCTCACAAAATGCACCGTTCCAGCTGAAATTTTCCATGCTCGCTCTCCGCATTACGCCGGTATTTTTAGAAGTTTCAGCAAACGCAATTCAGACATTTGCAAAAATGAGGTTAGGGAAAAATCAGGCAGCTCTGCCAAAGCTGAACATTTTTCCAGCTTCAACTGAGTTATCTGAAGAGTGAATCCACCGCCACAGTCCAGAGCTGGAAGCGCATGGCTGGCTCGGGGTCACCCCTCGCTTCTGTTCCTGTAAACGCGCATCCGAACGGGGGGGACTCAGCCCCTCTGAGAGCTGCCGTTACACTTCACAGTTTACGCTGCTGGATGCCAGACTCCTCGCTCATAACTCAACCTCCTGCAGAAGGGGCTGACGCGCCGGGGAGGCCACTCGACCTTTGGCTTCCGCACGGTGAAGATGTGCAACAGCCTGGACCTTCGGCTGGGCCACACCAGGAACAGGCTGCAGCAGAACAGTCTCCGCCTCGAGCTGCTCGACGCTTCCTTGCTGACAGCCTAAGAGAACTCAAAACCACACAGAAATACAAAAGCACTTTTGATTTTAGCACTGCTCACTGTTTGAGTGCTTCATTTCTAATTTTGTGGCTGTTTCTCAGGTTTATCGAATGCAATCAGCCGTATCGCATATGCAGTTGGGTTTTCCAGCCGAGACCGAGGGCTCCTCCCGGTGAACTCTGTACATTTTGTCACCGATCACAAAGGCAGCAGAGATCACCCCTGTGCCATTCAGCTGCACAGCACGTGTTAGAAAAACCCATCCAATTAATTCAGCATCAAAATCATCTCTAGACCCGAGCTTTTATCTGCAAAGAAACACCGGGCTTGGATTGGAGGCTTTGCCAGTATTTACTGCATCTCCAGCGAAGTTACCCCAATGGTTAGGGACAACCTGATAGAACCGAGCACTTTAAAGCCAAACCTGTGGGGCTCTGAGCTCTGCCCAGGGTGTCCTGTTGTGTCTTCAGCTTCTAAATGGACCTGATGACCTTTAAACTCCTTACTGTACCACCAGCCTTTTTCACCGGGCTCTAAATGATTTTATGGCTCTTTGTGACTATTCACATTTTTTAAAATAATAAAATTACAGACAGCAAAATCACATATAACATCTGGTGATGGTCTTGTCCATGCCGTAAGCACGTCAGCCCTCCCTCCCACGCCTGAGGCAGGTGCCAGCCCCCACGTAGCAGGTTCCCTCATCTCCAAACGAACGCAGTGATTGGGATGTTGCATGACCTAAACACAGCCAAACTCAAACCCATCTGCTACTGGAGCGCAGTGATCTATCGCCTCGTGTAATGCCTGGGGCAGCTGGAAGGTAGCAGGTATCTGTTTAAGAACTTTCTTACACCGTATGATGCACAGAATACCATATCAGCTTCAAAACCACCGGGGCTGACAGGAAAGGCAGAAACACAAATTGAGGAATGGAGAGTTTACCCAGGAGAGTTTACACCAAGGTTACGCTTCTTACACGTGCGTGGTGTCTCAGTGCCCAAAAGACAAGTCCCAGGAAGAAACGGACTCCTCTTCCCTTCTGACCTTCCACCACAACATGGGCCTCCAAAGCCAGTGAGATGCTGTGCTTCCCCTGCCCAGCCCAGCAGGACAGAGCTCCCACAGAGCAAAGAGACCCTGTGATCTGTGTTCCACGGGACTGAACCACCTCCACCCACAGCAGACCACGGTGGCTGCGAGGCTTCACTCCCTGACAGCCCGAAACACTACCTTAGGCTCAGACACAGGAGAAACGCTTAGGCCAGGCCACTGGGCAAGGCTGGAGGAGCCAGGAGGAGAGGGCTGAAGGTACCAGCCCTCTAAGTGCCCTGGGAATGCATCTGCTCTGGAGACACTGGTTGCCATGGGGCAGCTCTGCAGAGAGACATTCTGCTGAACCCACCAGCCCAAGTGTCCCTCCCACACTAAGATCCTGCTCAGGAGGCCATCACATCTCTTCCTCCTCCTCTTTTCAAAGCCATCTGTGTTTCAGACACCTACATGTGATCCAGTCACCTTCAGCTCTCCTATAGTCAGTGGAGAAAAACCAGCACTTCCAGTGCATGAGTCATCCAACCTACTTCACACTCCTCCAGCCTGAGACTGACCTTGGAGGAGCCTGGGGGAGCTGACCCAGGGGGTGTCCCCTCCACCAGAGCCACCCCTCACTCAGCTCAACGACTCCCCCAGCTCTTAGATCCCACAGCTCCCTTTGACGACAGCCTGCTTGGCCGACATGGCGCGAGCAACGCCATCCCTCCAGGAACCCAAAGATGTTTGTCAGGAGCCTTGTGGACAAGGCAGGGCTCCGGACCCCCTTGCTGAAAGCTGTACCCATACTCCTGCATATGGGCAGGACTGGGTCTCCCCTGACTGTCCAGCAGACAGACATACCGCACCTCGGAGCACCCATCACGGGCCTGCGGCTCCAACGGACCGGAGTGCTCACCACCCAGCCTTACATCTCCATCACCAGATCGCTCCATTTCCATGGAAACAGCACAATTAGAGAGTTTAAAGACAATTACCCACATCAGGTATCTAAGCACTAAACCTGTCAGCTCCCCCGTCTCCAGTGCCAGGAGAGGAGACCACGCTTCCCCACACCACCGAGCCACTCTCCGGCCCCACCGCCACATCCAGCCCCACTCGGGCAACCCCACCGAGGGCAGGACCATCCCATGGGTATTCACTCTGTATTCACTCCCCAGTCAATTCACCTCCCGGAGAGCATTAGTGCTTCAGGAGATGGAAGTTCCTGACTGATGGGGTTGAACCCGGTGCTGGCGTGTGCTTCAGCAGCTGATCCGGGCTGATGTCAAGCATCCTGCTGACCAAGGCCTCCCCGACACTTCAGCAGAAGGAAAAGCCTTTCTGTGCTGGTGAGTCATTTGGCCAGTTACTGGCTGGCTTCGGGCACTACTAGGAGAACCACCTGGCACAAGAAGAGGCCAGCACTACCTCCTCCACCTGACACAGCCAAGCACTGCCATTGCTATGGTCAGCCCGAAAGAGAGCGGTGAAGAGCCGAGGTGCTAATTACTATCGCTGCAGAGGGTGACCTGCCCAACCCTGCTGATGTCACCCCGCTTGCAGCCACAAGCCTTTCTGGAGAATGAAGCTGAGACTCAGGCAGCACCACGAGCCTTCTGAAACCAGTGTCTTGGGTCTGCCACACATAACTATGTAAATTTTGATGCTAGTGGCATCATCAAGCTGTGGAGCCAGACCAGGGCAGCTACCTGTGCACAGGGTAACACAGAGTCATCTCCCATGAGAGAGGAGAAGGGCTGCCTCTCTGTCTTCTGCCCAGCCAGGGGTCCACTTCAAGGGGTCACTGCCCCAAAATTCCCCCTCTGGATGCTCTGACACCTTGGCATCACTGTGGTCAGCACGACCACTAGCTAACGGGTTCAGGGAGCCTTCCCCACAGGCATCTCTCCTCCTGGCCATTACACCTGAGTCCAAGAACCAAACTTGCTTGGTCCAGCTCTGATCACGTGCCGCCACACAGACGAACAGGCAGGCAATGGGCAACAGATGCTGATGGAGCATCATTTTCCATAGCACATGCCATCTGCTGTCTTGCCAGCGCCTGGAAGGCGCTGGAAACATGGCCACAAGCCCAGTGCCTGCCATGGTTGTAACCACGCTCCTTAGGCCCTTCCTGCCTTCGCTGCTTCTCACCTGCAGAGATCCTAACAGAGATGCTGCTCCAGGACAGAGAGGTCAGAACTGGAGGAGATGGAGGGCAGTGACCTTCTAGGGCAGGCTCTGCCGGACACGGCAAGCCGGCCTGGCTCCAGCGACAGTTCATGCGGAGCCATCACCACCCTCCTGTTGGCAAAGCTCCACATTGAGACACACAAGCGTGGCTGAAAACTACATCTGCAGCTGATCTGCCATGAAGGCTGGGTGTGCTTTAGGACAGACCCTCCTGCAGCTTCTGGACAGGACTCCCCGGGGTACAGGGACACACACCAGCCAGCCCAAGGCCACCCATGAGGACAAGCACAGGCAGGGAAGAGCCTCTCTGGCCTCTGGCCCATCCTGCTACTCAGAGCCCTTGCTCACTCTGAGCCCTGCACCCCCCGAGCTCCCTGCATTGTACAGCCTGCTCCTCTGCAGAGCCAGCATGGTGGGTGCTGATGGAGGAGATGAAACCTACCCCTGGGGTTCCCCTGTGCTTACACCACCTCGCCCCCAGCCCAAGGGTTCAGCAGCTGAGACATCAGCCTTGCATATGGCCACTCGCTCCATCCTCTCCTCTCCTGCCTGCAGCCCACCCGTCCTCCTCCTCCGCCCCTGCTCTGGCCGGCCAGGGCTGGCAGCCCCTTGGCTGGCAGCGGGTGCTGCGGTGGGTGCCTCTGCCTGGCAGCACCCATCGGTCGGTGAATCAGGCACAGGCTGGGTGGCATGGGGGAGGCTGTGGCTGAGTCACCCAGCACGGGGATGGGCTGAGTCACCCTCGGACACCGAGCTGCGGGACTGATGGACGCGGGATGAACGGATGGCAGATGCTGCTGTGGCAGGTCCCGGTGCTGGCTTTCTCCACACCGCGTCAAGCTGTTCTGCTGCCAGAAATTCCTCGAGGACCCAGCCTCAGGCACAGCACCGACCTAGCAGTAGCATGGGCTCCAGGGGCCGCTGACCAGACACACACTGGTGCCCCTGATGCCATCCCACCATGTGCCCCACCTGCAGGGACGAGGCCGCGGGTCAGACAAGCCCTTGGCCTGACCACAGCAGCTGCCCTGCCACTGTCTCCCAGGGCATGCCAGTGCAGCCACCCACCCTGTGTCCCATGTATCTCCCCACCAGCCACCCGCTCCCCAGCCCTGATACCCCCAGGCACAGAGCAGCCAGCAGCGCCAGGGCACATGATGTGCCCCTCGGGTTGGAGGGACCGAGGGGACCTTGCCTGCCTGAACCCTCTGACCACTGCTGTGGAGGAGACTGCACACCACCTACTTCAGCAATGAAGTCACCCAACATCTCATTAACTGCATTTATTTTAGTGTGCCACCTAAATCCAGCACCTGCTGCTGCCGTTTGGGACCGGCAGAATTAGCTCAAGGAGAGGAGGGGACACGGCGCTGGGGTCAGCACTGCCGAGGAGCCTGGTGGAGCCGGTGCTGCCGGCAGCGGGACAAACCCAGGCTCACAGACACCCCGAGTCCACAGGGAGAGCAGCGGCATGACCCACTACCCACCAAGGAAAGCGTCAGGGTGTGGCAGGGGGGCTTCACTCATCTGACATGGGCTCCAGCATCAGCATCTTCCCCGAGACAGGAACCCGTGGGCACTTGGGGGTCCCTGCTACCCCAATGGCAGCCAGCGCCTGATCGCTCCTGCACCTCTGGGACAGCCAAAGCATCCGTGGAAAAACGTATGCTGAGAAAATGAGGTTTGGCACCCAGGGTCTGGAGGGGTTTGTGGCACTGTTTGGGTTTTGTTTGGTGGATTTTTTTGTTCTTTCGCTTTTTTACGTTTTCCTGATAGCCAGTAAGCCAAAATTCTCTGAAAAAATAAAGACCATTTGGCTAAAAGACCTGCCCTAGCTTAGGGGCTAGTAACATCCAAACCACCCAAAAAAGCGTTAAGAAATGGGAAAAAGAAGAGGAAACAGATGTCCATAAGATCTCAAACACAGGAAGTATCCAAAATTGGTACAGGAAGCCGAACACTTCAGGAAAAAACGGTTTTCCACAATGCCAAGCACAACAGGAAGCAGCTGTCCACAACGCAGCACCTGCGCACGGCTCCGCCGGGCCAGCACCGTGAAACCGCCGCAGCAGGTACCAGCACTGAAGGGGTCCGCCACCCCCACCCCAATGTCACTAACAGAGCAAACCGAACCACTTGTTAAGAGAACACAGGCTAACGCGGAATTTCAGAACCATTAGCAAAAAAATGTAAAAAATAGTGGTTAAAACAATGTAATTTTAAATTAAAAGGCACAAACAACTTGCCTGTAACGGTCTTAGAAAGAGCAAGTTCACAGCAAGGATCACCCCCTTCCTTATGCTGATTATTTTTAATAAAGATTGAAATAATGGAGATATTCAGGAATGACTCAAGCAGAGTGAAGTTATGGCCGTACCCAGAAAAGAACACACAGACCCCCCCAAGATAATTACCAGCCCCCCAGGAAATGACCACCCAAGTGTCTGGACACCAGACCCTACAAAGTGTGGGAAAGATTAAATGGAACTGGGATTTTTTGAAACAGAAATTCAGGTCATGATTTCATTCTCCCAGGTGTGGAGAGTGCTGCTGATAAAGACGACTCTGTCCACATCTTCATGGAGGTATGACTTGTGACCACACAATACTCCTACGACAAACGAACGCTTTGCAGAGTCATTAACGATCGGAGCAGCAAACAGCCCGGGAGACGTCACGTCAGCGGGTGAGCGGGTTTGGAGCCATCCTGGAGGATGCCGTGGGCAATGACCGTGGCAGATCATCTACGATCGACCTGACCGCCTCATGAAGGGCCAGGCTGCGTGCACATGGGCTGGATGAACAGAGCCAGGACGGGCAGAGGTTGCCCACAGCACCAGGCCAGGGGCTGCGATCAATGGCTTGATCATCAGTAACGAGCAGAGCAGCTCGTGGGTCAATACTGGCCGAGATGGTGCCATACCTCCATCGACCACCCAGTGATGACAGAGTGACCCCAGCAACCCGTCAGTGACGCCAGCCCCGAGGGGGCAGGTGGACATGCCAACGACAGCTCTAATGCACCAGTACCATGATCACCATGGACAGGGTGATGCAAGCCACGAGCTGAGCCTGTAGTCTGATTTCTTTAATTTTCAGAACAGCAGGTAATGAAGAGCCAGAAAAATTCTTTGAAGGCCATAATGAAGGAACTCACAAAGAGACACTTAACGAGAATTATGTGATGAACTTCCCAGAAAGAACATCAAGAGATAGTTGACTATAAAGTAAAACTTTTCAGGGAATAATGTTCAGGTAACAAAGTTTTATTTAGTCTAACTTAAAGAAAGATGTTAAAAAAAAAAAAAAAGAATTTTAAACCAGAGGAACACAAACTAGAGATTAAGTGCTGCCTATTAGTAGCCAGAGGAATCAACATCCAAGCAACAGTGGATGGGGCACCATTGCAACACGTTGCCCAGGGAGGGTGTGGAACCCCCATCCCCAGAGGTTTTCAAGAATTTGAAAGGTCAGCTGGACGAAGTCCTTCACAACTGGCTTGGACGGCAATGCTGACCTCGCGTTGACGGACGCTGCTCTAGAGACCTCCCAGCAGGGATGATTCTGCCCTTCTCCACCTCTCGATGTTTTTCAGTCTGACCTACAGGTCTGTCTGGGAAATGCTTCAGCCAAACAATTTACTAAGCTCAATGTGGGGTGATAATGCGGGTTTTATTAGTTCACAATACAGGGCCAAACAGTTGAACAGACTCTCCAGGATCAAATTGAAAAACCAAAACCCACAAAATTCCCCTGACTGCGCTCAACCTGGTATTAAGCATTTTCTCCTCACAAGAGGAGAACACGGCCATCTCGCCCCCTCCCCATCACAATTTTCTCAGGCCCTTCCATCACGAGCTTGCCAAGCGTCTCACCGCAGCCACGCTGCACAACCTCCTCTCTGCCAAGCCTGGGCTCCTGAGCAGAAGGGCTTGGGCAGATCCTCCCACACCCATTTCTTGCACTGGGCCACGTGCTGTTTTGTCCTCAGGTTTTATCTTAGACTCTCTCCAACTCAATTTCTACAACTCATGGCCCTCCAAAGCATCTTTCACCAAGGCAGTACCAAGAAACGCTGTCCACGAGTTCTTATGATGTATCAGAGGAAGGACAGCAGGGTACAAGAGACCCCACCAAGGACGATGTTACTAAACTCCATAGGCAAGATCTTATGGAGGCAAATCCACATAGAAAAAAAAGGCAGCCATTACAGAAGCTGGCACATCCTAGAAGCAACGGGGCCAACGGCTCGAACAGGAGTGACCCTGGTGCAAAGGTAACACGTGTGTTAGGAGACAGCCCGGCCAACTCTCCTGAGCTCCTCACTGGTGTCCGGCACAGGAAGGTGTGTGCGTGGAGAGTGGAATTGAGGTCAGATTAATAGGGATAAATAGGCCAGAATGGTATCAGCAGTGCAGACCGAACTCAGAACAGCGACGCGAAGAGGAAGAGGTGACTGGTGACAAACCGCAAAGAGAAGCAGCAATTCTCATGGACGTTAGTAACCATCAACATGAGAAATACTGGTCTGTCACTCGGCGAACAGAAAAAGGAACTGAGAAATGACACTGAGGGTGAAGTGGTTTGTGCCTCTTTGCATAAGTCTTCACTATAAACAGCAATGAGGTGTCCAGCACAAAAAGTAGTGTCCAAAGAATATAGCCAAGATTCCAGTAAAAAACCACCATGTCAGATTTTGGTTAACTCGACCCAGGAACACTCGATTATCTGGAGGAACCTCGGAAGAGCTCGAGCCCCCAGAGCTCTCCAATGATGGGAGGCAATAGCCTTGAAAAAGGCAGGAGACGCACCCACCTCTAAAACCGAACGGAGAAGCCAAGAACTCACAGGTCACTAAAACCAGCCACAAGCTGCAGGTCCCTGGAAGACAAGTCAAGCAGCAGTATGAAGGGGTTTGTTAGGAACAGTGTCCAAGTAAGGTCAGCTCGATCTGGAGGCGGGTAACAGGCCTCCAGCGCAGCAGATGTTGCACATCACACACTACGTTTCTGAGTCCGTCTTGGAGTATTTTCAACATCAATTTGAGGGACGATAAATGGCTCAGACCAAAACTGATCTGGTATCTATTCTGAGCCTGTTTATCAAAGACAACCCAACAAATTGCACTGGGTATCACCATGGTTTGGGGCAGGCTTCTCCCAGGTTCAGCTCTGTTCCATATTCGTATGAACGACCAGATGATGGGAGAAAGTCTGTGCACTAACGTGGCAGCTGGCACGCAACGAAGAGTGACCGCGAGGATCGGAATCCGAAACGGCTTTGTACGATTGGAGAAATTGTCTGAAGAGGATTAAATTCCAAAAGGGCAGTTGCACTTAGTCATGCGCCCAAGGACAGGACGTTGCTGTAGAAGAGTCACCAACGCTTCCAAGAAGGGCCTACGGTCGCTGGGGATCGCCCACCACACCGTGATATACCGCTGAGGACAAGCAGCCCCCGCGCTGGATCCTACAGACAGAGACAAGCCTGCACAAGTCCTGCTTGGGGCTTTCTCCAGCACCGACCAGGGGCTGCATCCAGCCTTGGGAACCACTTTTAAAGTGGGACGTGACCAAGAGGAGAGTCCAGAAGAGCGTGAAGATGAACAGAGGGCCAGAAAATATCATGATCAAAGACCTGAAGTTCTTAAGCCTAAAGAAGAAGATTCTGCTACAGTTTTCAAGTATGGAAAGAACCTGCTGCAAAAAGGAAGGGAACAAGCTGTTCCCTTTGCCCCTGTAAGTGGCTGAAAAAGGGAACAAAAAAGATTCAAGTTAATTTTCTAAGGAAAATTGCAGTTAAACACTGGAAGAGAATGATAGAATGGTTTGGGTTGGAACAGACCTTCAAAGATCACGCAATCCAACACTATGCCATGGACAGGGACACCTTCCACAAGACCAGGTCGCTCAGAGTCTCATCCAGCCTGGCCTGAACACTTCCAGGGATGGGGCATCCACAACCTCTCTGTGCAACATGGGCCAGTGCCTCACCAGCTTCATCGTACAACATTTCCTCCTTGTGTCCCATCTAAAACTCCCCTCTTCCAGTCTGAAACTGTTGCTCCCTGTGCGGCCACTACAGGTCTTGACAAAAAGTCTCTCTCCAGCTTTCTCATAGGGTCCCTGAAAGGCTGCACTAAGGTCTCCCTGGAGCCTTCTCTGCTCCAGGCTCGACACTTCCAAATCTCTCCCCTCTCCTCACAGCAGAGGGGTTCCACCCTCCCATCACTGCTGTGGCCTCCTCCGGCCCCGCTCCAACAGCTCCATGTCTCTGCTGTGCTGAGGAGCCCAGAGCTGGATCCAGCACTGCAGGAGGGTCTCCCCAGAGCGGAGCAGAGGGGCAGGATCCACTCCCCTGACCTGCTGCCCACGCTGCTGGGGATGAGCCCAGCACACGGGTGGCTTCTGGGCTGCGAGTGCCTGTTGCCAGCTCACGTCCAGCTTTTCATCCACCAGCACCCCCAAGTCTTCTCCTTGGGGCTGCTCCCAACCCCTCATCCCCTGGTCTGTGCGGGTGCTGATGATCACTCTGACCCAGGGGCAGGACCCTGCACTTGGCCTTGTTGAACCCCATGAGGTTCACAGGGCCCACTCCTGCCACCTGTCTGGGTCCCTCGGGGTGGATCCCGTCCCTCCAGCCTGTCAGCTGCACCACTCGGCTTGGTGTCATCTGCACGCATGCTGAGGGTGCCCTCGATCCCACTGTCTGTGTCATTAATAAGGATATTGAACAGTACCGGTCCCAGAGTGGACACCACTTGGTACTAGTTTCCATTTGGACATTGAGCCATTGTCTGTAAATCTTTGGATCTGGCCACCCAGTCCATCTCTTACCCACCCAACAGTCTGTCCATCAAATCCATCTCTCCCCAGTCTCCTGGGAAGGGGAAGATGTGCTGTCTCTGACAGTCATTTAAAAGCTGGTCAGACAAACACTTCCCAGGAAGGACAGACACCCTGACCCTAGGCAGGAAGTGGGTAAGTGACCCCCACTCACTCTCTCACCGGGAGATTGCACAAGGTTGTTCCTCCCTCATGTGTAGATTCTGGGCTCTTCTGGACCCTGGAGCTACTCCTTCAGGAATTGGCCATGACATCTTGTCCTCATTAGTCCCAGTAGTTTCTTTTAGCCTCTTGGTTCTCCTGCTGCTTCTCTTCTGCTTCTCTCACCAGCCTCAAAAAGACCGTCCTCACCCCCCACCTCCAGTGTTGCTGTTTTCAGGTGTCTCACATGGCTCTGCCCATAGCACCTTCTTCTCTCCCTTCACGCTTCCTCTGGCGAGCCTCATGTTTTAATTTAATACCAGCTCTCAGCTCTGTGTTGATGATTCATAGTTCTGCCTTTCTATTTCTGGACTGTCTCCTGTCCAAAATGAAGTCTCAGCTTATTTTCCCCTCCAGCATTTCAAGTGTGTACCCACAAGCCCAAGCTCAATGTGATTAAAGGGAGCTGTTACTAATCCCAGCTTTGTCCTCTCTTCCCCCAAGCCCTTGCTGCTTGATGCCTGGGGACATCACTTGGATCCTGTCTGAGTTAAGGACACAATTCAGACAGGGAACAGAGTTCATGGACCCAGCTCTCCTCTCCTCCCCTTACCCCAGCTGTCCCCAAGCCCCTGCAGCACTACACAAGTCACAGTCCCTAAGGCACAGTCCCTGTCCCCTGGCCACATAGTCACAGGCCCCAGGCTTCCACTTGACATCAATCACTAGGGCACCCTTCCCACCAAAGCTGTCTATAACACATAAAGTTATGCCTCATCCCTATGCAGGCAGAATGCTGCTGCTGCTGCTAAAATTATTTCCCTAACCTCTCTTTCTCAAGCAGGCTAAGCCTCCCTGCGAATCCCCCTCCGGGTCCTCCTCTTCTGTCACGTCAACCGCAAGCTGCTTGTCTTCACCCTCCCAAACTACTCACACATTAACAACTACCCTCCCCTCGCTGCTGCTGAGCTGACTGTTCTCCCTCCCAAACCCTGACAGCCATCTCCACTTCCCAGCTGCTCGCTTCCAAGCAAACACCTCTCTATTTTCCCCCGTTTGTACTTTGTGTTTGAAAAGAGCTCTCTGTAAACAACCTAAAATCCATTTTATTATCTTCTTTCAAACTGCTCCTTTAAGCTCTCCTGTGTCTCTGTACTCACCAGAAACACCAAAACCAACATGGGCTGAGTGGCTGCCATGTCAAGTCCACGTCCACAACGCAGCCCATGCCCGCTGTCTCCGTGCTCCCCACGTGCTCATCGGCACCTGCCTCATCTTTCAATAAACCCCGGGTCTGTGGCAGGGCTCTCTCTGTCCCATGTTTCCACAGCATGTTCGGCGGGAGGAACCTGACCAGACAAGGCTCCAAGGTGTGACTGTCATGAAAAACCAGCAGCAGAAGCAGCAGACTCACACCAAACCGCTCCCCACAAGTGCTCTCAACCCTGCAGCACCCAGTGCCCAACAGGGACAGCCCTGGCCTCGCCACCCACCCGCAGTGCTGCCTCGCTCATGGATTTCCACTCCGTTCTCCTCTGTTCATTCACCTGGGGACCGGGGAAGGGATGTGCACTTGCTAGAGGCTCATCTGGAGGTCAAACCCCTTTTTGTTAAGGACAGGAGTCACCGCTGGGGTAAATATCAAAATATCAAAAGCTGTCTGAGAAACCACAGTGGGAGGCAAATGAACAACATGGTAGCATGAAACACACTACCAGGAGCAACCAGGGACTGACAGCCCACCTTATCCACCCCAGTAAGATGAGGCAGAGGATGACAGACTCAAAGCTGGTGGCTCCAGCCTGCCAGGACTCCAGCACCAGCACAGGACCAGGGTGTGGGACGCAGCCCCAGTAAGCTGCAGCCGAGGCACAGTGCCCTCGATGACTGAACGATTTCATCAGCGTACAGATCACATGGAAGGAACGAGATCACACACATAACCCTGGGCAAGAACTTCCAGAGTGACTCACGCAAGGCAGAGGTCCCGGTGCTGAGATGCAGCCCCACAGCAGTGAGCCACTCAGGACAGATGCAAACAACCCTTTCCCTCTGTCTGGCACGAGCCGGGTCGCTCTGCGCTGCCTGAAAATCTGTTTTCATGGAATGTGCAGGAATTCAGAAGCAGCAGAGTGTCATGGATTAGGAGTTTGCCAGGTTGGGTTGAAACTGGGCAGTCGGTCTGAAAGTTACTAGGGCAGGAGGGGCAAGTGGACACAGTAGAAAAGGTCTTAATCATACAAACCTCCTTCCAACAGGGAAGCAGGCTAAAATTACTTGATTTTCAGCCTTCCTGCCTCAGAAGACTCCTTGCTCTCACAACACTTCAGCAAGTCCACCTGAAGGGTCACACCCCAGCTTCAGCACTGCTAGTGATGCCCAGAGCATTGCAGGAGGCGGCAGAAGGAAATCGGGCCTTGGCTGCCTTCTTCACACAGAGCACCGCAGGCAGAAATAAAACGGACGTGGTTTGTTCCCTCCGTGCAGCTGCTGTACGGGAGGCTCTGACTCGCAGAAAGTCCTGGAGGAGGATTGAAGAACATCAGATGCCAAAGTAGGAAGGTGACATCACAAAAAGCCCTCCTTCTGCCCAGTGAGGGATGCGACGGAAGCATGATGGTATTACCGAGGTGCTTGTCAAGATTAAAGCTCTGAACACAGGCACAGTGCTGGGGCAGCTCTTGCATCCCAAAATTTCTAGTAGTTGGGCTTTGTACCAGCTCTTTACAGCCCACTGCTGCTTCTCTAGACCTCCTGGCCATTGCCCACACCACTCTGGCATCTACCACCAGCTGCGTGTAACTGGAGCTTCAGCTCGAGCGCTGCCACCCCACTGCCTGGGGGCATCAGGGTCTGCTTCTGATGAGGAGAGAGGTGGGACTCATTTCACATCAGCCAGCCCGTCTGGAAACCCAGTTTAAGGCCCCAATCAGAGACAATTCAAATCTTGGCCAACCAAATTAACTACAAGTCCTGTCACCAGCTTTGAGCGGCCAGCCTGGATGATCCCTCAGGAGCTCTGGGAGCCTCCTGAAAGTGGATGGCAAGATCAACTATTCACAACGCAAAACCAACCATGCCAAATTTCTCCTGCGGGGTCCTCAATGGGAAAAGCCCCGGTCACACCAGTCCCAGCGCAGAAGGAAAGCGCAACAGCCCTGGCCACAAACCGAGGTCTCACCCTGCACCAAAGGCAGGGCCAGCTCCCGAAGACAAGGTCACCACTGCTATCCCTATTCTGACGGCTGGCTGCCAGCCAGCGAGATGTCGGTCAGGGGCAGAACTGTCCCTAAACGAGCAGTGACTCCGTGTGACTGAACCATGAAGCCGCCTGCTGGAAGGAACCGCGAGAGCTGATATGGGACCATTTTGCCTTCCCTGAGCTCTGACCACCATCATCCCTCCCCGCCTGCGCCCATGCTCAGGCAGTCGCACCGTGAGCCCAGGGGGCGACTGAAAACGGATCCAGGCAAAGCCCAGCACCAAGCTGGGTTTCTCCCAGAGCTGCTCCCTGACCCAGCTCACCATGCAGCAGCCAGTGCTGGTAAAACGGAGGGCGGGTGCAAAGCTGCCAGGTGGGAAGAGCTGCGTGGTCCCTTCTAGTAGCAATCACACTTGTGTTGGGCTGAGGTAACTGTGAAACTGCAGCCACAGAAATCTTCGATGCTCCCACCCAGGCCACATCCAAACGCCGTTCTTTCCCTGCAGCGAACCTCCACATCCCCATCTTCTCCCCTTTAGACACAATGTCAGAGTTCCTGCCCCCACTGCACCAGAAACCTTCTCTTCCCTCACCACGGCACCTGCAACTTCATCCTACTTGGTTTTCAGCAGCCACAATCACCCTCCAGCCTTCCTGCTCCAACTTCATCATCCTGCCCAACCCCTGTCGATCACAGCAACAAGCCATTTCTTTCTCTGATTCTGTATCTCTTCCACAAGACCTTGTTCTTGAGCTGTCAGCTCTAGCAGGTAAGAACAAAGGTGGCTCCAGATGATTGAGGCTACACTATAAAACTTCATTAAAACAGCAGGTGTATTTGTCCATGCGTGCCACAGCCCCCCTCCAGCCGTGTTTCTGCTCTGCCTGTCACTTCACAGGGCTGAGGTCCCGCCCTGCACCAGGACCTGCTCCAGGACTCTCGCCACGAAGATCCTTCTGCTTGTGCCACTCTCACCAGGCATCAGCTCTGGGAGATGTGGGGCAGTGTCAGCCCTGCCAACTCCTCTGCCAGGCCAGGACATGCTGTGTTAGAGGACCCTCAGGCGGCTCAAGAACCACAACGTACCCTCAAGAATCTCTCCTGGGAGCCTCTGCCCTGAGACCCCAGCACCCCCCACCCAAACAAACCACAGTGTGTTATCAGAACATTTGCCTGATCTCTCATTTTTTATTCTTTTTTGCACTTAATTTCCAGCAAAGCTCGAGGCTACGGTGCTAAAGGAGTCCTGCCACGACCCGGCATGCAGAAGGGGCAGCTCAATAGAAGATACGCGGCTGCCCGGCTCCAGCCCCGGAGCAGAGCTGCGCTGACGGCTTGGAAGTTTGCTCCTCTTGGAGGAGACGGGGCATGGCTCCTCCCAGCACACCCCACCATCGTCCCCTGTGGTTTCCCGGCCTTCGGGAATGCACAGGGCAGTTCTGCAGAGGTCATGGAATGAGCAGGAAAAAGCTGGCTAAGCAGAACGCTCTCTTTCCCAAAGGGTGTAATTTACTTGAGGCTGATTCAGCTGAACAAGGACATGCCGGCAAACCATGCGCCCGGCCCGGCAGCACGCAGCTCCCCAGCTCCAGGGCAGGGACCTGGAGGGACTCCAGCAAGCTTCCTGCTCATCCTCCTCAAGAGGATACCGCAGCGATGGCAATTCCTGCCTCAGATCCTGCTTTGTGAATCAGAGCATCAGGAACCAGTTTCAGAAGACTCTGGAAAAGGAGGCAGAGTAGAGCTGTAAAACTTACACTGGAACTGGATAAAATGTCGAGGCTCAGCCAGTTTAACTCACCAGAGAGACAGAAACGTGACCTCATTAACTGGTATAAGCGGCTTTAAACGCAAAAATATCCAGAACCACAGGACTACTTACTCTTGGAGAGAAATGCAAAAAAAAATATCCAAGATGTTGCAGATGCCTATTGAAACTATTATGAACCGCAGGCTGGCTAACATCGGAGAACTTCGCAAGACTGTCGCTGCATCTCAACAACATGCCTTGACCAGACACTTCAGGAAAGGTGGGAAAAGGTCAAAATCCTGGAGTGAAAGTGTCATTCCAGGGACTCAACAGCCCGTTCTGGTCTTAAACCCAGGAAAACAGCCGGAGCCAGAGCGATGCAGAGCAGCACCCAGAGGTGACTCCTGCCCAGACGCAGAGGCACAGCTAGGCACAGCCTGCCATCAGCGGGGCCCTCCTCCAGGGCCCTCCTCATCCTCCACCTCTGCCAGAGCTGCAACTGCTGGAAAATGTAGAGGAAAGCCGTTCAAACAGCCCCGCTTCTTCTAAACTCCTTCTGGTTCCCTCTCGCATTTGCAGTGTCTTGGAGTGGTGTGACGGGATGATAAAGGGAATGCCACGCACTCCGGGTAAAACTCTGGCTACCCTCCTTCAAACAGATTCCTGCTCCTGCTGCCTGGGCACCGAGTCCTCTTGCATGGCTGACAACTTCCTCCAAGCTTTTCCAGAGAGCTAAGCCTTTAGGTGGGCTGCAAGACCTGCACACGACAGCGAATGTCAGGAAAAATTCCCATCACTCGACCAAGGCTCTGTTGAGGGATCTCACCTACTTCCCATCTACCCTCCTCCTCCTCCCTCCTGTCCTTCATTACTCCCCACACAGAGAAGACCTCTGTGGAACCATCTCCTCGGCCCCGCACCGTGATCTTCCACCCGCACCTCCATCGCCCTAGCTCCTCTCCCCTCCGTGTCGGTGGATCCTCACGGGGTCCTGCAGCTCGCCGGCACCATCCTGCACGTCCCTCCGGGAATCCCCTGCACCACCAACATCGTTCCCCTGCCTAGAACCTGTGTCTTGGTCACTTCTGAAAATTCACTTCACGAAAGGAATTAAGTGCTGTGTCACTACTGCTTCAATTAAAACTTCTGTTAATACGATTCTGTCTATAGTGTGTTCCGGAGTCACACACTCAGAGGTCACATTCACGACAAGCAGGGCTTGCACCAGCCTCACAACCGAAGCTGCGTATCATCTTGCGTGATGCATATATAAAATCCTTCCAAGCTCAGCAGCTTGCAGCAGCCTCTGAAATCTGGCAAAGAACCAAGCCTGGGCTGAGGGAAGCGATTTTGCTACCCCCTGAAAATCTGTCCAAATTTGGCGGTTAGAAACTACTGAAAACCCCCGGGTCCCGCCTGTGGTTCAGCTGATGCTGGCGACCAGCCAAACCCACCGCCCTCTCCAGCCCCGGGTGCCCACCAGCCCTTTCCTCCGCCACGGTCTCTCCATGAAGCTTCAAGACCAAAATAAAACCAATTTCCCATTCCTCTCGCAGCGACGCTCTGAACACCTCTGTGGGGGCCCAGGAGCTGCTGCAGGCTCCGGCCACACATGGTTTTCACCTTGTCGTTGACTCCAACCTCTTCCTGTTCCTCCTCAGGAAAAGGCTCTTCCCTAACCCATGGGGCTATGGGGGCTTCGGCTGAGCAGCTCCCCGGCACCCGCCTTATCGCTCTCTGTGGCGATGCCACAGCACAAGCCACCAAACCACAAGGTTTCTCCACAAGACACCTCCTGCCAATGCCTCCCCCTCCTCCCCGCCAGCAGTGCTCTAAAGGGTGAAAACCCACACAGAAGCAATGACAGCCCCGGCTCAGGGAGTACAGCTTGGGCACAATGCTGCTGCTGCAGAAAGAAGCTGCCCCCTGAGCTTTTCTCTCTGAAAATGAATGAATTGCCAGCAGAAAAAGGACCAGGCAAGAGAATGCGAGCGAGCCTCGCCATACCCAGCACTCAGGGCTAGGAAGTGGAGTCTGGGATTTCACCGGCAACTTCTGTGAAGGGTTTTAGGATGAGCAGCAGTGGCTGCGGTCACAAGATCTGCTCTCTGGATCGAGAACATAAACAACCAACAAAACAAACCCCTCTTCCAGCAGTTTCTGCATCCAGCCCCAAACACGCAGTGCAGAAGGATGTTCCCCTCCAGACTCAGGTGCTTCAGGAAATGAGAACATCTCCAGCAACACTCTTCCGGCGCCTAATTACCCCCACTGCTAATTCAGTCCCTCACATGTAACTGGTAACTGCATCGAACCTTTTCTTCAGGATCACCATTTATCCCGGTGCCCAGCAGGTAAGTGGGGGATGCAGCCAAGGGGAGGAAGTCTGTGAGATTCCTGCACCACCAAATCAGTAGCTGGAAAGAAAGGAGGGAGGAGGTGGGGAAGGACCAGAGGAAGACAGGATGTGTCTGTGCTTGGAGCAGGCAAAGCCCCCGAGGTCACCCAGCCCGGTGATGTCCAGCAAGCCACACCACGGCCGTCTCCTCACATGCCGGTCCCTCTCCTCGCTTCCCCTCTGGGTTAAACGAGGTGGCTACTGCCCAGCTCCAGGAAGCCCTGACCATTCCAGCTGTGCCTGAGATCGCTGGACTCACACCTCCCCTTGAGCAGCAGGACAGAACATGCACCACGAGTGGAGTTGCTAAGAGACGCGCCTCAATGCCAGCGAGCTTACCCCGGCTCACACATGCCTGCGTGGCACAGGACAGGGCACAGGCGAGGACGAGCAGCACCCGGGCAGGGGACGCAGGCCCAGCACCCAGTGAAGCAGCTCAGCGTCCCTGTGGGGAGGGGATTGGGTGCGAGGGGCAGGGACCTGGGGAGCCAGGAGGGTTGGCACCCATGCTCTGCCTGCGGAAACAGCCTGTGAGCAGCTCAGGAGCAGCACCCCAGGTTCAGCGGTGTTTCAGTTGGTGGCTCCTCGGTCCCAATCACAGGCAGGACCAGACCATGTCAGCACAGCTACTGGTCCCTTGGGCCTTCCACTGCAGCCACCATCAGAGGCACAGACAAGGAGGAGCTGCAGGAACCCCATAGGAATAGACATGAGACAGTGCTCCCTCACCAGGACCATCCCGACCTCCCTGGTCAGAGCCCAGCTAGAACCCCAATGCAGAGGGCTACGGTGCCGCCGCGGCTTGTGCCAGCCCTATGCCCTCCATCGATCTCCAGGACAAATCCCTTCCCTCTCCGCCTCATTAAATTCCATTAATTGAATGGCTTCTGTGGCAGGAGACCTCACAGAGAGCCACAGAGGTGGAGAAAAGCCCCCTCCTCCTATAGGTTTTACATCTGCCCCGTTCTGCTCCCACCGAGTGTCCTTTGTCCTCGCACCACGAGACAGATGAAACGAAGACTTGAATTTACATTCCATCATCCGTGCAATCCTTTACACTCTCATTACAGCCCCTCTTCTCCTCTTTCCAAAGAAGCCATCCCAAAGGCTGAAGAGGGATGCAGGTACCTCGAGAAGAGCTCCAGGGAAGCTGCCTGGCCCGGCTCCCACCCCCATGCACGTCACCCGCCTGCACCCACCTCTTGCCTGCGCCCACCACAGCGGGGCCACCGCTCCCCAAAACCTGTCCGGCGTGCCACCCGTGGTGACGTTTCTGCCTGCGTTAGCGGGAGCAGACTGGAACCTGCTGCCAAAACCACGGCAGGAAAACGCTCTGTGAGCCCCCAGACCAAACCAGGATTCCCTGCACAGACCAAATGGCACATGCGGCCCCACAGGTTTCTTCTCCAAAGGGCAAAGCATGGCTGCAAAAATCTGACGGTTTAGGGTCACCACAGCCAGGACGGTGCGGCTGGGCTGCTATGAGCCACTTCCCAGCCCCTGCGCAGAGCCGTGAATCCTCCCCCGTCCATCCATCCATCCCCCTCCTCGGCTCCATCGCAGCTTTTCCGCTGCCGGTTCCGTGGGCCGTGACTGCAGTTTTCTGCATCTTTAATTTTCGCAGCCCTCGGCACATCGCATCCCCCACCCCGGCTCCGGCTGCCCGTCGAGTCTCTGCGCAGATCCCCCGCACCCCACAGCTCGCCGCCCCCGGCCGCAGCTCCCCGGTGGAAGGGAGGGGAAGGAACGAAGGGACAGCGTCCCCCGGCCCTGCGCAGGCTGCCGGGCCGCGACCACCGGCGCTGCAGGCCGCGGGCCGGACCGGGACCACGGGGCGGGGGCGGCTGCGGAGGGACCAGACACCGCCTCCCTCCCTCCCTCCCTCCCAGCGCTGCAGCCCCCGGGACTGAGCCCAAGCGGGCCTCGGCCCCCCACCGCCCCCCAGCACAGCTCCCGGCAGGCCCCGGCGCAGGCCGCGGCCCGGCCCCGCCGCGCCTTCGGCCACCCCCGCGGGCCGGCCGCTTCCCGCCGCCGCTGCTGCTGCGGGGCCCGGCGGGCAGAGCTCCAGCCGGGCCCCGCGGGCAGGCAGCGGGCGAGGCCGCCGCCCCGGCGGACACCGGGAGCAGGTGCAGCGGGCGGCGGGGACAAAGGGCAGCGGCGATGGCCGCGGCCCGACCCGGTTCGGCCCGGCCCGGCCCGGTTCGCCTCACCCTCGATGGAGATGACGTGCTCGCGGATCTGGCTCTGCAGCGCCAGGTCCTCCACGCGCTCGATGAGGTCGTAGATGGCGTAAATGTTGGGGTGCACCGACTCGAACCGCCCGATCTCGGCCCGGATCGCCGCCGAGTTGGAGAGCCCGAACTGCGGCGGCGGCGGCCCGCCGGGCTGCGGGCCCGAGGGACCGGGCACCGGCACCGGCACCGGCCCGCCCGGCGCCGCCAGGCTCTGCTGCTGCGGGCTCTGCCCGGGCCCGCCCTGGAAGTTCATGGCGGCGGGGCCGGCGGTCAGCGGCGCGGGGCCGCCGGCAGCCGCTGCATGGCCCGCTCCGGGGGGCTCCGCCGCTCTGCGGGCTCTGCCGCTCCGCTCCGATCCGCTCCGCGCCGCGCCGCCGGCAGCGCGTCACGCACCGCCCCCGCCCCGCGTCACGGCGGCGGGAGCGGGACCGGCCCCGGGGCGGGGCGGGGCGGGAGGGAGAACCCGGCCAGTGCCCTGCTCCGCGCAGCCCCGCTCTGGCCCGGCCCGGCCCTGCCCCCGTCTGCCGCCTCCGGCTCTGCCCCGCCACGCAGCGGGGCTCGGTCCCGGCCCGGTCTCCTAGGAGCTGGCGGGCACCCCCTCGGTCGCCCGCTCCCGGTCACACTGCCCAGCCCGCGCCACGGGGACGGGCCGGGTCAGGGCGGGGAGACACGGCTCCCCAATACCTCCCCATCCCCTCGGCGCCCCTCGACACTCCGCCGGGACCCGCTTCCCGGGGTGCCCCAACTGTCCCCGCTTTCCAGCAACCCTGCGGGATCATGGGCCGATGCCCCCCCGGCCTGGCCTGGGGACCCCGCGGCTGCCCGCCCTGCCTCCCCGCTGTGTGTCAGAGGTAATGTCATCGTTACACTGATCATGCCGAGGTTGTTAATGAAGCTGTGAAATACGGTTAGTCCCAAGAGGTCCCTGGACGATCACCAACAGCTGCCCCACCGTGGTGGGGCCCCCTCTCTGGTCACCCCCTGCCCACAGGGCCCTGCTGCTGTCACCTCTCCGGTACAGGTTGCTTCAATGAAGGCTGGCAGGGTGACAGCATCACCCAGGACACTGTCACAGAGGGACGCTCAGAGACCGTGGGGCTGGGTGGGCAGGACACAAGAGTGGCTGGTGGGTCCATCTAACGAGGGCACAAGCAGTCACGCTGATGGGGCTCTGCACAGCTGGGACCATCACTCCTGTTGTCCAGGGGCCGATAAAACCCACCCCAGCTGTGCCCACTTCTAAAAACAGCCTGCGAGGGGTGGCCACGAGAAGGGCAAGGCTCCCGCTGGGCACCACACTGGCAGCACCACAGGCAGATGCATCCTGGCAGCGTCACAAGAGCCAGCTGAGCTCGCTGCCCTGCAAGCCAGGAGGTAATGGAATCAAGAGAGCATCTTCCAAACAGCTGAAGAACCAAGAGAACAGCATCACAAGCCCTGGCAGATTAAATGAGAAAGTGTAATCAGGGAGGTGAAAGAAGGACTGAAAAAGGGCCAGCTGAGGGAATCAATATCCCAGCGAATTTCTCCCTCGGTCCCACTGGGACCAAAGCCCCGCGGGGCAGCTGAGGGCTGGGTTTCACGCACCGCCCTTTGCAGAGGTGATGGTGGCAAGGGATGGAGGAGGAGGAGAGGTCTCTGGAGGGTTTCTCGCCAGAACCAGTTCAGGACTTCTCCAGGGTGCAGCAGTGGGGCGCTGCGGGTGGGTGTGTGGGTGGGAAGAGCACCCCGCTCTGTATCCCAATTTGTCCTACCAGGGTCCCTCGAGAACGTGGTCCCTGCACCACGAGAAGGGGTTTGTTAGAAAAAACTTTTATGAGGGTTTTGCTGAAAGCTTTTAGAGCATCTATGTCTATCACAGTGCCTGAATCCGTCCCCCTGCACAATCACAGGCGCTTTCATGGGGCTCTTGATGGATTTGGGAGTCATGAGTTGGCTTTATGAAAGCTGGGCTGGCTCTTCCTTGACACATCAGATGTGACCACGTTCACCTTTGTCGTGAGCTGCAATCTCTGCTGAGGCAGAGGGCCACAAATTGCCCTCCCTGGGTTGCAGTGCCCAGAGCCTTTTTCTGTAGAATCATGGAATGGTTTGGGCTGGAAGGGACCTGAAGATCATCTTGTTCCAACCCTCTGTCATGGGCAGGGACGCCTTCCACTACCCCAGGCTGCTCAAAGCCCCATTCAACCTGGCCTTGAACACTGCCAGGGATGGGGCATCCACAGCTTCTCTGGGCAAGCTGGGCCAGGGTCTCACCACCCTCATGGGGAAGAACTTCCTTACATCTCATCTAACTCTCCTCTCTCTCAGTCTGAAACCATCTCCCCTCATGCTATCACTGCCTTCCCCGATTTCAAAGGCTGTTTTCTCATTTGTGTCTTTCTGTTCCTGTTCACTGCAGTGAGCTGGAACGTCTGGCTGCAGCTGACACCGAGGGTCTGAGGGTCCCCTGCTCAAACCCTCTGGAGGTGCTGGACGGAACGTCTGCCTCACCAGCCTGTCCAAGAGCAATGAGTCTCTTTTCTGTCTCCTCCCTCATGGGCATTTCAGCCTGAGACGCTTCCCCGGGTGTATTGACCGTGTAAAACAGCTTCATGCCAGAACCCAGAGCAGTTGGGTTTATCTCCTCAGAAAGCTCCTTGGGTCCCACATCCCGAGGATTTGCCAGTCCACCCACATGGGAAGAGGCAGAGTGAACTGGGAAGGTGCCTTATGGGCATCTCCCCCCTCCTCCAGCATCAGGAACGTTTATTTCATCATCGCTGAATGAGAAACCATGTTGATGTTCAAAACACCTGTCCTGGGGCCCTTTTCTCGGTCTCCTTGGAGGGGCCAGTGAAAGGCTGCGTGTCCTAGATGCTCCAGGAAAAGGCTGGTGCTCCTGCACTATCACACCACGAAGGCTCCTGGGCAGGCGGCTGCGTTTTCAGTGCGTCAGCACCTGAGCCGGGGGAATTCCCAGAGCTCTGCGGAGAGATTCCTGGGTTTCGGTGAGGTCTGGGGAGCCCCAGCGGCAGGATTCGTCTTTTTTTCCATGAGTGGACAGACATACATTCACACGTGTGAATGCTTCAACATTTCCCCATTCTTTTCTGGAGAAGGAACAAGAGGAAAAAAAATAAAGAAATCCATCACTTTCTGCCTTTGTCCTTGTCTTTCTGCACCAGCAGAGCACTGGAAGTGAATTCTGTCCAAAGCTGGGTGAAAAATGAAACCTGAAGAGATGAACCTGAGCAGTCACATTCACCCTGCAGCCCACGGACACTGGTGGGTCTGTGGAGGCAGCCGGTGCCTCTGCCAGCCCACGGGAGCTGCTTGGCCTGAGGTGCTGCCAGCAGAGCCGGTCGGAGCACCAAGTGGTGCCACGGCTGCGGATCTCACCCTGCCCTCTGTCTGCGTCCAGCTGTGGTCAGGATCCTGCATGGTGGATGGTCTGAACGCGCTGGGGGCTGGTGTAACCCATGAGCAGTTGTCCAATTAGTGACTGTAATGGGATGGCCATCAGCCCGGATGAACTGGTGATGGTCCCAGCCAGTAACACGGTTACACACTTCCTTGGGCAGAGGAAAGTCGAGTAAAATCACTGCAAAGGAAACATTAGATTATAAAAAGCAAATTTCAATGTAAACCCCAAGCAGAATTTCTGGGATGACCAAGAAAAAGGGACATTTGAAAATCCATCTTGAAAACCTGGTGTCCCCAGTCTAATTCTGGGATGTCTGGTGTGACGGGCTGGTTTTAGTCAATGTTTCCCTCTGCTCTCACAGCTGCCAGATTGCCGAGGTCAGTGGAACATCCCCTGCCCAGGACACCGTGTCACATCAAATGGATTTTCTTCCAGCTTTGCTCTGTCACGTCCCCAGTTAAATTTAAATGTCCAAGATAACACCCATGGGCTTTTCCTGAGCGTGGCATCAGGAAGGTGCCACTTTCCCCCAACAGCAGCCGCCCCATACCTAGCACCAGCCTCCCCTTCCCCATGGAGCTGCAGGACACACCAACTTGACACCTCTGCAGGATCCCATTCCAGGCTTTACGGGCTGTGAGATCTGGCTCAGTAACCTCTGTAGTGAGACCAGTGACTTTTTCTGACTAAGCGTGGTCGCTCTTTGGCTGAAGCAGGGATTCCCTGGAGGTGCCTGGCCAAGACCCACGAGTGCCACAGGTGGAACTGACCATCACCCCGCCACAGACCTGTGCCACGCGGGTGTGATGCTCTCAGCCGTGTCTTTGGTAAAGCGCGGGACCGGGGGCTGAATCCCTGTCAGCCTCTCCCATCTGACCCAGGAAAAGCTGCGCTCCCTCCCCAGACCCTGCCCAAGCCCTTGCGGCACTGGTACCCCACGGTTCGAACTGGGGCTGGGGACATCAGTGGGGGAGCTCGGGTGGTCAGACGAGTGTAAACGAATTTGAATAAACAGGTAATCTGATTTTAAATTCCTCAATATCCTGTCAGTATAGCACAAAATTGAGGTTAGTTCTTTTTGCAAGGGACTTAATCAGAGTGTGTGTCCATCCAGCGCAGCTGCCCACCTGCGCCCTTCGCTGGGGTGATGTGTGGTGGTTCCATTCTGCTCCTCCCCTTCCATTGGGAGATTCTTGCCTGTAGATGTTGCACTTGTCACCAGTTCAAATACCAGGTAGAACAAATTTCCCACCTCCTCTGAGATATCAGGTGAGGGGGAACCTCACCCCTTTTGCTGGTGAGATACCGGTGAGGTATCTCGGGTATCTTGGAGAGCAGTTTTCCAGCAGCTCCCCCCGTGCCGGCACCTGAGCTGCATCCTCTCTCTGGAAAGGTGCTCGGACCCTGCAATCATGTCACCGCTCCACCTCCACTCGGGTGAGATTGGGAGGGTCAGAAAAGTCCAAGTCAGGCATTTTCTCCAACCCTCAGATAACTGTAATGTTTCTTTTCAGAATCCTCTCAGAGATCTTCATAACTTTTCAAAATGCAAAACTCTAGGTGATGTTTTCTGGCACTGGCCTCACCTCTGCAGAGACAGGGCTGTCCTCGCATCACCCTCCTCCTTGAACACAGATGTCTGGAGAGGTCACCCACACCACCACCTTGCACACGCGTGTCTGAGGGTCACCCACACCACCGCCTCGCACACGCATGCCTGGGGGCATCCCTTGCCTATCTGTGATCCCCAGATGGAGATTTTAACTGTAGTTCATCCACATATTTTCCGCACCCATGTTTTCCTGTTGCTTTTAGACCACTGAGGAAGATGCCGAACCCCACCAGCACCGCAGGGTCTTTAAGGAACCTTTCTAGGAACACACTCAGCCAAAAACTAAATTTCTGTTGGTGAACATAGTTTAAATTCATCAATTCGATTTTTAGAGTCATTTAATAGTTCTTTATTAGCACTGTCCACTGCTAAGGTTATAAATCAAAATATCCCACAGCACTAAGTTCATTTTCTTCCCAAAGCTGAGCGGGCTACGTCTGCACTCATCTTCTCTGCACAGTCTGCAAAGGCCGAGGATGGGTTTTTGCAAGGACCGTTCCCAGCCGAGATCTCGAGGGGAAGCAGATGGAATTGGTCCTGCAAAGCAAAATGGTGCGATCTGGAGTCTCACAAATTGGAGACAGAATTAACTGAAAGAGGCAACAAATCACCCCAGTGCCATCACCGAGGGTCCTCGTCCCAGTGCTTGGTACTGGGCCACTGCTGTGCTGTGGAAAGTGACCCGGCTGCTGCCACGTGCCCCCCAGTGACCCCCCAGCTGGGGGTCCTGGCCCCATGGGGCTGCTTGGGACTCATGGGGACCCTTGTCCCGCTGCACCAGGACGAGTCCCCCTGGGCTCTGCCATTGTGCTTGAGTTCATGGATGTGCTCAACACAGAGGAGCACATGGGACCCTGTCCAGCATCAGGACCCTACCCTTTCCCCTGCCTCTTCCCCTTCCCCTTTGTGAGAGCCTTCCCCTGCCCCTGCTCCAGTCCTTTCTCCTGCCCCTTCCCCAGCTCCTTCCCTTTCCCCTGCCCCTGCCCCTGCTCCTGCCCCTTCCCCAGCCCTTTCCCTTTCCCCTTCCCCTTCCCCTGACCCTGCCTCTTCCCTAGCCCCTTCCTTTTCCTCTTCCCCTTCCCCTTCCCCTGTCCCTTCTCTTTCCCAAGCCCCTGCCCCTGCTCCTGCCCCTGTCCCTGCCCCTGCCCCTGCCCCTGCCCTACCAGCCCCCCTGCTCCCGACACAGCTGCTGGTGGCTGTTGCCAGGGGCTGTTGCCCCCTCACGCTCCCTCTGGCTCAGGCCACACTCCCGCTGCCGCCCCAGTCTCCAGCCAGCTGCAATATCTGCAAGTCACCGTGATGCCGAGGGCACAGCTCTGACCCTGGAACCGGCCCAGCTCGGCTTGGGAACCCCAAATCTCCGATAACACAGAAAAGGCCCCCGCAGCGTTACAGAGCTTCCTCTGGCCACCCCCTTCTCCACCGCTCCACAGCTTCAGCCTTTTGCAGCACCTCGGCATCTCCACCGGCCCCAACAGCGTCACAGGTACGGATGTGCCTGGCAGTGCCGATATGCCCGGCAGTGCCCGTCTGCCGGCGAGGCGGCTGCTCGAGGAGGAACGGCGCGATCTGCCGTTATCCCATGGCAGCTCCTCCAGCACAGCCGGGCCGTCGACGCTTCCCTGAGGATCTGCGGCGTCAGCCGCGCGTCATCGCTGTGCAGGGAACGAGCCAGCTCCATCTCCCCGCCGCCTTCCAGCGCTGAGGGGAACCACGTCACAGCATCGCTCAGCACCAGTGCGGAGCCAGGCGGGCATGGTGCTGCTGACTGCTCCCCTGCATCCCCTCCCCGCTGTCCTTGGCAGGACTGACCCTGATTTCTTCCCCATGCCTCGCGCTTCCCTTGTCTTTCCCCACTTGTCATGAGCTCTCATTTAGGGTGATTTCTGTGCCCTGCCAGCTCCATTCACTGCGCTTTGCTTCATGCCCCAAGTTCCTAAGGAGACAAGTTACCACGCTGCAGTGGGATTACCCAAGCCTCCGCCTCTAACGAAGATCTAACGAGCCTCCGACGTGCATTTGGGGGATTTCGCAGGGCGACTTCTCCCGTGCAGCTCCTCCACGGGGCCGAATCTTCCTGCTCTCCAGAGGCTGGTTCCCGTGGCCGTGGGGAAGGCAGTGACCCAAAGACAGCTCTGTTGGACCTGGTCATGCCAAATGTGGGCTCCACCAAAGAATGAGGTCCTACCACGCCTGAAGATAGTGGATTGCTTCAAAAACCTTTCTACAACCTGATGGAAAACCTGAAGTCTAGTGTCTGATGGGGCCTCGGGAGACTCTGCTCTGACCTCCCGCTCTGAACCTCCTTCTACAGATTGTCTTCTGCATCACACCAGGCATCCACAGAGCCAAGCCCCTGCCATACGCCACCAGGACAGAGCCCATCCCCAGCGAACACAGCGCAGGGTGACAGGTTTTATCCAAAGCCTCTGAAAGGAAACCTGTGGAGGCAGCCAGAATTGGTCCCTCAGGGTGCTGGGAGCCCACAGGTGCTGCTGGCAGCACACCCAGACCCAACGTGCCTCATCCCAGCTGAAAAGGGCTTTGGGTAAAAGACAAGTCAGAGAAAACTTGTAAATGAGTTTTCTTGAGAATGGAACTAAAATCAGCGAGGAAAATGCCAGCTCAGGACAAGGTCTGGCAGGTGAGTCAGCTCCTCAGGGAAGATGGGAGTTCAGGGATGCCCAGGTTCAAACTGCCAGCAGGGGATGTGCCAGGGAAGCCATCCTGGCCCCTCACCCACAGCATCCCATCAGCCTGGATCCACAGGGACCCCCTGGCATGTCAGTTTGGAGCTGGGGAAGAGCAGAGCTCTCTGCTCTGCCAACACAGCAGGGTGGCCGTGGCATCTGCAGTCATCTGTGGACGTGCGTGAAGACAGGCGCTGCCACAGCGGTGCCGGGGAGGTGCCACCACCCACCCTCGGGCTGATCCAGCCCACAGCAACATCCCAGTCTTGTGCAACCGCTCATCAGTGAGGACCTTCCAGGCCTCCTGATCTGTTATCAGCACCCACAGAGGACACAGGGATGTGTCCATCACCGATGCCTCATCCTATGCTTTCATCTGCGGGAGCCCTCTCCAGCGGCCATGAACAGGGTGTGGAGCACAAGTGCACTGAGGAGTGGCTGAGGGACGTGGTGGGATTGAGCCTGGAGAAAAGGAGGCTCAGGGGAGACCTTCTGGCTCTTGACAACTCCCTGAGAGGAGGTTGGAGCGAGGGGTCAGTCTCTTCTTGCCAGGACAAGAGGAACTGTCCTCCAGTTGTTCCAGGGGAGGTTGAGGTTGTCCCTGAGGAAGAATTTCTTCCCTGTTGGGGTTGTCCAGGCCTGTCACAGGCTGCCCAGGGCAGTGGTGGAGTCCCCATCCCTGGAGGGGTTTCCCAGCCATGTGGAGGTGGTGCTGAGGGCCAGGGGTTAGTGGGGACCTGTCAGTGCTGGGGGAACGCTGGGACTGGAGGAGCTGAAAGGGCTTTTCCAGCCCAAACGGTTCTGTGACTTGATTCTATGAAGAGCCACGTTTCCTTTCTGACTGTGGAAATCACCCGGTATCACTGCCACTGCTCTCATCATCTTCCTCGATTGTGACTGAACTGTTTATCCACCTGCACCCCACTCCGGATCCCAGGGACGTGCAGTTTTGAGACTATGCACCGGGCCAAGGTTGGCAGAGGGCACCAGCCTGAGCCTGGGGCAGCATCGGGCGCAGGTGCAAGGGGGCAGCGGCATGTGGGCTGGTCAACTCCTGTGAAACCTCGGAGCTGTGACACCGGCGCAGAAGAGGGGCCCAATGTCAATCACGCCGGGTGACAGTCCATCACCCAACCCATCGGTACTGCAGGGATCGCGTGCAAAGCGCACGGCGAAGCAGAGGGTGCTGCCAGCTCATTGATGCAGACGCATGGATGGACGTCAGCTCTCCTGGGCTGATCTGCACATTTCAGCATCACTTTAAAACATGACGTGACCAGGGAACAACCCGTGTGGAGGCCAAGCCCGGCAGAGAAATGCGACTTGTGGGGCCACAGAGGACAGGGGCAGCGAGCAGCTCCTACCCATGCAGGACCCCCAGCACTGTGACAGTTCCCCGGGCCAGACCTCGCTGGGGTGCGGGAGTGCAGTGAGAGGTCTCAGGGCAGCAGGAGAGGCAGCAGCATCCCAGGACACCCCGGCACCCCGGTTCCCGTGCAGTAGGAGCCCTGGGGCTGGTGACAGCAGATGGAGGAGCCCCGTTACTGAGGCACATCCAGGTCCCTGCTGCTGCTCTGTGTCCGGACGTGTTTTCACCCTCAGTGCACGAGAGGAGAGATGATTCCTTCTCCTCTTTTAAATCATGTCTGGTAAGACATCAGCAAGGAGGGATCGTGAGGTCACTGCTGGTAAAATCAGTGGACTTCACAAAAAAGGAGGATAAACAGCAACTCGAGAGCAGACACACAGCGAGATCCAGCAAACCTGGCAAGAGGGTCCCATGCAAATAACATATAATTAAATCATCAAAAATAACCATCTCCCTGCTAATAGAAACCGTAGCCCCAAGCTGAAGGAACAAGGTTGTTCCTTGAGGAAGGAAAACATCCAAGGAGGACTCAGGGGTCACACAGTAACCAAAGATGGTGCAGAACTGCCCTGAGAGGGGTGAGCGTGGCCAACAAGGGTGTAAAGGAGGGTGCGAGGAAGAGGTATAGGCACAGACGTACCCTCCCACCACAGCACCAGCGAGATCTGCACCAACGCAACCCCTCCAGCTCCAGGAGAAACGTGCTGGAGGGGAGTGAGGCTGCACGGGGGAAAAAGCTGCATCACAGGGCTGGAAAAGGATGTTCAACTCGTGACTGAGACAATCTGTGCCTGCGTGGCTTGTCAGAACAGTTCAAGAAGTGGCAATTATGGCAGACAAGCACATTCAGGAAGAAAATACGGAGATGTGAGGGCTCCTCCTCCCAGCAGAATAATGAAAACTGCTGCTGCTGCTTGGAAACGGCGCCAACACAGAGCAGCAGCATGACGCCTTTTCAGCCGTGGTTTGGGAAGGTTTGCTACCAGGACGTCCTCCATGCACATAAATCCAAACGGAACTTCTTGAGAAGGCAAGATT
Organism: Bucorvus abyssinicus; assembly: GCA_009769605.1. Lineage (NCBI taxonomy): Eukaryota > Metazoa > Chordata > Aves > Bucerotiformes > Bucorvidae > Bucorvus > Bucorvus abyssinicus. The sequence continues at coordinate 9,989,056 of CM020028.1, read as the reverse complement.
TGTCCAAACAACCATTAGAGACTTTGTCTCAGCCCCAGGAGGGACCTGGCTGTGTTCTCCAGGTGCTGGCTCCTGGCTCTTCCAGCGCTTCACCACCTCCTCGTGGCCAACCTGCCCTAGCCAGGGCTCTGCCTCCCTCTGCTCACCACGTCCCTCCTTTCCCTTCTGCTTTGCCATGTCTGCAGCATCCCAGGACAAGGTCAAGGGCACGGTGCCCATCACTCAGTGGCCTCTATCCAGGACCTCCAAGAGAAGAAGATCATCAAGGACCAGCACTACGGCCGCACTACACCATCTCTGTGGAATGGAACTTTTCCCCATGCCAGGACCCCGAGCAGCTTTGCCTGGGGCTGATCTAAAAGCACATCACAAACCGCACAGGGATGGTACAAAATGGACAGCCCAGCCCGGGGCTGTGCTGCTCACCCCTGCGCCTCTCCCACCGTTTCAGTCCTGCCTTGGCCAAGATACACACATTGCACACATACATTGATTTCAAATATAAACCCGTCAAGTAGTTTAGGTTTTGTAAAAGAATGGAAAGGAAGAAGAAGCTAGACGCCCATGCTGGGAAGGGCTGCAGGAGGCCGTTCTTGTGCATCCCCTCATCCTGGGCCAGGCTCTGTTACCTCACAACCACCAGAGACGGAGATGCGACAACCTTTGCTCTGCTCTGGGGCTCAGTTATTATTATCATTACTGTGAGCTCCCTCTCTGGAGCTTCAGCAGATGATTCCTTTTCCTTTCTAGATTATTCCCTCTCTCTTTCCAACAGTGTTCTCCGTATTTCAACACACGCAGAGTCATTGCAATCAACTCCTTTCCCCGCTGAAACACGCTCAAGCCCCTGACTGTTCCTCACGATCAGGAGCTCATGGCCTCTGAGCAGTGTGGCTGATCCCCTGTGGATCCCTGTTACCGCAGATCCTCCCTGTCATGCAGGGTCCCGCTCTCCCGGTGAAGCCTCCTTCGTACATCCCCAGGACATCCCAAGCGCTAACAGCCCCCCTCTGCAGTGCCACCTCCTCAGCTGGTCCCAGTATGGGACACCCTCACTCCCACTGAGCCACCTGGGAAAGGCAGGAATTGATGGTCCCCACATTACCCACTGCTCCCCTGCTCACCTCCCACTGCCAGCAGGTCCTGGGCAGATGTGGGGCACAGAGACGGGACAGTGCATGGAGCAGGACCCCCCCCACCCTCCACCACCGCAGGCATGGTGCAGCGATGGCACTGCTGATGCTGGAAAACCAGTTACCGCCAAGGCAGCCGAGCTCAGGGAGAGAGGAGCCCACGGTAACTGCGGGCAAACAGATGGAGCTGGCGGTTGTCACAGATAAGGGAGAAAAAACCCAGGAGAGACGTTAACTGCACCAAGGGGCCGTGTCACACCTTGGGGAGTCGGGGAGGAAGGTGAGAGATCACGGGGGAGAGGAGCCCTGGGCTGTCTGGAATGAAAACATGCCCAGGGATGGATGGATGGACGCGTCCTGTGGAAAGTGGCCACGGGGAAATGGAAACCCTTTATAGGCTGAATTTCCTGCTCAGAACCCCAACTTTCTCAGCTCGGAGCACTCTCCATCTGCAGCTCTTCCATCTGATGCTGCCATTCGCAAGTGCCTCAAATCAGCGCCGCTGCCAAGATGAGTGATGCCACCTCCTGCTCCTCCGCCTCCTCCTCCTCCTCCTCCTGCTGCTCCTCCTCCTCCTCCTTCTTCTCCTCCTCCTCCTCCTCCTCCTCCTCCTCCAACACTCCCACCCCCAGACCAGCCGCTCCAGCACCTCGGTGGCCATGGACCCACCCAGACGGAAACTGCCCCGGCAGAAGGAAAAGGTCAGTGTCAGCTTGGCCAGCGCAGGACCCAGCTCACTGCATGACCAACCTGGCTGCCCCTGTGCTGTGGGGCCACAGCCATGGGCCCTATATGGACACCAGCTGGTGCTGCAGCCTAAGTGGGCAGCAGCAGGGTCCCTGCTGCCCCCGAGCTCCCAGAGCATCGCTCCAGAAGGGACAGGGACAGGGGTAGGGGAGTCACTGCTCCCTCCCAAACCTGCTGGCATGGGGAAGCTGCCAGCTCTGGCATGCTGGGAGGTGGTGCTGGCAGCCTGGGGTGAAGCAGGAGCCAGCCATTGCTCCCCACCCAGCACAGACCTTCTCCAGCCCCGAGCCTGTGCTGGGGAACAGCCCCCAGCGATGGGCAGGAGGGGCTGGGCGAGGGGATAGAGCAGTGACGGGTTCTTCCAGGGGTCCAGAGCAAAAGGAGAGGGGGCTGGAGAGGAGCCACCAGCACCGGACCTCCGAAGTCCATCCAGGATGGGGGCTGGAGAGCAGCACCCTCAACACAGGGGAGGGCTGAGCTTAAATGGGTGTCTTGGCCCCATGGGCAGCAGGTGTGGGTCTGTGGGGCTCAGCAGGGCTTTAAGGCTCCTTCACAAAATCAAACCCAACCTTAAACCTTAACCAGACTTGTAATAAACACTTGGTGCATGGGTCGCCTCTGTCTAGGAGAGCTGGCTCATGAGGGCACGGCCAGGAGACACCTCTCCTCTCTCCAGGAACCAAGGGAGAGCAGGAACCCTCATCCCCCCCTGGGGGGGCTTGGGCTGCCCTCTCCTCCTCACAGCCCCAGTAAGGTCGGCGGCTCCTGCCCCAAACCCCCCAGGACTTTCCTCTGCTGTGGTTCCTGCGACAGGGCAGCAGCTCGTGGCAGCAGTGAGGCGGGAGCAAGGCGTTTAACGAAGAGATGTCACCTTAAAGTCACAATGACTGTCCTTGTTGGGCTGGGGATTGGGCTGAGAGCTCTTCCCCAGAAAAGCTGCAGCTATTCTGTTGTACGCTGGAGCTCGGAGGTAATACACGTGCCCACCTCACCCGTCCTTGCGCACAGCGAGGCTGATGGGAAGCAGCCGATCGCAAACCCCAAACACACCGTTCTGAGTGCGGAGCAGTTTGACGCTGACACCTGCCCAGTGCCTTATCAGTGAGAAAGGGCATTTACCGCTGCGGTGGTCACCGTTATTTCAGCACAGGAGATGGCAGCCGGACTGACAGGGCTCCATAGTGTGTCAGAGGGCTGAGGACAGGGCTTGAACCTGTGAGAAGCTGAGACTGGAGGGGTGTGGGGTGAAGGAGTCGCCCGAACCTGGCGAGGCGGTGCTCCCACCCCGTTCTCCACACAGGGCTGTGCTGGGAACGGCTCAGTCACAGGTGTGGCTCTGGTTTTAGAGAAGCAGGAAACCATGGTTTGTGGCCCCTTCGGGGTCTGCGCCACTCACTGTGACCCATCACGAAGCCATCAGTCGTTTCGTGGCACCCTGTAGGTACCCGGTGTCCAGCTGGCAGCATCCAGCTCCTGCCAGTGTCTGGGCAAACTGAGGTGCCTAACACCCAGCATCTTCTCCTCACTGAGGTCCTGTCCCACCAGTGCCACCAGTGCCCCGCAGCTGGACCCCATGCCAGGGGCCAGGATCCTCTGTGACCCCTCTCTTTGGTTAGAGATGGCCAGTCCACAGGAGGGGAACTGTGAGCTAAACCATTCCCAGCATGGTGGAGGTATGCCCCGGGGCCGTGGGGCCAGTGAGCAATGGGGGCCCCCCAAACGATGCCACCCATAAAGGGCTCGAGGGAGCTCTTGGGAAATCCAGCTCTTGGAGATGCTGAAGGTGCAGCAGCTGCCAGGAGCAAACGATCAGGAGCAGCGAGTGAAGCTGCTGCGGGCTGTGCAAGTACAACCCACGTGGGGATGATGGGGTTGGCTGCTGGGCAGAGAAGCCATGACCTTCCAGAGAGCCCCGACGAGGGAACAGAGATGATGTGAGGGCAAGACAGCCAAAGGGTGAAGGCTGCTTTGGTTCCCAAAGAGCTTCAAGGACAGCAGGCCACCGGAGCGGCCACAGGGCTGGCAGCCAGTGTCCGAGAATACTGGACATGCAGGGTGAGTGCGGGTGGCAGCTCTTGCCAGGGAGGAGGTTCCCAGAGCAGCCCGTTGTAGGCCTGGGCCCCTCAGTATGTTCCCCAGCCCCAGGATGGGGCAGAGCTGCAGGGACGGGTCATGGCACCCTTTGGGGTGCCAGCTGCCAAGGGGCAGTGGATGGCTGCACCCTCTGCAGAGCCACCCACACTGCTGACCCCAGAGACCACCCTGCTCCCGGAGGGCGAAGGGTCTCTGGGCTGACCTTCCACCCAAACAAGTGGCACCTGGAGCACAGAACAGGGCGATCGCCGAGGGGCACCGGCAGCCCCAGGCAGGGAGGGGGATCTCACCTCCGCGTCTTTAGAGCTGGGCATCACTTTATGAGAACGACGTTTCAGAAGAACATTGAGAAGCCAGGCAGACTGACAGACCCACGCAGACGAAGCGAGGGCCAGAGCGAGCGCCGCGCCGCAGCGCATTTAAAGAGCACAATCTGTTCAGCTCATCCACAAGAAGATTGAGGGGTGACTCGACTACGCTGCAGAAGGACTTTCACAGGGAAATATTAAACAGCTCTTTAATCGAGCCAGGAAAAGTATAAAAAGACTCAATCTCTAGAAGCCAAAGCCAGACAAATCCACATTGAAAATTGGACCCAAAATTTTATTGGTGAGGGTGATTAACTGCTGGATAAAGTGCACAGTCACGACTGCTCCAGTGGTTTTGCTCAGACGTGGCTTATTTTCTACAGCCTGGAAGTTTTGAACCCTGTTTCTGCTTCCCGCAGTCTCTGTGTTCTTTAACTCTGCTGCTGCTTTTCCATCCAGCGCTCGCATCCCCAGGGTCTTCTCATCCATTTTCACAGCAGCCGCCTCTCCAGCCTCGGGAACGTGCTGTGCCTTGGCCTCCCCCTCCAGCAGGTCTCCAGAGCTGCATCCTTCACCTGGGCCTGCAGCTGCACCATCGGTGCTGAAGTCCTTCCTCTCCCTCTCCCGGACGGGAGATTTCTTCCTGCTCCCAGGTCCCAGAGTCTCTTCACACGCCGTGCGCCAGGGCTGGGCTCGCTGTATCACTCGTCCCCGTCCATCCCTTTCCCAGCAGCTCCTCTCCTGGGTGTCCCAAGTCAGCGGGTTCCCGACTCTCTCCAGCTCTGCCTGTCTAAAACTGCTCTAAAACCCATGACCTACAATCTGTGAGTAAAGGGCTGAACTTTTCCAAGTATTAAGTGGAACAACCAAGACCGTGAGGTTTTTAGTCAGTGTTTGTTGTTCTGTTTCTCTTCAGGCTGTTTAAGCTTTGTGCTGTGCTGCATGTCTGGACCCAGCCCTGACTCAGGACCTCGCTGGGGTCAGAGCCCGCCCTCACCCAGCCGGTCACAGGACAGGAACCATGGGTTCTTACACAAAAGATCCCCACATGGTTCTGTGCTGCTGGTGTCCCAGAGCCATGGAGCGAGAAAACCTCCGTTCCTTCTCCTGTAGCACGTACAGGTGATCCTGTTGGTAAAGCCCTGACAGCACCCAGTCCCCCAGAGCCCAGCCCCCAAAGCCCACCGAGAGGGTACATCACCAGCACGGCTCACCAGCGGGCAGGGCTCAGGCCCACGAGGTAAGTTCACACAGTCCAGCAGCCACAGCACCCAGCCTAGGTGCAGGCAGCCAGCACCCACAGCACCCCAAGGGCCCAGGATGGCTCTACCAGCCCTGTGTGGGCGGGCAGGAGAGAAGGCTCCACAGAACCCACTGCTCCCATGGGAGCTGGTCACGGCAGCCATGCTCAAGCCTGGGGAGTGCACGGCTCTGTCAGAAATGCCTCTGCCAGCTCTGGGGTCCAGGGATGACCCTGCAGCCATCGCCCTTATGGCTAAGAGCAGCTAAGAGGAGATTTTGATCCTTCACGTGTTTTCTGTTGCCCTCTTCAGCAGGTGCTCTGCTGCCCTCTTTGCTTTGCCTTTTCCTTAGTGATTTGTTAAAGACATTGAGGGGATGGAGCGTGTCCAGAGAAGGGCAACGAAGATGGTGCAGGGTCTGGAGCACAAGTGCACTGAGGAGCGGCTGAGGGACCTGGGGAGGCTGAGCCTGGAGAAAAGGAGGCTCAGGGGAGACCTTCTGGCTCTTGACAACTCCCTGACAGGAGGTTGAAGTGAGATGGGGATCGATCTCTTCTCCCCAGGAACAAGAGCCAGGATGAGAACCAGCCTCAAGTTGTTCCAGGGGAGGTCAAGGTTGTCCCTGAGGAAGAATTTCTTCCCTGTTGGGGTTGTCCAGGCCTGTCGCAGGCTGCCCAGGGCAGTGGTGGAGTCCCCATGCCTGGAGGGGTTTCCCAGCCGTGTGGAGGGGGTGCTGAGGGCCAGGGGTTAGTGGGGACCTGGCATTGCTGGGGGAACGCTGGGACTGGAGGAGCTGAAAGGGCTTTTCCAGCCCTAATGGTTCCATGAAGCTCTGGCTGATCTCAGAATAACATCAGTCCTACTTCTTGCTGGTTTTTGTCCCCACCCTTCTCCTCCCTCGTGTCTGCACTCACCTGTCCCTGGGGCAGTGGCCCCAAGTCATTGGTCACCAGGACTGTGGACAGACTGGCTCTGTGGCTGCTGGAGGTCCAGGGCCACCCCATGGCCACAGTGACTGTGACTGGGGAGGGTTGCAGTGCTGTTTTGTCCCCGTGCTGTTACCTGGGCAGAGGCTGGTGCGAGCAGCAGCTCTGAAAAAGTCAGGGAACAGAAAATCAGGGAATGTTTTTTATTTCCTGGGTGGTGACACCCAGGCCAGGCCTCTTCCTGACCAGCTCCATGCCCAGCTCCCTCCCTCCCCCTGCATCCACCTCTGGCCAGCACCAGGGTCCCCTCTGCAGCCACCAACCCCAGCTTCCCCCCTTGTTTCTCTGTGGGACACCCCTGGGCGCAGCTTTGGGCTTTGCCCAGCGCCTTCTGTGCCAGCCTCGGTGATCCAGGGAAGGGGCAGCTCTTCCCACCCACTCCTCACCCCTGCCTCACGCTCGGGGCTCAATGCTGGGGCAAAGAGCAGCACCCACCACCCCACAGCACCTCAGGGAAGGGGGTGCTCCCTGCCCACCCATCAGCCCGAGCACCTCAGGCAGACCAAGCAGCACAACCTGCTCCTCAGCAGCCTCTGCCCATGGGTGCTGCCCACTCGGCCACTGGACACTGGGCTCAGCTGCCCATCTCCTGAAGCCCTTCAGCATGCAGCGCTGGGGACCCTCGCAGAGACAGTGCTGGGGTGCACAGGGGCGGCCCCTGAGGGTCTTGTGGCAGACCCGTCACCCGTGACGGGTGCTCCATGGCCTGGTTCTCTGTGGTAAACACCAAGTTTGTTCTCACCCAGAGATGCAGCTGCTCAGCATCCCCACGTTCCCACCCCAAAGCTCTCTTCTCTGGCCCAATCACTTCCCCACTATCGGTCTCTGACTGGGGCCGATGCCTCTCGCTGCTGGTGGCAGTGGTTTCTTCTGCAGAGGCATTCAGCTCCTCCGCATCCCCGCTCCCCTGCGCTGGCGATGCTGAGCCAAAGGGACTCCTCGGTCCCACCACAGGTGAGGGGGTCCTGCCCAGTGCCCCTGCTGCTCTGGGAAGTGGAGGGAAGCCAGTGCCCAACACGGATGCAGACAATGCTCAGGGATGCTCCGCTGCGGAAGGGCTCAATCTGCACCTCTCCACTCTGCGGAGTGGCTGCCGAGGGGGTCACATCAGGGGCTGCGTCTCCCCTTGCCGAGAGCTGTCATCCCATGGGTGAGCTGTGGGAGCCGTGGGCAGCCGGAAAGCCGCAGCAGACTCTTTGAACATGGGGCAGCTCCATGTCTCAGCTTCCGCCCTGCTAATTGCAGGTCGTTAACGACCCTGCTCCCCCAACCCACTCTGAGGTCCACAGGACAGTGGTGCGCAGAAACAAATACTGCATTTGCGAGGCCTCCTGTGAATGCTCATGCCACTGCGAGGATGCCCCGAGCCCGGGCTTGCCCGTCGCAGCTCTCCTCAACCCGCACCGCTGCGGCCTCTGATGAGCCAAAGGCAGCAATGACGAATGTGGAGCGGGATGGAAGGAGGCGCTGGGAGAGTCACACCTCAGGCCCCTCAGCCCGATTCCAGCATCCTGGTTGGTTACTGGCCTGAACTGGGACTTCAGCCAGGCTGGAGCAGCCCCCAGCCCCTCAGGCCAGCCCGGACTCCCCTCCTGGAGACAGTCTGGACACAGGGAGGGAAAATACTGAACTGCCTGGGGCCGCCCAGCCCCTGGATTACCTCAGCAGCAGGGACGCTGTAGCCTGCATGCTGCTGCTGCCCTTAGCAGATTCCTCCCAATTTCATTACAGGAACCATCCAGAGCTGTCGAGGCGATGGATCCCTGGGGGTGACGCCCTGGGGAGAGGGGATGTGGTCACCCAATATTCTCCCTTTGAGCTGCATTCCTTTACGGGCACTGGAGCTTTTCCCTTCCCCAAGTCTCCACCCACTATCTCATTTTGACAGGACAAGCCTTCTCAACTAAAAACACAGAACTTTTGATCAAATCATTTTTGACCATGTTCAACATTCCCTGAAAAGTTTTCAGGAACTCAGAAAAGCTGGATGTCAGCATTATGGGTTACTCCCAGAGTCTCCAGCGTTAGGGGTTAATCCCAGACACTAACCAGCCAAGAGAGATTTCAGGATAAATTATTTTAAATGGCTTTGAATATCAAAAACATGGTGGAGACAAAACCGGACTCCACAGTAACTTTTTTACCCATCTTTCAAAATCTCCTTCCTCCTGAAGCCTGTGGGTGGGTTTAAAAGCCTCTGGGGAATCACATTCCCCCCACAGGTCACTGCAGGTTCGCCCACTGCCCCACATTGTCTCTGTGCTGGGTGATCCGCTCACTCACTGCCAGAGACCACAGCCCCACCACAGCACAGCTCTGAGTGACGACTCTGCTGCAGGATCCACTGTCCTTTGCCAACCACCTGCCTTGGTTTAGAATCACAGATCACAGAGTCACAGAACCGTTTGGGCTGGAAAAGCCCTTTCAGCTCCTCCAGTCCCAGCGTTCCCCCAGCAATGCCAGATCCCCACTAACCCCTGGCCCTCAGCACCCCCTCCACATGGCTGGGAAACCCCTCCAGGCATGGGGACTCCACCACTGCCCTGGGCAGCCTGCGACAGGCCTGGACAACCCCAACGGGGAAGGAATTGTTCCTCATATCCCCTGGCCAACCCTCCCTGCCCCGCACAGCAATCCTCCCGCCACATTAACACCAACACACCTCCCTCGCTCTCGGTCCAGCCCCAGCAGCCGCCATCCCTGCAGCCCCTTCCTGCAGCCACCCCGGACCCAGCCCGGACCCTCAAGCCACGGTCAGCATCTCTCAATACCCTACACGGAGATGAGAATGCCCATCGGCGTATGCGCAGTCTGGGGCACGGTGGGAGTTGTAGTCCCGACTACGGAGATGGGCGTATCCGCCTGCTCAGAGAAAGACTACAACTCCCGGCGTGCCTCACGGGACTGCTCTGCGTATGCGCACAGTGACGCACCAGCTAGGTACCTTGCTTCTGCGCATGCGCAGAGCAGGACTACAGCTCCAGGCGTGCCCTGCGGCGAGGCGGAAGGGGCACGATGGCGGCAGGTGAGGGGCTCGGCCCGGCCCCGCTCTCCTGCGGCCCGGCGGGTTGACGGCCCCGCTTTGTGCCCGTAGGTCGGTAGCGCCGCCGCCATGGCTCTGATCGAAGGCGTTGGCGATGAGGTGACCGTGCTCTTCGCGTTGCTGCTGGTCGCCTTGGTGCTGGGGCTGGCCTGGGCCTCCACCCGCGCCCCCGAGCCCGCCGCCACCCCCCGTGACGCCGCGACACTTCCCGAGGAGGGACCGAGCGCTGCAGCGACCCCCGTCGAGCACAAGGCCCCGGCGGCGGCTGGAGCGGCCCCCGATGGGGCGGGCGGCCTGGCGGCGGGGCTGCGGTGCCGGGCCGGCCCCTCGCCCTCGCAGAGCCCCCTCGGGGAGGGGGACGACGGCCCCGCCGAGCCCACCATGGTGCTGCGGCTGAAGTTCCTCAACGACACGGAGCGCCTTGCCCGGGTGCGCCCGGATGACACCGTCGGGGCCCTGAAGAGGTGAGGGGCAGGGCAGTCCTGTCCTCCCGCGGCACCAGGTGGGGCTGTCTCTGCTGGGGGTGGTGCTCGAGGCGGCCCCGAGCCCCACCGGCAGCTCCATCCCTCCTTGGAGCAGCTGGGAGCTGCTGCTCTTGCCCTTGTGTGGGTCTGGGTGCCTGCAGTGCCTGCGCTGGACCCTGGCAGGGCCATTGGATGGTCCTTCCTGGCAGGTGCCTCCGCTTCTGGTAACGGCTGGGGCAGCTGGTGGCGAGGCCGGGCACAGGGGTGTGGGTGGTCACGGTGGGTGCATCGGCGGCCTGCTCCCACGCAGGGGCTGACAGCTCCCTCCTTGTCCCCCGCCCCAGAGCCTATTTCCCCGGGCAGGAGCAGCAAGTGCGGCTGATCTACCAGGGCCAGCTGCTGCGCGACGACACCCAGAGCTTGGCCGCCCTGCACCTCGCCCACAACAGCGTCCTGCACTGCCACATCTCCCAGCATAGCCCGGCTCCTGCACCCACCGGCCCCCACGCCTCCGCCGACCCCGTGCACGCCGCCCTCAACGTGGGCAGCCTCATGCTACCACTCTTCGTGCTGATGCTGGCCGTGCTCTGGTACTTCCAGCTCCAGTACCGCCACGTCTTCACCGCCACCGCCACTACCTTCCTGGCCGGCCTCACCCTCCTCTTCAGCTTCATGGCCTTCACCATGTATCGCAGATAGCACGGCCCCGCGCCCCAGCAGCAGCCCCTGCACCTGTGATGAACATGAGGCCGGTGGACCCTGCACTTGAACCTGGGGGTCCACAGGGGTGGGGGTCCACGGGGGAGGGTGTTGGGGCAGGAGGCCAGCAGCCTGCCCACACACTGCGTGCCATGCTCTGGAGCCAGAAAAGGCCGCGGCTGGAGCGGGGCTGCTGCAGGAGTGGGTGCTGTGCTACCTCAAGGGGGTCCCGGTGCCCCCCAAGCCCTGCACGGGGCCTTTGCCCGGCCCCCTTCGTTCCACCTGCTGCTCCCGTGGCCAACCGGCTCCACAGACAGGAGCTCCGGTATGGGCCGGCCATGGCCTGTCCAGGACGGTGCCCACTCCTCCGGCGCTGGGGCTGCCTCCCCGCGGTGGGGACGGCCGGGGCTCCTGCCCGGGGACACTGGGGATCCCGGTGCCGGCGCGGGGACGCGCGCCCCGCGCTGTGTTACGATTAAAGACTGTGAATGGTCGCGGCCTCCCGGCTCTGCTGCGCCGTGGGGGGAACAGGGACGGCGGGAGGGGCGGGGCTCCGGGGCAGGGGGCGGGGCTTTCCCGGCCGCGCGCTCCTAGGTGGCGGGGCGGGCCGTTCCCCGTGGCCGCAGCGCGCGTGCGCCGGCAGAGGCTCCCCATCCCTTCGCCAGGCTCTCGCTCATTGGAGGGCGGGGAGCGTCTATTTACATACGACGCCACGCACGCTGTCCCGCGCGCCCGGCGCCCTCTCCCGGAAGTGTGGGCCGCGCGGGGGGCGTGGCCGCGGCCTCCCCGGAGCCCTCCGGGGGCTGTCGGGAAGATGGCGGACTCGGGGTCCGGGCGGTGCTGAGCGGCCGGGGCGGCGGCGGGTCCCAGCGCGGCCGCGAGCGCCATGTAGGGCCGGGGCGGGGCCGGTGGGGCAACGGGTGGGGATGCGGGACCCCGGGGGGGAGGGCTTGGGGGGGTCGGGTGTCGCGGTGCCGCTGCGGCCCAGCCCGGCCCGGCGTCCCGGTGCCGGGGGAGGAGCGCTCAGAGCGGCCCCGTGCTCCCGGTGCCGGGGGAGGAGCGCTCAGAGCCGCCCCGTGCTCCCGGTGCCGGGGGAGGAGCGCTCAGAGCGGCCCCGTGCTCCCGGTGCCGGGGGAGGAGCGCTCAGAGCGGCCCCGTGCTCCCGGTGCCGGGGGAGGAGCGCTCAGAGCGGCCCCGGGCTCCCGGTGCCGGGGGAGGAGCGCTCAGAGCGGCCCCGTGCTCCCGGTGCCGGGGGAGGAGCGCTCAGAGCGGCCCCGGGCTCCCGGTGCCCAGGAGCAGGGGTCAGTGCCTGCCAGGGCTCCTGGGACAAGGGGGATCTGCGAGCCGGTGGCCCCGGGAGAGGGGAGCAGGCTGTGTGGGCCTGGGGACGCCGGGGTGAGGATACCCCTGCAGGCCAGAGATCCCGGGACAACGGGGCCTCTGGGTTGTGGGGCTGTGCAGGGTGGAGTCCTGGTACCGAGGGGACCTCTGTGGCAGGAGAACGTCAGCACAGAGGCTTTATGGGGCCAGTACCCCTGCACCGGAATGGATCTTGGGGGGGGTGGGGGGGTGGGTGTCCTAGCGTAGGCTCCAGCTGTCCTAGAGGCACGAGCTCACCCCCTGTCTCATCCGCAGGGTCTCGCAGTTCTCCAGAGCCCCTCGAGCCGCCCTGCCCTCGCCATGCTGCGCCTGCTGCCATGGCTCCGCGCTCTGACCCGGGAGAGCACGCAGCCCCCAGTCCGGCGGGGCCTGGCTGCTGGTGAGCGGAGCAGGGCCGGGATGTTCCCCACCTGCTACTGCGCGGGCAGAGCCAAGCAGCGGGCAGTGCTGCTGCCGCTGGAGCCCTACGGCCATGGGCTGCTGCACGCCCTGCCCCCGGATGCCTGCCGGACTCGAGGCCATGGCAAGAGGAAGAGCTGGAACTTCATCCACGAGAAGATGAGCTACGACACCTTCTTCACCATGAAGCGCCTGATCGAGCGCTCACGCAGCGTGGGGGAGGTGCTGCGCTGGGTCACGCAGAACCCCGGCAAAGTGTCGGCCAGCCACTACCCCATCGCCCTGCACAAGCTGGGCCAGCTCTTGCAGCAGCATGGCCAGGCTGCGGTGAACGGGGAGAGCCGTGGGCCTGGTCCGATGCTGGAGCAGCCGGAGTTCCAGACCCTCTGCCAGGCCATCATCAGTGGCTGCGCAAAGTTCGATAACTTCAGCATTGTCAACTGCCTCTATGCCGCTGCCGCGCTGGGTGAGTGCCCCGGGCTGCCAGTGCCTGCCTGCTGGGGTTACTGGTAGAGCACAGGGGAGGCGGCGGGGTGGCGGGACACGGGCTGGTGCGAGGGTTTGTGAAGTGAAGGGAGAGCTTCCCAGCTCTGCTGCCACAGGAGGAAGGACATGCCAGAACAGAAGCCGGCACCTGGGTCTGTGTGTGGTTTTTGGTATGGTGGTGGCTCTGTGACAGAGGGAGCTGGGCCTGGAGGAGGAGAAGGCGGCTCTGCTCAGGTGTGCAGCAGCGGGGGAGGCTGACAGCTCCCTCCAGTGGGGCTCAGCCCGGTATGGTAGCCTGAAGGGTGGCCAAGGCAGTGGCCAGCGCTGCTGGGTGGTATGTTGGATAAACCACTCCTTGGGTTTGTCCCTGAAAACCAGCAAACACCTGAGCATCAAGGGGTGAGATGAGACACCAGATCTCGGCTGAGCCCTCTGCGAGCCACCAGCCCTCTGTCACTGGGCGTTTAACATTCAGGAGCGGAGCTTGGGGCCGGTGGAGTTTCTGCCCAGCAGCAGCCTCTGGGCTGGGGGCCATGTCCCGGGGGTCTCCCCCTCTGCTGGGTGGGTCTCCCAAGGCCCCGGGTTCTCCCACGAGTGGGGAAAGGTCTCCTGACCAGCAGCTGGGTGCATGCCCTTGCCGCAGCAGCAGCTCCCACTCTCTCCCTGCTCTCTGCTGTGTTTCCCCTTGCTGCTGCCCGCTGAGTGGGGGCCTCGGCTTGGCCACACTCGGAGATGCCAGCTCCCGGACGGGAGCTGACACAGGAACTTGAGACCCCGCTGAAGGGGGGTGGGGGACAGGCTCTGCTCGACCCCCTCCTTCTTGCAGTGCGTGGTGTTTGTTGACGCTGGCCCCGGGCTTCCAGGCGCCTTTCCCTCGTCCCCACTGCCCCCAGCCCACTCCAGCAGTGACCCGCACTTTGTTCTCTGCTGGCCACCCTTCCCTGCTCACCACGCTCCCCGCTCATTAACAAAACCGCTAACCCGCCTTTCCGAGCCCTTTCTGAAGGAACAAAGCAACTGCTCAGACCAATTCTTCACTTCCCACCCTCTGACTCAGTTCTGATTAATGATGAAGCTCAGCAGCTTACCCCATGCTGCCTCGGCTGCTCTGAAGCCCTTTGGAAAGCCAAAATCTCACCAGTGGGCTCAGGAGATCCATGGGCTCCCGGGGCCTCATGCGGCACATAATGCTTCATGCCTCTCGCGGAAATATCACTCCTGACATGCGGAGGGTGGCCGCTGCCTGTGCCCATCACTGCACTGCAGCCCGGCCTCCCGCCTTCCTGCGGTGGGGTAACGCAGCCTGAGCCAGAGAAAAGTATTTCCCCAGGAGCCGAGGCTGAAGGACTGAACCCAAACTAGAAACCAGGAGGAGGTTGGAAATGTGAGAGGATTAACCCCAGTCAGCCACAGAAACAGGGAAGGATTAACCCCTGTCAGCCATGGGCAGGTTTTGCTCTGGTAACATGTCAATGTCTTACTTGTTTTCCAACCAAAACTTTTTTTGACTTGCTCTTTGAGGTGTGTTATTTACCCGTAAGAAGTTTGAGACTTGAGAAATGAACCTCGCTTTTGCCGGTGAACTGCTCCATTTTGGTGGAGCGGGTCAGAATAATCCAACAGCTCCACGTGAAGAGACACTATTGCCACCTTCCAGTGCTGAAAGGGGCTGTGAGAAATCTGGGGAGGGTACTTTCCAGAGGGATTGTTGTGACAGGACCAAGGGATGATGGGTTACACTGACAGAGGGGAACTCAGACCAAAGAGAAGGAAGAAATGTTTGACACTGAGGGTGGTGAGATCCTGGTCCAGGTTGCCCAGAGAGGTGGGAGAAACCCCATCCCTGGCACCATTCCAGGTCAGGTTGGACCCTGGGGCTCTGGGCAACCTCTTCTAGTTGCAGATGTCTCTGCTTACTGCAGGGGGTTAGACTGGATGAGCTTTGAAGGTCCCTTCCCACCTAAACCATCCTGGGATTCTATGACCTTTCCCATGGTGCTGATGCACTGACGTTCTGGTCAGGCTCTTCCCTCTCTCCGGTTCAGTCACCCACATGGCAGACCCAGCCTCCTCCAGCTGCCATCTCTTACGAGGCCAGTTGTGCCTGGTGAAGAGGAGAGGTGGGGTGTCCCTAACCCCTTCCCTGCTGCAGGCCTGCCTGGGGAATCGCCGCTGGTGCGAGTGCTGGAGGACGAATCCCGGAGCCGCCTGGGCCGCTTCAACCAGAAAGACGTCTCCATGGTCTTCAGCAGCGTGATGAGGCTGCACCCGTCCAGCCCTCACCCCCTGGTCGAGTCCTGCCTCAGCAGCTTGGAGCGGCACCTGGAGAAGGAGCGGCACCCCCAGACCCTCTTCCTGCTCCTCTCCTACTACCGGCTGCGGGCACAGGCGCTGCAGGGACACCCGGCCTCCGACCAGCAGCTCATCAACAACCGCAAGATCCTGCGCCTCGTCAGGCACACGCTGGGGCAAGTGAGTGCCATGCGGGAGCACGAGCTGGCCCTGCTGGACGAGATGTTGGCCCTGTGTGCTCAGGAGGCCAACAACAAGGCCCTGGAGGCCATCTTCAGCTCCCAGCTCTTCTATGAGAACCGGCAAGAGCGATTCATCCGCAGCATGGCAGGTGAGGGTGGCTCTGACTGAGCAGAGTCTCAGCCAGGCTCTGTCTGGGCCTCCGTTCTTGGCTGCGGGGGACATCATGGTTTGGGATGGCACTGTCTGGGGCCTTTGTGAGCACCAGCGAGGTGGGACCAGGTGAGGCTCTGCATTAGACCAGGGAGAAGGAAGAAAGGTTTGACGCTGAGGGTGGTGAGACCCTGGCCCAGGTTGCCCAGAGGGGTGGGAGAAGCCCCATCCCTGGCACCTTTCCAGGTCAGGTTGGACCTTGGGGTTCTGAGCAACCTGCTCTAGTTGCAGATGTCCCTGCTCACTGCAGGGGGTTGGACTGGGTGAGCTTTGAAGATCCATGATTCTGTGATTATGACCACCCTGTCCCTCATGTCCTGTCTCAGCCCTGTGAGCCCACACTGACTTTCCGTCAAGGCTGGGAGCAGGTTGGTTTCGCTGAGGTTCCTGCAGAAGGGCCCTCATTCCATGCATGTTCCAGCTGTGCTCCAGCTGTGACATCTGGGTGCATGGGATGGGAACCTGCCTCAGCCCCTTCCAAGGCCCATAATGTGATGGTTTCTGGGAGCCACCTGGGTGTCAGGAGAGGTGGCTCCACTGTCCAGGTGCTGCTGTCTCCCACCCTTCCCGCCCAGGTCGAGGTGGCCTCAGGAGTGCTGTGGTTTGGGCAGAGCCGGGCCCCTCTCAGACATCTCTGTGGTTTGCTCTGAGCAGAGTGGCTGCCCCGGAAGGCGGAGAACCTCACCCCCTACACCATGGCCCTCATCGCCAAGTATGTGGCCCGGCACCGGCTGCGTGAGCCGCGGCTGCTCGATACCATTGCAAACTTCCTCCTGAAGCGTGGGGAGCAGCTTGACAGCAAGGTGAGCATCCTCCCCTGGGGCTGGGGGAAGCCATGTTCCTTCTCTGCTATCACGCTGAAGCTTCTTGCTGGAGACTGACACAGATGTGCCCTGGTCCTTATGGGTTGCGAGAGCCCTTTTCTGGGCAGGCCCGGCCCAGCTCCCTCTCCTCCTGCCCGCAGGTCATCCAGAAGCTGGTGTTTCCCTTCAGCCGCATGAATTACCGCCCATCCAACCACAGCGAGCTCTTCCCCAAGCTGGAGGCCATCCTGGAGCAGAAAGCTGGCAGCTCGCCCCTGGCCACTGTCAACATCCTCATGTCCATGTTTCAGCTCAGCCATTTCCCCCAGACTGTCCTGCACCAAGTCTTCTCCCCAGCCTTCATCACCAACGTGATGAGTATGTTGGGCCTTTTCCACAGCTGTTAAAGCTCGGGGCTGGGCTGGGGGTGGGTTTGGAGGTATTGGGCACACAGACCTCCCCAGAAGCTCAGGACCACCTCTCTGGCAGGCAGCATACCCCGTGGAGCATGGCTGGGCGACAGGGGGCTGCCGGGCAGCACCGCTGTCTCTCTGCTCGTCCTCTCCCCGCAGGCAGCCCCTACGCCCTGATCGTGCGCCGCTACCTCTCGCTGCTGGATGCAGCGGTGGAGCTGGAATTCCGTGACTACAGTGGACCGCGCCTCGACCCGCGCTACCGCGTCCTCATGTTCGAGCATGCGCTGACGGCCGATGAGGCCAACAGAAAGTACAGGTCAGCAGGGAGGGGAGGGGCTGGGAGGGCTGCCTGGGGAGTGGGTAGTCTGTCCCTTGCGGGTGGGCAGCGCAGCGTCGCTGGGGACACAGAGTCTGTCACCTCATTCCAGCAGGATCCCAGTCGACAGTGCTGGGGTAAAGGCCCGTGAGAGCCAGAGCCTGTAGAGGAGCTGGCGTAGAATCATTTGGGTGGGAAAAGACCTTTATCATAGAATCACAGAACCATTTAGGTTGGAAAAGCTCTTTCAGCTCCTCCAGTCCCAGCGTTCCCCCAGCACTGCCAGGTCCCCACTAACCCCTGGCCCTCAGCACCACCTCCACACGGCTGGGAAACCTGTCCAGGGATGGGGACTCCACCACTGCCCTGGGCAGCCTGCGACAGGCCTGGACAACCACAACAGGAAAGAACATGCTGCTCGTGCAGCGATGCTGGGAGGAGCTTTTCTGCTGAATGAGCCAAAGTGTGTCCCCTCCATGCCCCAGAGCGGCACAGCCCAAAGCCTCTCCTCATTTCTCTCTCCCAGGGGCCCTCACATCTCCATGCAGAGGGAGGACACGGGTTGGCCTTGCTCGGGATGGGGCTGGAGGCTCTCCCTGGCCCTCTGACTCTGCTTTCCCCTCAGTTACAAGGGGCTGGTGGCCGAGGCCTTGCGGCAGCTGGTGGGAGAGGAGTGCTACCGGCAGGACGAGGTGCTGCCCCCGGGATACTGCACAGGTAGCAGCCCTCAGCTTTGGGGCAGAGCCAGGGCTTTGGGGAGGGGGCTGGCAGGTGGGATTTAGGGGGTGCAGCAAAAACCCTGCGGCTGCCTGCATGCTGGGGTGACGCCCAAGGGTGGGAGGTTATTCAGGGCAGAACTGGCTTGTTTGCCCCTGCCTTCCCCCGGCACTGCGGGACAAAGCTCTGGTGCCGGAGGGCTTGACTGGGCCAGTGCAGCTGGGGGGTCCCTCTGTGCTCCTGGCTGTTGGGCTGGCTGGCACGGGGGTCCCCGAGCACTGTCCCATCAGTTGGGGTGTCTCCAGGCTGGCGTTGATCTGTGTTCTCTCGCCACAGACTTCCTGCTGTGGATTAACCGCTCGGGCACTGTGCTGCCCCTCTCCCGCGTTCCTGCAGCTTCCAAGGCCCCTCCTGCTCACGCTATGACGTCCCCTGCCGCCATGTCCTTGCGCTCCAGCGTCCTGGCCCTCACCTCGGACTTGCAGGACTTTGCCCCATTCGCTTCGGAGACACCAAGCAGTCCCCCGGGCCCCCGGGAGAACAGCCTGGCTGGGCGGTTCCTGCCCGCGCTCTGCCCCGCCCCGGGGGGCCCCTGCTACCAGCCCCCCTCGGACTATTACTGCAGCCTGAGCAAGGATTCTTCCCTGGAGAGCCAGGGCAGCTCCACACTGAGCAGCCCCTCCGAGTGCCTCTCGGCACAGCCACCTGGCACCCCCGACTGCTCCCCCCGGGGCTCCTCTGCAGCCACCCTCTTCCAGTTCCCCATCGGCAAGATTCTGGAGGAGGAGGAGGAAGAGGAGGCCACTGCTGGCTGCGCTGGACACGACCACAGCTGTTTCCAGGGGGAGCAGGCCCTGGAGGAGCCGGTGGCACGGAGCTCCCCGCCCAGTGAGGATGCCTGCCCGTCACCCTCGCCGTGCCGGCCCAGCCCCAAGCGAGGGCTGGGTGAGGGGCTGCAGGGGGCCGAAGAGATCCAGAGGTACTGAGCCGAGCCTGTCCCTCTCCCTGCTTCCCACACCCTGGGCTGGCACCAGTGCTGGTGCCAGCTCCTGTCAGCCCCAGCCTCCCTGCCCTGTACTGTCAGACCGCCATCACTGGGCCCTGACATGCGGCACATCTCAGTCCCAGCCCAGTACAGCTGCTCTGTGGGGTGGTGGATGCTCCCCCTCTTTCCTTGCAGCCGCAGGGTGTGAGGGATGCTGTCGGTGGCATGGGGTGACGCTGGCTTGTCCCTGCAGGGTGGTGCTGTCAGTCAACGACAAGTGGCACTACTGCCAGAACTCGGACATCCTGGTGGGCTCCCGGGCCATGCGGGACCGGCACCTGCGGCTGCTGGGCTACTGCCTGGTCCAGGTAAGTGGGGGCTGCCCCTTCCTGTCCCCTCTGCTTGCAGAGGCCGCCTGTGGCTGTGCAGTGAGGTGGGTGATGGGCTGGAGAACTGGCACCCGGCAGGTGGGATCCTGTGGGAGCCGCCTTCTGCCCTCACTGCTTGTGAGAGGGAGTGGTAACCCATCCTCAGGCTCCTCCTGGCCCTCCCTCCCCCCACCCCAAGACTTCCTCCAGGCGGTGGGTGGGCAATTCCAGCCACAAGGGGACGGGCGAGGGGACACCCCTCCTCTGCTGGTCCCACAGGTCTGAAGCCAAGACCCTCCCCAGGCAGGGAGGGGAGAAGGGGCACCGGGCACAGCCTGGGCCTAGCAGACACATCGGCCCTGTCAGCTGCAGGGCCTGGCGTGGAAACCAAGTGGGGCTGTAGCTTGACCAAACACCCCATGCTGTGATCACGGCAGTAGGTTCTGCCGCAGCTCGGCCCTGCACCGTGATCCTGACGGTGGATTTGCCGCGTGGCTCTTACTGCCGCAGGGGGAGGCCAGGTGAACCTCCCCTCAATGCCTGTTTCGGAGCCCTAGCCCCTTTGGGTGCAGCCTCTGGCTGGTCTCTTGTGGGGGCTGCAGATGGAGGATCCCTCCAGGCTTCACTGCTGCTTTCACAATTGTCTACAGGTTTGTTTGGGACCTTCAGACATTGTTTTAAGGTGTGCAGCTTCTACAAGACCATTCCTGGGGTGATTTTTAGCTTGAGGATGGATCTTTCTGAGGAAACCAGCTCAGAAATGCAGGGCTCTCATTCCTGTTTACTTCTCCACTTCAGAGGTCACCTGAATTACCATCGTAGATCTGCCAAGTGCTCCCATAACCATTCCTTAAAGCTTCTTACCTCCCTGCTGCTGCCGGGGCCCTGTGCCAGCACGAAGCTCTTCCTGGTTTCATAACTTGCCGCGTATGCAGTTCAGAGCCCTGTGTTTGTGCACAGCTCCCTGGTCCCATGGCTCCAGCTGTGGTATTTCCTTGGAGGTCCTGAATCGTGGGGCAGGACCGGCTCTCTGGGTCTCCCTGGTGCTGGTGTTCGGGACGGGCTGCCCAGTGCCCCGGACAGCTATGGGGCTGAGCAGCTTTGTCATGTGAAGATTCCCAGTCTCCCCAGTGCCTGCTACCGCAGCCTCTTGCTGTGGTCTGGGCTCCGGCATGCCCTCAGCTGAAGAAGGGGCTTGGCACAGCTGCCTGTGCCACTGTGTCCAAGAGTTACCCGTGCCTGCCTGCCTGGTGCCCACCACACCCGCAGCAGCCAGGAACTGGGACCACCCTGCACTGGGCCCAGCTTGGGGGTCCGTGCCCCATCCCAAACTGACTCGGTGACTGTTGTGCTCAGGTCTGCGCTTGATGCGGGCTGGGGCTGCTGCAGGGTCTCTGAGCTCCCTTTGGCTGCCAGAGCACCAGTGCCCTGGTCTATCACCTCTGTCCCCTCTCCAGCAGCAGTGGCAGGTTATTAGAAAATGAGTCGGGGTGGGTCATGAATAGTCCAAGGGCTCTGGTGCCTGTGTCTGGACGGCTGCTTCATCACTCCCATGGAGCTCTTCTCCATTGGCTATTTGTTCCTCTCTGAGCCCGTTCGTTCTTCCGCACCAGCAGCATCCGGTGCCAGTGAGCTCCAGGCAACCAGCTCTGTTTGCTGTAAACCTCTGCTCAGCCAACGCGGTGCTGCCAGGCCTGGCATCGTGAGGGCCTGGAGGGCAGCTTGTGGTTACCCCCTCCCGTGCCTGTGGTTTGAGGCCGCTTCCCTTCAGCCGCCCCTTCGAGCCCCGGGCAGTTCCGCTGCTTCCTGAGCTGAAGCTGCTCAGCAGCTCGGTTGTTGTTCTTGTCGGCTGAGGTTTGTTTCCTCTTCTTCCCACCCCTCTATGGGACTGCGGAGCAGCCGAGGTGGGCAGGTGCCTCTCGAGGTCACCCAGACCACCTCTGACTCACCCGGAGCAGGCTGGGGCTGGGGAACTGCATCCACTTGGGTCTCGGGGACAGGGTGCTTTCAGGCAGCCAGTCCAGGGTTCTTTGCGGAGGAGTGGAGGGGTGGTGTAGCTTTTTCTTAAGTTTCCAGTATGGAGTTTGTGCCCATCGCCTCGCTCTGTCGCTGGGCAGCGCTCAGGATCCAGCTCTGTGTCCCCCTCACCACCCCCATCAGTGTGTGTACAGAGATAAGACTCCCTGATCCTTTTCTGCTCCAGCTCTGCCAACCCCTCCTCAAATAGTCCTGTAACCGTACCCAGGACCCTGTACTGGGCCCTCTCCAGTCCCTCCCCGTGCGGTGCAGCCTCACTGGGACACCTTGGTCCTTCTTTCGGGGCACTAGTGGGGATGCTAAAGGGTGCTGGCCCCGTGCTGGCTCCGGGGCATGCGGCTCGCTCCAGCTGGACGCCAGCCCTGCTCGCAGCTCCTCCAGCCTCCTCGTGTTTAATTCCGGGCGTTCTCTCGGCCGTGGCCTCGCCGCGTGCTGCCTGCTTGGCACTGGCTGCCCGTCGTGGCTGGCAGACAGCAGAGCGGCTCGGGAATGTCTGTGTGACCGCGCCAGGGCCCCGTGTCCTCTGCGGGTGTCGCTGGTCTGTCGCAGCTGGGGGTTTGTCTGTGTCTCTGCTTTCCAGGAGAGCCCATTCCTCCCATGGCACAGCGAGCGGGGGCCACAGAGGGCGTGACAGGGTCTTTCACCCAGACTCTCTCGTGCCCCCATCCTCTGGCTGGATCCGTGCGTGGGCCTCTACCCCAGGCCCTCGGGCTCTCAACCCTTCCCAGGGTGGATGTTCTCTCCAAGGGTCCTGACCTGTTGTTGACAGCCGGTTCTTTTCCCTGGCATTTTCTACATAAGGACATGCTCTGTTCTTCCCAGGATCCTGTCCCCACTGATGGCCAGGTGGGATGTTCCCAGGACCCCTGTCCTGGCACCTGTTCTCCTCGCCTCTGGCCCATTCGGTTGCTGTTGATCTTTCCATGGTATGGGAGGGCGGACCTGTGGAGCGGGGCAGTGGGAGGAGGTGGCTCTGTACCAGCACCGCCAGACACCTTTGGTTCAGACCCTCTGTAGCTGGAGGACTTGGTTCCTCTTCTCTGGGTGGTGAGTGGCCTCCTTCACCCCCTGGCCTATGTGGGGCTGCTGAAGAGCTGAGCCTGACGCAGCCCCTCCTGTGGCAGCGTGCACTTTGTCCCTGTGTCCCATCTCACTCTCTGGTGGTTACAAACAGGTCCTGGACCCTGTGTAGCACCCATGTCAGGGTCCAGCCTGTCCAGGAGCCCCTGGGCCAAGCTTTTCCACCCTGTCCCTTCACCACACCTACCAATAGCCCTGTTCATTAGTGAGCTGGTGAGAAAAAGCTTCCTCCTTTGCAGCCAACCTCCGTGTGTCACAGTCTGCAGCTCCCGAGGGATGGAGAGGCCTCTCCCAGCAGCCTGGGAGGTTCTTGGGCTGTTAGACCACCTTGGCCACACGCACAGCGCTTCCTACCAGCAGCTCTGTGGCAGACCGGGCTCGGTGCTGGCTCCAGTCCTGGCTGGGCTCTCTGGGTGTCGGGGAACAGTGGAGGGTGGGACTGGCAGCACCGGGTGTCGCCTCCTCGGGTGTCGCCTCCTCGGGTGTCGCCTCCTCGGGTGTTGCCTCCTCGGGTGTTGCCTCCCCGGGTGTCCCCGGCATTGTATCGGTGCAAGCTGCGAGCTGCCCCTCTCGAGGTGCAGAGCTGCTCTGCACAGCCCCAAGGGCTGGCAGCGGTGGCTCAGGGTCTCAGCCAAACCCTGCCTGCACAGCACCAGCCCCATGTCGTGAACTCTCTTAGAGGATCCCCAATGCTGAAGGAGCTTTTCTTCTGCCTCCACATTGCAATGAGGGCTGGGCAGGCTCCCCTTGTGCCTGAGCACCAAAACATGCCCAGGGCTGGGCTGGGCTCAGGGTGAGTGCAGGGTCCTGGTACCCAGGGCTTGTGGCTCTTTGGGGGTGTGTTCAGCTCTGGTTCAGGGGCAGAGCACTCCCAGCTCTGCAGACTGACCCTGTTCAGCTCTCCCAGGGCGGTTTCTGCTCCCCCTTGGCACCCTGGACCAGCTCTCCAGGGTGTTTCGTGTCTGTTAGTCCCGGTGCCGTCTTTCCTTTGCAGTCGGGGGTTAAACGACATGTTGGGGAAAAAACTGTTACCTGGGCCGGGCTCCCCACCACAGCCCTGCTGGAGGGAGGCTTCGTTCTGCTCCTGTGCCTCCCCGGGGGTTGGCGACTGGAGTTCAAGGTTGGGGAAGACTCGAGGGGTGCCCAGGCTCTGCAGCGCTGCGTGTGCTGGACATGTCCTGGCTGCAGTGGCTATTGGGGATGGGGCTGACAGATGGCAGCCAGGTTCAGGGTGAAGCGCTGTGGGGGCAGAGCCAACACCAGCAGCACTTGGAGCCTCATGTGTACCCCGGGAAGGGAGCCCCATTGCTGCACCCCGCCTGGGGCTGAGCTGGGGCTTGCCTGCTCCTCCTGAGAAGGGTCCTATGTCCTGGTTCTTTGCCCTGCCGCCATGGATGGCTGTCCTGGGTAGCCTTGGGCTGGGGGCTGGTGGTGGAGGTGGTGCTGGTGCTGGTGGAGCTGCTCTGATGGTCTCTCCCATCCCATTTCAGCTGCCCTACACGGAGCTGGAGAAGGTGAGTGGCATCGAGGAGGCCAAGCACTACCTGCGGCAGAAGCTGAGGGAGCTGCGCCTCTGAGGGACAGACACCCCAAGACCCAGGCGGGGAGGGGGCATGGCGGGGTGGGTGCAGGCAGGTGCTGCCAGCCCCTCTCCTCTGGGTGTGGGGGGGGACACAACACACATGGAGCTGAGCCTCCCCATCCTGGGGGGCCAGGGGGATATGGGGCTGGGCCATGGGCACCTGCCTTTTGACGTGGGGCTGGGGTAGTGTGAGATTATTTATTGCTGTTAGCAGGGGGGAAGGGGGTGACTCGAGTGGGGCGGTGGGGAGTGTTTGGGTGCTGGGGGGGGGAGGTCTCTCACTGCCCCCCTGCCCTGGCCCTGCCACCCCAGCCCTGTCTGCAAGAGTGGCACCAGGGGGTGTCCCTGTGCCCCCCAACCCCACTGCGGGAAGGCAGGGAGGGGGCTGCGCCTGCCCCCGCCTGTGGGTGCTGGGGGGTCCTGCGCAGGGCAGGGCTGGCGGTTTGCACAGGGGGTGCCCCCCGCGCCGGGAGGAGGGGGATGCCTGGGAAGCGGGGTTACCTTTACAATAAAACTGGTGAAAAGTGTGCAAAGTCTGTTCAGTTTATTGGTACGAGGCAGCGGCGAGGCCCAGCACAGCCCCCCCTGATGCACCCACCCTGTGCCCAGGGCACAGCCCCCCTCTGGGTGCTGCTGCCCCAGCACAGCCGCGGTGCGGGCAGGGGTGCGGGGCTCACACACTACCCCCCCAGCCTCAACCGCTGGGGCCCCCCTCCGGCCCGGCCCGCTGGTTATAAAGCTGTTTATTGCCGTTTAAATTATTGTTAAATAAAAGACGGTGGGATTTAGGCAACACCTGATTGTCTGGCGGGAGCCTAGGGGACCACGGAGGGCTGGGGCAGGGCCAGGACCCACAGCTCTGCTGGGGGGCGGCCGGGGGGCTCTGCCCTGCAGCGCGTTCAGGATGTGCCCGGGGCGGGAAGCCAAAGTCTTGGCCGGGCTCTGAACTGTGTGGGGTCCCCAGCGGGGCGAGGCTGCGGCTGGCGTCTCTTTGGCAGGTGTGTTGTGTCCCCCCCACCCCGGAAGGCATGGGGAGCCACGGGGTGCCCGTCCCCAGCTGGGTGGTGGCGCGGGGGGTCTGACCATGCCACGGGCGGGCAGGTGGCTGGCATATGTTCACACCGGCATCGGCATTTCGTTGTACTCGTCCACACCTTCCCGCTCGTCCAAGATGGGCTCGGCCTCGTCTGCATCCAGCTGCGGGAGCCAGTGGCTGAGCGGGCAGCCAGAGACACCCCCCCTCCCTCACCCAGCACCCACCAGGGACCCCCTTCCCTCACCCAGCACCCATGGGTACGAGGGACCCACCGCCGACACTTACACACTTCATCTCCCGGTCGGTGAAGATACGGCTGAGCAGGCACATGCGGAGCGGCACCGTGAGGATGAGGATGAAGGGGAAGGCCAGGGAGGCCACTGTGGACATGACGGCCCAGAGGACAGCCAGACAGGCCAGCTGCAGCCCGGTGAAGAGGTGCATACGCAGCGTCCGCACCTGCGCAGGGACGGGCGTCAGCACCACAGGGACATGCACACCGCACCCCTGTGTCCCCTCCCGCCCCGGGACATGGCTCCCCACAGCTGCCCCTGTCCCCATCCCCTGACACCCTAGACAAGCCTTTGCCAGAGTCTGTCCCACAGACACCCCTGTGCCCCCAACCCCAGGGTGCTCCAGGCTGGCTGCGGCCCCAGACGAGGGTCCCAGGACCACCCCCTGCCCCCGACCTTTTTGACATAGGTGACGTCGGGGTGGTGCTTGGGGGGCATCAGCAGCAGCTGCAGGCGCTCATAGAACTGGATGCCGTTGAGGGAGGTGACGCCCATGTAGAGGAAGATCCCGAAGAGCACGGCCAGCGGGATCTGCCGCAGCAGGTCCCCGATGACGATGGACAGGCCTGGGCCAGAGCAGGGTCAGCTACGGTGCCCAGGGAAGGAGCACCTTCAGACCCGCCACGCTCCTCCCTGCCAGGTCACCCCCGACACTTGGAGAGGGTCCTGTGTCACTGGTGCCCATGTAGGACACGATTGCCACTCCAGTTTGGCCAGAGCTTAGGACACCCCAGCTCTTGTGGGCACCCCCTGCCCCTTTCCTGCCCCACCGCAGCACCCCAGGGCTGCCCAGCCCCGCCACGGCCACGCAGGACAGAGCAGAGCTGGACCTACCAACAAGCACAGCCACCAGCAGCCCGGTGACACGCTGCTCCTTCACCTCCTGGATCTTGGGCTTGTCCCCCGGCGCCACAGCCTTGCTCATGACAGTGAGGGCGTTGGCGTGGGTGACGGAGCGTACCGTGGCCGCCGCGAGCCAGGGCAGCCCGAAGAGCGCGAAGAAGCCACCCATGGCCACGATGATCAGGAGGTCAAGGTGGAACCCAGAGCCCTTCTGCAGCATCCTCTCCTTCTTGCTGATGATCAGCCTGGGCACAAGGGCAGACCGTTGGCATGGCTGGGCACGGCACGGCATGGAACTGCACAGCTTGGCACAGCAAAGGTTGGCATGGCTTGGCACAGCACAACACAGCACAGCAAAGCTTGGCACAGCTCAGCATGGCTTGGCACAGCACTGCACTGCTTGGCATGGCTCAGCCTGGCACAGCTCAGCTCAGCCTGGCACAGCACTGCACAGCTTGGCATGGCTCAGCACAGCTTGATATGGCTCAGCACGGCACAGCCAGCCCCTCCCGTGCCCTGCGCTGTCCTGCTGGGCCCCCAGCCCTGTCCCACCGCGCTCACGTGGTGATCTGCGTCTCCATGAAGATGAGAATGAAGACAAGGATGGCGGGGAGGCCGCTGGCCACCATCATCCAGACGGGGAAGTCACTCTTCTCACCCAGGGGGTTGATCACCCAGCCCCGCTTGTCCGGGGCCGTCACCGAGAACCCGCTGGGCACGCTCAGCTTCTGTGAGAGGGGGGAGAAACGCTACGGGAGGGCACCGGCTCTGTGCCCTGGCACGCGGCTGCCCCGGAGCGAGGGGTGTGGTGGAGGCACCGGGACCTGCCGCAGCCCGACGCAAAGGGCTGCCGAGTGCAGTGGCAGCCGCAGCGGAGACAGACGGTGCTGCATGCACCAGGAGCCGCTGACCTGCGGGGTGGGGGGTCCTTCCCAGGTGGGGTGGTTCGGTGCTGACCTGCGTGTAGGTGTCCTGGATGCCATAGTCCACCAGCACCATGACGAGGATGGCGATGGGCACCCCAAAGTCACCGATGAGCCGCCGGATCTGGGGGAAGGGCAGCGTCAGCCCAGCCCCAGCCCCTGCCCGTCCGTCCCCCTGCCCCAGCTTAGTGCTGCCCCCAAAGCTGGGCTCACCCCAGGGCCCTATGCAGTGCCCGCGCCGCCGTCCCGCCTGCCCCACGCACCCGTCCGGGGAAGAACCGGCTGTTCTTGAACTTGCGCAGGAAGAAGGCGATGAAGAAGGTGCCGGCCATGAGCACCAGTGAGAGCAGCGCCGTGTTGGGTTGCCCCGTCACCTTGGCCACAACACGGCTGGCTGAGCCGTTGGCCGGGGCCGTGCTGGCATTCCTCCAAGCCTCCGCCTCCGTGCCCGTGCCGTTCGCCCGCAGGCAGCCGTGAAGGGGGTGCTCCTGGAAGATCTGCGGCAGCGCGATGCTCAGGACGGTCCCACCGGCCCCTGCCCCACCGACACTCCGGCCCCGGTGGCTCACCTTAGCCAGTTTGGAGAATGTCTCATAGATGAAGATGAGGGAGATGAGGAAGGCAAAGATCTCCTGGGTGAAGCGGGAGACAAAGCGCACCAGGAAGCTGCCCTCAAAGGCCACCATGACCAGCACAATGAGGATGAGCCAGAAGCCAATCCAGACGCGCCCCACCAGGTACTCCAGGTCGTTGGATGTGCAGAACTGCCAGTGCCATGTGGACAGTCAGACAGATGCAGATAGGTGTCAGCAGGAATGTGGCCGCAGGGCTGGGGCAGAGCCCTGGGCAGTGGAGCAGAGCCCTGGGCAGTGGGGCGGGTAGGACCCTGGCAGGAACAGTGGGGCCAGGATCTGCCCTACAGCACCCAGGAACGTCCCCCCAGCCCGCTCCCACCTGCAGGGCTTGCCCAGCTCTCACCGTGAAGAAAGCCTCCTCGAAGACGAGCAGGGGCCCTGAGAAGCCGATGACGAGCAGGGGCTGGGCGCCCAGCAGGCAGAAGAGCACGCCCTGCAGCGACGTGGAGATGATCAGCTCAGACACCCCAATCAGGTCCTGTGTCTTCTCCCCTGCAGGCAGGACAGGCTCAGGCACAGCCGGCGGGACATGGTCCTTCCTCCCGGCGTCACAGCTGATGGCCTCAGGCCTGGCAGCTCCCACCCCGCAGCACACACACGGGGCAGCACCCACCACCCACACTGGCCGTGCCCAGCCCCAGCAGCGCCCTCGCACCCCCCACCACTCACCCAGCAGCCCCCCAAAGGTGATGGCCGGCGACAGCGCGGCGAAGTAGATGAAGATGACGGCCGCGATGCACTGGGGGTTCAGCGCGTCCCTGAAGTCGCTCAGGTACTTGGGGTACCGCCGCCGCACATCCCGGATCAACCCCCCAAAGGGTCGGCCCGTGCGCCGCAGAGGATCATCCTCCTCATCCTCGCCTTCACCCTCCACCACCTTCAGCTTCAGCAGCGCTGCGCCCCATGGACAGACCGACAGATGGACGGACAGTGAGACCCTGCCAGCCAGGTGCCCCCACCCAGACCCTGCCCTGCTCCTGGCCCTGTCGGCACCTTTCTCCTCGGGGGACTTGGGCTCCAGCAGCAGCCTTCGCTCCTGCTCCTCCCTCTTCTTCAGCATCTCGCGCTGGAAGTGGGCGACGCTGCGCAGCAGCTCCTCACCCTGCACCTCGGAGGGGGGCAGCACCACGCTGCAGTCCAGGAACTCATTGATGGCGTTGAGGAGGTCATGCCGGTCGTCAGCCAGGTACGCGGCCTCGTGGAATTGCTGACGGGGCGATGGCGGGGTCAGAGCACCCGCCCGGGGGCACCACGGGGCCCCGAGCCCAGCCGCGGAGGCACGGCCCCGGCAGTGACGCAGCGCTCACCTTGTCGGACATGAGGGTGGAGATGGAGCGTCCAATCTCATGGTAGTCCATGTGGGTGCTGCTGGGGCCCAGCAGCACAAAGAGGAACCGCACAGGGACAGGCACCTCCAGCACCGAGTCCAGCTCCACCGCCTCCTGCAGCCGCACAAAGGCCATGGTGGGCTGATCCAGGAACTCCACGCAGCCTGGGGACACAAGGGGACACCGAGGGGTTAGTGGGTCTTGCAGGAGCCCAGGGTGCAGTCCCCAAAGCCCCACCACACCCACTCCTCCATACCCACGAGCACCACAGTGGCCTCGGCATTGTCCGGGATCTTCTCCAGCAGCTTCAGCTCATGCTTGGACTTGGAGCGAGTGATGCCGGCCGGAGGTGTGGGGGTGAGGACCTCCCTCTGCAGGGACAGGGCCATGGCAGGGCTGCAGTCAGGGCCCCTCCCAAGGACAAGGAGCAGTGCCAGGCTGGGAGGAAGGCACAGGAAGGGGCTGGGGACATCTGGCTCACCTCCCGCTCCACGTCGACCCGCGTGTCGTGCTCCACGGCGTGGCCGGCGATGAGGGGCTCAGTGACGGCCGGCTCGCTGCCCTCGGCCACGTGGTTGGTGCTGTGGTGGTGCACGAGCAGGGAGCCCAGACTGCCGGCTGAGATGTTTCGGGGGAAGGAGAAGTCCTTCTCATCACTCGGGTGGCTGCGGGACAAAGCCAGGGCTGACGGTGGTGGCCTGACAGCAGAGCAGCAGCAGCCCAGTGCGGAGATCTCTCCCAGCACGCTGCACACCAGCGACCCAGGGGCAGCGAGCAGAGCCTAGCAGAGCAGAGGGGCTGCAGGTCACTGGCCCCTGCGCTGACCTGTGCTTGAGCAGCAGCGCCCGCAGCACGTTGGCGCGGTCCTCAGCCCGGATCTGGTCAGTGATGACCATCTGCTCCACCACCTGGTGAGCCACCCCTGGCAGTGTCTTCTGGTCCAGGTCAAGGAGAACAGCCCCTGTGCAAGCAAGGAGGTGGCTGAGGTGAGCGGGAATGGGGATGGCCCCCAACCCGCGCCCCGTGGGGCCAGCCTGCCTCCCTACCGTGGGACAGGGTCTTGCGCAACTCCAGGAGGCTGCGGAAGGACAGGGAGGCAACGTGTGGCTTGCCCCAGCGGTCCGTCTCCTCCTCCACGTCCTCCTCAAACTTGATCCAGCGTGCCGTTTCCTTCCACTGCAGCTCCTGGTTCTTGTCCACCACCAGCTCGTTCAGCTCCACGAACACCTGCAGCATGGCGCAGTCAAGCACCGGCATGGTAGGGACACCCCCATGGCGACAGGGCCATGCCTAGTAAGCCCCCTGCTGCGGCGCCCACCCAGCCGTTCCCTCGGTCCTGCGCTGCGCTCTGGCTTCTCCTCTACGCCAGGACCCCCAACCCTGCCCGACCCCCGCGGCAGGACTCCCCACCTCATGGGGCTGCCGGTCCTGCTTGCGGTGCCGGGTGCTGGGCTCCTTGTGGTCCTTGCTGACGTGGACCACCTGTGCCTTGGCGCTCTTCCGGACGAGGTGCCGGCGCACCCCTGGTACGTCCTCGAAGCGGTGACCTGCCAGAGACCAGGAGGATGGCAATGGTGGTGGGCAGGTGACCCGCAGAGCTCACAGCCCTGTGCCCTGAGAGTCACCCAGGCACTGCTTCTCCGGTGCCAGCAGTCACGAGCAAGAGCCGAGGAGGCTCCTGACAGCAGGGTCACCGAGTCCCCTGTGCCCAGGCTCTGCTGCAGGCAGCTTCCCCAGGGAGCTTGGAGGCAAAGCGTCACCCACCACCCTGGGAGTCCCGGTGCTGTAAATCACCAGGGGCTGGTGAGCATGCAGGGGTGGCATCACTGCCACTACCACCAGCTCCAGCTGCCCAGGCACCAATTCCCGGCCGTGCTCCATGTGGGCGTGGACCTGGCCCACCGCTGGCACTCTGGGAAGGGGTCCCCTGTGCTGCACGCAGCCTCTGGAGCACGAAGCGCCTGCACTGCCAGACCCACTGGCCCCAGCCCTGTCACCCCAGCACACAGCTCAGCTCCTGTGTTGCTGACAGCCCGCTACCAGCACGGCCCCCAGGGCACGGGGTGCCCCCACTCACTCTTCATGTAGTCCAGGTCAGCCGAGGCCAACGTCTGGGCCTCCGACTCGTCCGTTGGCATCTTCTGGTACTGGGCCTGCTCGGCACCCGTCATGCTGCCAATCCGCCGCCGCTCGTGCAGGTTGTAGCTACGGTGCCCCGGCTGCGATGACTTGGCAACGGGGCGACCAGGGGACCCGGCCTCGATGGCGGTTGCTTCCTCCGCTGAACATCCCTCCTCCACGTCAGGGCTGCGAGGCAGGTGCCTACCTCAGATCCAAGCTCCTGCTTTGCCTCCCAGCCCCGCTGTGGGGTCCCATGAGTGCCACAGCCCCAGGCAAGCCTCAGCACTGCCCAGTCCCTGCTCACCTGCCTGCCCGGGGGGACCCAGGCCCCTGGGGCTGCCGGGGAGAACCAGGCAGTGCTGGAGGTACCACTGACTCCTCTGCCCGCCGGTCGGTCACCTCGTCCTCCTGCAGAAAGAACTGAGACGGGGCATGTTTGGAACTGGCTGCTGCAAAGCCCAGTGCCTGGGCCACAGGTGCCACCAGCTTTGGCACCCTGGCTGTGCCCAGCCACCCAAACGGGGGGCATGGCTCTGCCCTCCACACCCAGCCCTGCCCTCACCTGCACCGCCTCGGCTGGGCCGGGCTGCAGGAGCTCCTCGGCCGACCGCTCCGTCTCGGTGTCGCACGCCTCATCCTCATCCTCTTCGGCCTCCTCGATGGTGGGGGTCTCACCAGGGACTGAGGCACGGCGGGGCTTCTTCTTGCCCTTTTTTGTCACCCCCTTCTTGCGGCGGGTGTCGGGGGGCAGGTGTGTGGAGAGTGGGTGGTGGATGTGGTGGGACGACTGGCGGTGGTCTGCAGGGGACGGGGGGGTTGGCACCCTGCCTGCTGCCCGCCCGCTGCCCACCCGCTGCCCCCGGCCCCACTCACACTCAAAGTCCTCCTCGCCGTAGCTGCGCCCAGCCTCTTCAGCGTTGCGGGGGTGCGCGTCGCTCAGGATCTCCTCAAAGCGCTCCACGCCTAGTGCCTTGTTCAGGTCCTTCTCCTCCTCTTCCTCCCCGAACACTGGCGAGCCGGCACTCAGCGCCTCCTGCTCGGGCTGCAGGACAGCGGCAGGGCTGAGCAGGCACCCGGCACCGCTGGCACTGCCACCCGCCACGCCGCCAGCACCCGGCGCGCCCCGCCATGCAGCCCCGCAGGACGCGCGCCCAGGACAGCAGGTCCATGGGGTCCCCAAAGGTCCCGCATCCAGGGGATGTGGACCCCGGCTGCGCCCCTGGGCTGGGCACCCACTACACCATCTGCACCCAGCGCCCTCGGCACTGCGCCCCAGTGCCATGCTCCCCCCTTGTCGTCCCAGTCTCCCCAGTCAGCCCAGACCCAGCACCTCCAGTGCCGTGCCCCCACCGTGCACCCCAGACCCTGCACCCGCAGCACCCTATCCCAGCGCTGCTGGGTGCTGCCGGTGCGCCCCTGCTCTGGGTGCTGGCTTCAAGGAGGGGGTGCTGCACCGCCGGGCTGAGGGGACGGTGGCGAGGGGTCCGCGGGTGCAGGGGGTGCGGGGGGGCACAGGGGGGCAGGGCTGGGGTGGGTCTGGAGGAAGGAGGGAGTGTGGGGGCTGTGGGTGCAGGGACGGGGGGCTGCACCCCGGCTGTGCGGGGGGGGTGCGGGGATGGGGGATGCAGGAGGTGAGGGGGCAGGGATGGGGGGGCAGAGTTTGGGGGTGGGGGGATGGAGGGGTGGGGGGTGCAGGAGGGGGGTGCGGGGCGGGGGGTGCGTCCCCGCCGGCCCTACCTGAGTCATGGCGGAGCCGCGCTCCCGCCGCAGCTCCCGCAGCGCTTTATCGGGGCGGCGCGGCCCGGCCCGGCCGGGGATGGAGGGGCGGGGGTGGGGGTGGGGGGGTGGGGGGGCGGGGGGCGGTGGCTCCTTCCCCGGCCTCGCCAAATATTGACGGAGCCGCCCCGCGCCCGCCTCAAGGTGACAGCGGCCCGCAGAGGGCACCGGCTGCGGGCATCGGGCTGTGCCGGTCCCTCCCCGCCGAGATCCGATCCCCCCCGGAACGCACCGATCCCACTACCCCCTCCCCGCCGAGATCCGACCCGCGCGGAACGCACCGACCCGCTGGTAATACACGGACCCCCCCTCCCTGGTAATGCACGGACCCCCCCACCCCCCCGAAACGTACCGCTCCCCCGGTAATGCATGGACGCCCCCGGCAATGCACGGACCCCCCCGGTGCTGCAGAGACCCCGGCACACACAGCCCAGCCTCCCCTCGCCCCCCCGGTAATGAACAGACCCCCCCGGTGCTGCAAAGACCCCGGCACACACAGCCCAGCCGCCCCACGCCCCCGCGGTGATGCAGCGGCAACGCACCGACTCTGCTGTCCGCGACCGACCCCCCCAGCCCCGTGCGCGTTGCGCGCCCCCCCCCCCCCCGACCCCCCGGTGCTGCACGGGTCGGGTCAGGTCGGGTCACCACCCCTCCCGGTAATGCACGGCTTTCACCCCCGCCGGTAGCATGTTCCGTTCCCGGTAACGTGACCCCCCAACCCCAGTAAGGCGGGAGCTTTGCCCCTCCCCAGCACTGCTGGGGCTGCGCTGCTGACCGCCCACCACCCCCGCCATGGCCCCCGCAGACCCGCCCGCAGCGCTGCCCCAGACACCCTCGGTGACCCCCCCAGGATGAGACAGACCCCCGGGGTGGGGACACCAGGGGGACGGTGGCACCCAGATGCGGCGGTGGGGGCCGGGGCGGCGGGGCTGCCACCCTCCTCGGGCACAGCCTGACACCCTGAGTCGGTGCCCGGCCAGGACTGTGCCATGGCCCTAAACCCCACAGCCTCCCCCAGCCCAGCACATCCCAGCACATCCCAGCCTGGGCATCGTGTCCCGAGCAGAGCCGTGGTCCCCTGGTCCCCATCCCCCTGCGGTGACCCCAAAGCCCCCAGCCCTGCCCAGGGCGAGGGTGTCAGGGAACAGGGGCCCCGGCCGATCCCGTGGCACCCGGCGAGGCAGCACCCACCAGCCCGCCAGCCTCCCTGCCCAGACCCCTCTGCACCCCCACGCCCCGACCCCAGGATCCCGCCAGCCCCCAAATGACCTTGGACCCCCCCGCCACCGCCCACGTCGTCACGGCGCCACACATCCCTGCCATGCTCCTCCGGTCCCGCACCCGGGGCAACAGCCAGGACCCACTTGCTGAACCCGCCTCGCCCCCAGCCCGGCGTGACCGCGCACTGGTGTGACCGAGCACCCACAGCCCAACGTGCGCCACGACCCAGGGCACCCTGCCAGTGGTCAGCGGGGCTGAGTGGCTCCCGACCCCATCCCAGGGCGATGCCTCCTGTCCCCGCATGCTCCCTTGCCCACGGGACGCCCACGGCTCCGCCGGGCCCAGTTTCAGCTGCAGTGGGGTCGGTGCCCCTGGTCGGTTGCTGGCGGGACGAGGGAGCTGCCAGCCTGGGCGAGGCCGCGGCTTACCCGGGAGCCCAGGAGGAAATCCATGGGTGGCAGAGCTGCGAGGACGGGGCCGTGTGTCCCATCCCCGGTCACGTGCGACGGGGACTTGCCCAACGGCATCGGGCAACCACCCAGCGCAGCACAAAGGGTTAATCATTAACAGCTCTCGGGCAGCCCCGCGGACCCACAGCGGGCGCAGCACTGGCACCCACTGTGCACGGCTGGGGCGGGCGAGCGGCACCGGCAGAGCCGGCAGCCCCGGCCCAACGCGTCCCAGCAGCACCTGCCCAAAGGGCACCCACTGCCCCCGCCTCGGGAGGGCTGCGGTGGGCACGGCCCTGCCCCACGGCTGGCCCACGGGGCACCCCACGGCAGTGCAGCGTGGTGGGAGAGCCATGCCACGGCACCCCGCACCCGGCCAGGCCGCGGTCACGGCCCCACCATGTTCCCCCAGCTGCCGTGGGGCCGTGCCCACCCGCCCCCGCGGCACTTACGCTCTGGAAGGCAGAGGAGACGATGTGGTGGATCTCGGAGGACACCGGGCAGTGGGCCATGGCGCTGGCGCGGTGCCCTGGCACGGCCGGCTTAGCCCTTCTCCTTCTCACGGGGGCTCAGGGTATGCTCTCGGGGCAGCATAACCTGGGGGAGAGAGGGGTGGGTGGTCAGGGGCAGGGCTGGGGCTCCCCGCCATGCCTGAGGGGTCATCCCCTTCCCCAGGCCCCAGGTGCCACGGCCACCCCTGGGGCGGCAGGGCCCAGGGGCTGCCCCTCCTCAGCCGCCCCGGGGGGAGGCGCAGGCAGGGCTTGGCCCCCGGGCTGGTTTGTCTTGGCCATCGGTGGGAGCGGGAGGTGGAGGGCCAAGACAAACGCCGGGAGGGGAGCGGAGCCGGGATGGCGGGAGGGGGCCCAGGCCCCCCCCGTGGGACTGCGGGCACGCGCCCAGCTCCACGGCAGGTGGGCGAGGAGCCAGATCCCTGCGGCACCGAGTGATCCCCCAGACAGACCCCCGGTAACCAACACGCCCCGGAGCCCCGCGAGCCCCCCAGCACCCCGCACTCCAGCCCCCACCGGCCATCTTCATCCCACACTTGCCCCTCGGCAGCTCCCTGGGAACCCGGCTGACCCCCTCTGGCACCGTCGTGGCGGGTTTATTGCCACGGGAGGTGGCTCCACGTGACGGCGGGGACCGAGGGGAGGGTGGTGACGGATGACTGCGTCTCACATGGGTGGCTCACCATCACCATCCTGTCACCATCCCCGGCACCCCTCCCGCCACCCCGGGGTGCCAGCGTGGTGGCCGTGGCTCGAGGAGCCTGACCGTGGCCACCGGATCGCACCTTCTCCTTGGTTTGGCGCTGCCCGTCTCTGCTGCTCCTTAACCCCGCTCCCCAGCGGGGCCGGAGCCAGCCCATCCACATTCCAGCCCCGCAAGCACGGATTAGCCGACGTGCCACACTGCTCTCCCGGGGCGCCTGCCAAGGCGCAGCCGAAATTGCCCTCTTACTCGAGATGGAGACCCTGACATGCCCAGAGGGGCTGGCTGCGGCCCCCCTCCGCGGCACGGGTGGCAGGGAGCCACGGCAGCATGGCTCCAGTCTCACCAGTGCACCTGCCCAGCCCACTGGGGTTGGAATGGTGGGGGGAAGCAAGCCGGTGCCTCCACTCCCTCCTCCAAGCGGACCCAGGACCCCCAAAAAGCCCTTGCTGGGTGACTCAAGATGGGTGCTGAGGGGTCCCAGCATGCCCAGGGTCCCATGCGACTGCATCCCACCCAGCCCTGAGGACTGGGACCAGTAAATGGGGCGTGGAGGGCTGCCTAGTGCTGGTGAGCAGGGGGCTCTGGGGCACCGAGGCGGGGGACAGAGCCCATGGGGAGGGTCAACGGCATCGAGTGACCAGCCGGGCACAGCCAGTGTCCCGGTCCCCACCAGCATCACGCCTGGGCTGAGCTCCCCACAGGACAGTGCCCCTGTCCCACCCGTCGCGGGGACGTGGCGCTGGGCCACCAGGGCCAGTGGGTGCCAGTGCCCCGGTGCGGGACAGCACCCGCCGCTCCCGGCCCTAAGCAGCTTTTTGGGTTTAATCCCGCTGGCAGCTCGCGGGGATTAGAGCCCCAGGAACACATCGGGGATTGTTCTCAGGAACGTCGAGCTGGGAAGTGGCCCCGCGCCACGCTCACACCAGCTCTCAGTGCAGGGCAGATGGGTGCCAGCCCCTTGCCTAAAGCTGGGGACTCCTGGCACCCACCAGCCCCTTGCCCAAGGCTTTGGCGGTGCCACCGCAGGGACCCGGACGGTGCCAGGCCTGGCCATGCTGGGGATGCGTGGCGCCCGGCAGCCGGTGGCCTGACCCTGTTGGAAAGGGTGACTGCCTGTCCCCCCCGGGGCGGGGACTTCTGCTTTCCGTGGTGGCGGCTGAGTCAGCCGGCCAGCACTGCCGGGCAGCCACCCGGGAACTGCTCAGCCACGGCCGGGCAGAGGGCCGGGAACGGCTTGTGCCAGCCCTGCAGAGAGGAGCCTGGAGCCAGCCCGTGCCAGGAGCACCCACGGCTGCCCTGGGCACCATGCTGGGTTGGTGCCCAGCTGCTCCGTGGCCAGCACCGCTCCCCGGGGAGCCCCTCTGTCCTGAGACAGGGAGGGGACAGGTCCCGAGAGCCGAGATGCCCAGCAGCCGTGGGGGTGCCCCATTGCAGCTCTGCTGGTGCCGGTGCTCAGCTCCATGCCACCGACGCCACGTGGCTTCGGGCACCGGCACAGCCATGCTGCCACCACCTCGCCCGGCTCCGGCCCCACATGCTCCGGCTGCGCCATGCGGGGCCAAGCTGGCAGGTGGGCCAGGGCAGTGGCCGCGCCAGCGCCGGCCACACTGTGCCCCGCCTGCGGCCTCCCGGGTCGGCGGCGCAGCACAATGGCCCGTTGTGCGCGGGAACGGGCCGCTCCGATAAGCGGGGCAGGTCCGCAGATACGGCCACAGGCTGCCAACGCCGCGCCGCTAATGACGGGCTGGCTGCGATCAGCGCCAGCCGGCTCGGCGGCTCCCGGAATCACATTCCTGGGACCGGCCCCGGCCTGCCCGCCTGATCCGCTGAGGCGATTAGAGGGCCCAGCCCCACGCCCCACACCGTGGGGGCTGCCCCACGGGGACCCACGCGCCCCCTGGTCCCGCCACCGGCACCACGCGGTTGAGCCAGGTGGGAAGGGAGGCAACACCCGTCCCAGGCAGCCGCCCACGTTGGGGCATCCCCAGCTGCAGCATGGACTGAAACCCCACAATGGGGACAGGACGGGAAGCCCCGGGGCAGCGGAGAGCAGCCAGAGCCCAGCTGCCCTCTCCCCTGTGCTGGTGCCCCCGGCGGCACCGTGCCTCCTCACACCACCGTCATCCAGGCATGGAGAAGGCGCATCCCTCACCGTCCCCTTGGGAACGATCCGTGCCCAATTTCCAGTGAAATCGCAGCAGGATGAGCCTGGCACGGGTCGGGCTGTGCCCATCACACCGGGCAGGATGGGCTCCCCCTGTTGCCATCAGCCGCCGTGGGGAGCACGGTGCGGCACAGACCCACAGCCAGCGGCAGGGAGAGGGTGGTCTGGCACAGAACCAGCCCCAGGCACTGGGAATCAGGGGAGCATCAGCACAGGCACCGGCAGCATCTGCACTGGCCACGGGGAGCACTGGGCATCGTGTGGGTGCCACGAGGGGGTCCTGGCAGAGCCACTGTGGCACTGGCACCGCCCCTGGGGCTGCACCCACAACCGCTCCCCCAGGGGCAGCACCCCAAGGCAGAGCTGCACCCGCACCCTGGTGGTGCCCAGGCTCTGCCACGCCACCGGGCAGCTCGGCAGCCGTGCACCAGCCTCTCGCCTGCACAGGCATGGCACAAGCCTCTGCACCCCAAA
Source organism: Bucorvus abyssinicus (assembly GCA_009769605.1). Classification (NCBI taxonomy): domain Eukaryota; kingdom Metazoa; phylum Chordata; class Aves; order Bucerotiformes; family Bucorvidae; genus Bucorvus; species Bucorvus abyssinicus. The sequence goes on along the minus strand of CM020028.1, from coordinate 9,950,609 downwards.
ATGGAGAGCAGCACCAGGGGAGCCCCATGCTCCCGTTCCCCTGCCCAACCCTGAGGACCTGAGGGCAGCAGCCCACCTAGAGCCCCCACAGCCCCTCTCTTCCTGGCAGCCCAAGGGCCGGAGGCTGCCGGAGGTGGGGTGCTCCAGGCAGGCGGTGCAGCCCCCCTCCACACCGCCGAGCACCCAGCGCCAGTCCCACCACCCCAGCTCCATGGAGTCCGCGTAGCACTGGCTGGTTGCTCCCGCTCCCCCTGCCCTGCTCACCTGGCTGCTCCAGGACCCCCCCAGCAGCTCCCACAGCCCCAAGCCCCTCTGGGCTGCGCCCCCCGGCAAAGGGGGTCCCGCAGCCCCCCATCACTGCGGGACGGAGCTGGGCCAGGACAACGCGCCTGCCCCGGGACAACGCGCCTGCCCCGGCAGAGGTTTTCTAGACGCTGCAACTTTAGAAGCCGCCACCAAAAATATCCTCCCACCCTGCACCCCCCGCCCCGCGACCTCGAAACCACCGGATCCGGGAGATGAATCACAGCACTGCGCGGTTCCTCACCCACGCCCACGCCACCGCCGTGCCCGGGCCCTGGACCCGTGGCAAGGGGACAGCGGGCAGGGTAGGCACAGCCCCACGGACCCTGTGGGATGCAGCTCAGGGACGTGGTCCTTCCGCCATGGCTGCCAGACCCCCGTCACCCACTGCCACGGCCCCCTCAGCCCAGCCCTGGAAAGGCCAGGACCCTCCCCGTGTGGCACCGGACATCCCGTGTGGCTCTGGACTCTCCTCCAGCCAATGGTCCCTGCTGCCATCCCCATCCCAGCCTGGGGACGGGGCAGGCTCGGCAGCCTCCCTGGGTTACCCACTGCCCCACCGCCAGGCTCCACGTGCCACCCTGGCAACACGCACCGGCACTGACCCCTTGGTCTCTGGCAGCTGCCGTAGGGGGCCTGGCCGCAGACCCCCACACTGTCATCCACGGCAGGGCTGGGGGCCATGCACCCAACCCCCCACCCACCCACGGCTGGGGAGCTGTGAACCCGCTGTGCCACTCCCCAGCCCCAGTGCGTAGTGCTGCCCCACTCACCCCATCGCCCGCCGACCTGGCACGGCTGTGGCTCCCGCTGCTGCCGGCTCCCTGCAGAGGCTGCTGGGTGCCCAGCCAGCGCGTGTCACCCAGGACCAGGATCTGCCACGGTGGGTGATGAAGTGGGGCCCTCCGCCAGCGCGGCCGAGCCCCTGCCCTCTCCGTGGGGCTGATGCGGGGCTGGGGCCAGCGGGCAGCCGCTCTCTGCCCTGCTGTGCCGTGAGCTGCCGAGTGCCGGCCGGCGCTGGGAGCTTTTATACCGTCGCAGGAGAAAAAAAATCATCGGCAGCAGCGACGGCGAGAGCCTTTGTTTCGGCAAGCCTCACCAGGCCACTCTATCCAAACAGAGCCACAGTGCCAAGTCCCGGGACGGCTCCTTGGGCAGCCCCACCTCCGCACCACGGCTCCCGCTGGGCACGGGGGCAGCCAGGGCGAGCGCTGGCGGCCGGCAAGCACCAGCTGAGAGGCCAATCTCCTGCCCCATGGCAGGGGAATGTGGGGGGATGTAACCCCACAGCCCCACGGGTGAGGGCGGGAGCAGGCACTGGGGGCTTCACCCACCCGGGATCCCGCATGGGGACAGGCAGTGGGACATGTTGGGCGAGGGCTGTGGGGCAGACATGGGGCAGAGAGCGAGGAGGAGCCCCCCCACACCAGCCTCGGTGCCCCCAGCAAGCCCCGGTGCGGCGTCCTCGGGCAGCCAGCCCGGTCCCTGCGGCCACTGGGTCCCCTCTAATGACAGGGCTGAGCATGTGGGGGATGCGCCAGGGACGGCAGCCAGACCCCCCCACCCCCGCAACGTCCCTGCCTGCCTCGGGGAGCCCCGGCGGGGCCAGGGCGGAAGAGCTGCCCGCAGGGAGTCGCAGGCACTGGTGCCAGGAGGGTTGTTAGGGCAATCAAATCCTGCGCTCGTGGCAGCCCTTGAAGCGGTGCAGCGACCCCGAAGGGTCCCGCAGCCCATGCCCAGAGCCGCTGCATGGGGGGACAGATCCCCCCTGCAGCCCTGGCGACCACCACCGACACAATCCCCCCCACCCCGACCCTGGAAAAATCCCATCTCCTCAGCCCAAATCAGAGACCACGGGGGTCTCACCGGCAGGCAAAGCCCCGTTTGCCGCTGGGGACCGGCTCTGCCCACGTCCCTGCCTGCATCAAGCAGTTCAGGGGCGGCCATGGGTGCCGTGACACTGAGACCTGCTGTCCCCCTCCCTGGGGACCCGACACTGGGGGCCGTGGGAGCCCACGCCAGCGCACCCGTGGGAGAGCAGTGGGGCTGGCCCCGTGCCCGGCGTTGCTCAACCCCTGGCAGCGTTTCGCAAGCAGGCAGAGCCTCTCGCCACCCAGCGCGGCACATGGCGGCTCCCGGCAAGCGCGGTGTCAGGCGGGCGTGAGCCCCTCGGCAGCAGCTTGGCACCACGAGGCCATGGGGACACTCCGGGACAGGGTAGAGCTGCATGACGCTCCCTTCACTCGGCACCACGCTCCGGTACGGGGTGCGGGACGGCTGTGCCCGGTCGATGGGGCTGCACGTGCCAGGGTGGCTGCTCGGCCCCACATTTCTCACCTGCTGAAGGTCGCTGTCGGGATCAGGAGTCAGGAGGGAAGCGCATGGACCTGCCTCGTGTCACTAGAAAATGAAAAGACACCGAGGGCTGAAGCACGGCGGCGGCGGCACGACGCCGGCTCTCCCACTTCCCACCCCACCCTGGGACAACTGGTGCCCCGAGAACTCGGACCAGCGCCGTAGCGCTGCCAGAGCCGCCCGGGAACACCCTTACAGCTGGATCCAGCCCTGGGGGGTGGAGGGAAGGGGCCGAGGTGCGACGCCCTGGATGGCAGAGCCGCGGGAGCCGGGGGCGGGTTGGCAGGAGGGGGGTCCGTGAGGTGCCAGGGGGGTGCCAGCAGCGGGGGGTGCTGCTCCCACCCCAGCGGAAGGACCTCGGAGCGCGTGCTGGGACGAAACACGGTGTGCGAACCCCCAGGCTCCCCGCCCCAGGGCCACCCTCAGAGGCCGGGCCCAGCTGGGGGTCCCCGAGGCGGCAGTGGAGGGGAAGCGGGACCGCGGCCGGACCCTGGGACTCGGGGCCCCGGGAGGAGCCGCCGGGGCTGTGCCACGATCGCGGGGGCCCGTCCCGAGGGGCTGAGGCGGGCCCGGGGCTTCCGTGGCCGGTCGGGACAGGACGGGAGGAGGCGGGCGGGACACGGCGGGGAGTGAGCGGGGACAGCGGGGAGGGAGCGGGGACAGCGGGGAGGGAGCGGGGACAGCGGGGAGGGAGCGGGGAAAGCACCGTCGGGGCACGGGCAGCACCGGGCGGGCGGACAGCACCGGGATCGGACCGGACCAGCCCCGCCACTGGAGAGTCCCAACCGCTTACCGGAGAGTCCCGCCGCGCCGGGCGGGTCTGCGCGGCCCCGCGGGGCGGAGAGACGGCGGCAGCAGGAGCGCGCCGGGGCGGGGCGGCACCGGGCGGGTGACGGCACCGGGCGGGTGGCGGCACCAGTCTCGGCACCGGTCCCGACACCGTCCGCAGCGGGCGCGGCCCCTGTCACTCCGCAGAACCCGCAGGGAACCTCGTCACGGCCGGTTCCGGTGCCACGGTGCCGCGGCTTGGGGTGGGGCGGGGGGCGGAGCGGGCGGCCCGAGGATCGAACCCGGAACCCCGGTGGCGGGGGGTGGAGGGGGGGAGGAGGTGTGGCTGGAGGCGTGGCCAGCGTCGGGAGGCGTGGCGGAGGGGGCGTGGCTGCGCGGGGGCTGCCGGGAGGCGTGGTGGAGGGGGCGTGGCTGCGCGGAGGCTGCCGGGAGGCGTGGTGGGGGCGTGGCCGGCGCGTGGGCTGCCGGGAGGCGTGGCGGAGGGGGTGGTGGCGGGGCCGGTAGCGGGAGCGGGACCGGTAGCGGGAGCGGGACCGGGGCGGCGGGGCCGGAGCAGAGGGCGGCGCGATGCAGAAATACGAGAAGCTGGAGAAGATCGGGGAAGGTGCGGGGGGACCGGGCTGCGGCCGGGACCGGGCGGGGGAAGGCCCGGGTCGGTACAGGGGCTGGGGGGCCAGGGCCGCGGGGCCGGTGCAGCGGTGACCCAGCTGCCCGCAGGCACCTACGGGACCGTGTTCAAGGCCAAGAACCGGGAGACGCACGAGATCGTGGCGCTGAAACGGGTGCGGCTGGACGATGATGATGAGGTGAGGAAGGGGGGACTGGCGCCGGGGCTGGGGCCACTGCCGGTACCAGGGCTGGGGGCCGGTATCGGTACCACGTCCGGCCCCCCGACCCCCCCCGTCTCTCGCAGGGCGTGCCCAGCTCGGCGCTGCGGGAGATCTGCCTGCTCAAGGAGCTGAAGCACAAGAACATCGTCAGGCAAGGCGGGGGGGGGGCGGGGGGTGCTGCCCCCTCCCTGGAGTGTCCCCGGGGCCCGGGAGAGCCCCGTTCCCCTCTAGGGGGTGGGGCTCAGGTTCCCCCCTTCCCCTCGCAGGCTCCACGACGTCCTGCACAGCGACAAGAAGCTGACCCTGGTCTTCGAGTTCTGCGACCAGGTGAGCGTGGTGCCGGGGCCGTGCCGGGGTCACTGCTCCCGGCCCCTGACACGGACCCTGCTCCGTCTTCCCAGGACCTGAAGAAGTATTTCGATAGCTGCAACGGGGACCTGGATCCGGAGATCGTCAAGGTGCGTTTTAGGGGGCGCCCTGAAGCCCTGGGGGACAGAGCGCTCACCCAGCCCAGGCCGAGACCCCTCCCACGGCATGGAGGGGCTGACGCTGGGGTTCCCCTGCACTCTCCTCCTCAGTCGTTCATGTACCAGCTGCTGAAGGGCCTCGCCTTCTGCCACAGCCGCAATGTCCTGCACCGGGACCTCAAACCCCAGAACCTGCTCATCAATCGGGTGAGGGCCAGGCGGCAGCCAGGGTTGTGGGGGGTTGCAGTGGGGAGCAGGCAGCAGCTGTTCCCCAGCGCATGGCTCCATCTCTCCCTCGTGCTCCTGGTCCACGGGAGAAGGTGAAGGGCCTGGAGCGGTGGTGGCTGCGTGTCCCCTGGGCTGACACGGTGCTTTCCTGCAGAACGGGGAGCTCAAACTGGCTGACTTCGGCCTGGCCCGCGCCTTCGGCATCCCCGTGCGCTGTTACTCTGCGGAGGTGAGCCGGGGGGGCCGCGTGTTCTTGGACAGGGGCTCGGCCGTCCCATCCCCGGCTGCCTGAGCATGGCCCAGTCCCTGCGCAGGTCGTCACACTGTGGTACCGGCCCCCGGACGTGCTCTTCGGTGCCAAGCTCTACTCCACCTCCATCGACATGTGGTCAGCTGGCTGCATCTTCGCAGGTAGTGCTGGGGCAGGGGGCTGCCGGGTCTGGGGGCTGCCGGGTCCATGGGGCCTGGGGGCCCATCCCCTCTCCCCTCCGCAGAGCTGGCCAACGCGGGGCGGCCCCTCTTCCCAGGGAACGACGTGGACGACCAGCTGAAGAGGATTTTCCGATATCCTTGGGGTGTTGCAGTGGGGAGGGGGGCTGCCCCCCTCTCCTGGGCAGGGCAGCGGGAGGGGGCCCTGCCCAGGTTAGGGGTGTGGGCTGGGTGATGGGTGCCTCCTGCGGGTGGCCCTTGACCAGTGCCATCCCCACGCTGCTGGGAACACCCACGGAGGAGCAGTGGCCGGCCATGGCCAAGCTGCCAGACTACAAGGTGAGGCAGGGGTGAGCCAGGGGGGTTCCAGGGCAGTGGGGGTGGCTGGGGCTGACCTCTCTGTCCCCAGCCGTACCCCATGTACCCCGCCACCACCTCCCTGGTCAACGTGGTGCCCAAGCTGAATGCCACCGGCCGGGACCTGCTGCAGGTGAGTGCGCCTCCTGCCCACTTCCCCGGGAGGCTTTTTGGGGTGGGTGCCCCCTGCCTCGCAGCCCGTCTGGGGTGGGTGTGGGGTGGGGGGCCCCTGTCTCACCTCCCAGCCTCACCTCTTACCCCCAGAACCTGCTGAAGTGCAACCCTGTGCAGCGGATCTCAGCGGAGGAGGCTCTCCAGCACCCCTACTTCACAGACTTCTGCCCTCCCTAGGGCCCCCCCGGCGCTGAGCCCCACCCCGGGGCAGCACCCCGGCTCCTGGCGCGCTCCCAGCAGCGGGGGGAAGGGGACAGCCCACATGGGACTGCGGGGGGACAGTGAGGTGAGGTGCCAGCACCCCAGAACTGCAGCCTCCCCCACCCCCTCGGTATTTATTAGGTTATTATTAGGTTTTTAACCCAATGCCGCCCCGGTTCTGCCCCGGCTGTGGGGTGCTGGCACGACCCCCCCAGCCCCATGGCAGGGCCGGGGCTGCTCCAGGGGGTGGCTGGGAGCACACAGATATCCCCGCTCCTTGGGACACAATGCTGGTGGAGGGGCAGGACCCTCTGGGACCAGGTGTGGGGACCCTGGTGAGGTGGGAGCCCCCCCATCCCTCCTCTCCCTGCTCCCCCCAGGACCCTTCCCTGGCTGGGGAGGGGCTCCTGGGTGCCAGCTCCCCTTGGTGGGGGGGCCACCCCGTTTCTTTTCTACCGTGCTGCTGTATGTGGGTGAACGTGTGTGTTTGTTACCTCCATAAAGCGCTTCCCTCCCCCCAGCACCTGCCTCCTTCTTCCTGGGGCACCAGGGACCCCCCCGGCAAACACCCTCCCCCCTCCCCAGCACGGTCCCTGCTCTGCCCACCACCAGCAGAACAGGAGCCAGAGCCTGGGGCAGGTTTTTAATGGGGTGGGGGGCCGCAGCGAGCAGACGTCGCACGTACAGCGCAGGGCGGGGGGTCGCGGGCACAAGCAGCACATGCAGGTACACGGAGCAGAGCCGGGAGGGGTCCTGCCACCCCCAGCCCCCCCCACCCACCCCCACCCCCTCGGTGGGGTTGTCCCCGGAGCAGAGCTTCTCTGGGGGGTCCCCAGAGCGTGGTTCCTCGGGGCCTGGCACCAGCCCTGCAGCAGCGCGGGGGCCCTGTGGCAGTGATGGGGTTCTGCTGCCAGCGCCCCCCCCGCCCCCCCGGCTCAGCCAGGGGGTCGCGGCTGGGCCCTCAGCAGGGGAACTCCTCGAAGGCGCCTACAGCCGGGTGACGAGGTAGCACGTTCGGGGCGAAGCTGAGACTGTCCGGGCGGCAGCGCAGGGTGGGCCGGGGGCTCTGGGGACGAGGTGGGGGGCGGTCGGGGGGGCAAAGGCTCCCCAAGCCCCAGCCGTGCTGCAGCTGCCGTTGTTGCCCCCCGCATCTGGCCATGCTGGGGAGGTCTGCCCTGTGCCCCCACCCCACGCACGCCTTGGGCTGCCCCAGGAGTCCCCCCAGCTCCAGAGGGGCCCAACACACAGCCTGGCTGTCCCCCAACCACCCCCACCCCCCACCCCCCCCGCTAGTCCCGAGTAACCAGTCTCCCCCAGGACCAGGGTCCCTCCTGCCCCACAGTGTCCTGGGGTGGTGGTGGTGGGGAGGTTGGGGTGCCCCTGCCCAGCTTGGGAGGGGAGGCCTGGGTGGGGAGGTGGGTGCCAGGGAGTGATGCATGAGGATGGGAGCCGAGCTGGCGAGGGGGGTGACCCCCCCCACCGGCTGTGGGGATGATGCCAAGAAAAGCCTGGGATGGAGGGAGGGGGTGCAAGAGGAATTGGAGGGGTTCCCTGCCCGGGGGTGGGTTCCAGCCCCACAGCGAGGCTGTGTCTGTGCCCCCCTCGCCCCTCGCTGTGCCCTGGGGCTGCCCCCACCCCGGGATCTCTACCTGGGCCCCGGAGGGAGCGGGCCTGGGGGACTGCCCGGGACCGCTGGGTGCTCCTGGCAGGATGGACGGACGGACGGACGGACGGACAGAGCAGCGGGTGAGTGGGAGATGGTGCCGGTCGTGGCGGGAGCAGCAGATGGGTGGGATGAGGTGAGCGGCCCCCACCCCGTGCCGGCTGTGCCAGGGGAGGGGGTCGGGGGGGGTCTCAGTGGGGGTTGGTGGTTACCAGGGTGCTGCTGTCGCTCCTGGGGCTCCTCTTCCTCTCCCGGTAGAAGCTGAGGAGCTTGTCCCGGAACACCTGGGGGAGATGGGTCAGAGCCCCCCGCCCCCAGCAACCCCCCCAGCCGTGGGGCAGTGTGGGGGGGCCTGGGGGCCTCACCTCATACAGGTAGTCAAAGATCTCCAGGATGGTGAGGAGGCTGGCACCGATGAAGAGCCCCATCTGCCCCCCGATGTCACCTGGGCAGGAGGCAGGCATTAGCGGGTGGGCTGTGCCCCCCCCCCACCAGACCCCCACCCAGAACCCCCTCTGGTGCTCACCCAGCAGCCCCGCCACCTCGTACGCCTTCTTCTGCTCGATCATCTCGTAGTTCAGGGCCTCAAAGAAGATGTCCAGGACCAGCACGTTGTCCCTGGGTGGGGACAGACGGAGCCGGGATGGATGGGTGAGCCATCAGGGGCACCCCCAGATGGGGCAGGGGGCCATGGTGGCATGTGGCAGAGCCCAGGGATAGGCTGGCACAAGGATGTGCTGTGCCATCCCATAGCATGCTGTGCCATGCTGTGTCGTCCCATAGAGTGCCATGCCAGGCCATGCCATGCTGTGCCACGCTGCATGGTTTTCTCTGTGCTGGGGCAGGTTTGCACAGGAGAGGCAGTGCCGTGCCATGTCATGCCATGCCGGTTCACATGCACCGAGGATGCCGTGTGGCTATACCGTGTCATGCCGTGCTGTGCTCTGGCGGGGCGGTGGCTCAACGCGGTGGTGGTGGCAGCGGTGGTGGTGATGGTGGTGGCAATGGCTCAGTGCAGTGGCAGTGGTGGTGGCGGTGACAGCGGCTCAGTGTGGTGGTGGTGGTGATGGCAGTGGCAATGGTGGTGGCAGTGGCTCTGTGCTGGCGGTGGTGGTGATGGCGGCGGTGGCAGTGGCTCAATGTGGTGGTGGTGGCAGTGGCTCAGTGTGCTGGCGGTGGTGGTGATGGCAGTGGTGATGGTGGCGGTGGCAGTGGCTCAATGCGGTGATGGTGGTGATGGTGGTGGCGGTGGTGGCACTCACGCGATGTACTGCTCCGTCTTGTTGAACTTCTTGGCCAGGTACCTGGCGGAGGCCTTGCTGGGGATCTTCACCATGGAGAGCTCTTTGCCGTAGCGCACCATGGCGCAGGGCGTGCGGCACGCACAGTACTCACTGTCCTTCTTCACCAGAAAGTCTGGGGGGGATGTGGCTGGGACCGGGACCACTGGGACCACGTGGCCGGGACCCTGCCTGCATGGGAGCATCGGGCTGCTCCGAGGATGGAGCCCAGGCTCCGGCCAAAGCCTGGGTGGTGGGTGCTGGCAGCACGGGACAAGCATCCTGCCGGCGCTGCCGGCTGGGACCAGCGTGTCTGGGTCTGAGCCCGCAGGGACAGCATGGACTCCCCCACAGCAAGGGCATGGGGACACCAGGGACATATAAGGGGCGCACGAGGGTTCCCGGAGGTGAGGCCCTGGGTGGCGCCGTGGTGGGCAGGTGCCGCCGGTACATACCCAGCGCGGGGTCGGCGCACTCCTTGTACTGCTCCGGGGTGCAGACGTTGGCGTTGCCTGCAGGGCAGGTGGCGGTCGCAGGGGCAGGGGGGTCTCCCCACCGCCCCGTCCCTGTGGCGGCCGCCCCCGCCTCCATCCCCGACCGCATCCCCGGCTCACCCGGCATGTGCACCATGCGGCAGTTGCAGTTCTCGGCCAGGTAGCGGGTCTCGCAGTCCAGGCGACAGGCCGTGATGCTGTAGTTGGTGAAGAATTCGGACTCGATGGGGGTGGCTTTGCAGTCCCCCCACGGCGGGGGCAGGTACACCAGCTGCCGGCCGCCGGCTAAGGAAAACTCGGCGTCCCCGGTGTCCCGGTCCCGCGCCACCCACCTCACAGCCCACCCAGGGGGCCTTGTGCCTCGGGCAGAGCTTGTCCAATGCGGCCGGTGCTGGGGGGGTCACGCCACCCCAGAAACACCGCTGTCACCCCTGCCCCTCCTCACCGGGCATGGAGAAGGGTGTCAGGGATGGTGTCACCTGCACCTGGCGCAGCAGCGGGCGGGAAGGGGCTGGGGAAGGGCTGGCACATGGCACCAGCAGGGACCAAGCGGGAGCCAGATGTGTGGGGTGGGGGTCGGCATGGACCCCCGCACTCCCCAAGGAGGCCGATGTGGCTGTACCATGGCCAGTGCAGGGATCGTGCTTGGCAAAGGGGCGGCGGGGCTCAGCAGGGCACCGAGGGCCACAGTCCCACCGCCGCCACCGCGCTCCCTGCCGCCCACACCGCCAGTGCCAGCACACATGGAGACACCCACTGGAGGCACCTAAATTTAGGTGTCTGGCTGTGCGGGCTGGATGCCGCCCCTGCCGCCGAACCAGTGCCAGGAACCGGTGCCAGGAACCGGTGCCCGCAGCGGGGTTGACTGGTCCCTGCGTGGGGCTGCCCCACACCGCAGCAGAGCTGCTGCTCCGGTGGAGCGGTACCTGCCGTTCGGCATGGGATGGCACGGCTCGGCACGATGGGATGGCCACGGCTGTGCCGGGACCGCCCGAGCCCCAGGGTGGGCTGTGCCCCCGCGGCCCCCCCGGATACCCGCTGCTGCTGGCAGGACACGAAGGTCTGGAAGCCGGGGGCCACGCCGAAGCCAAGCTGGTCGATGAAGGGGGGTTCCTCCTGGCTGTGGATCTGCACCTTCACCCCCGCCTCGTAGGAGGTCTCATCTGGAAGGCAGGGAGGGCGTCGGGGTGCGGGGCATCAGGGCTTGGGGTAGCGGGCGGGGCGGTGGGGCGGCCCTCACCCGTGTCCCCCCAGACGGGCAGGTATTCCTCTTGCTGGACGTTGAGCATCAGCTCGAGCCCGTTGCCCGCGCCGCCCTGCAGCGTGGTCAGCACCTCCCGGCCCGGCCCCCCCGGGTTGAAGGTGTAGCACTTGCCCAGGCGGGTGAAGATCTGCAGGGACAGGGCAGGACCCTCAGCACCCACCATGGGGACACTTGGGTGATGGTGGCATTGGGGGGCTGAAGGTGGGAGATGGGTCCCCGCTTGCCCGGCACCCACCGAGCGGGGCTGAGGGGCAGCTCCCAGGGACCTGGCATGGCCCCAGGGCAGGATCCCAGAGCCCCACAGGACCCACTGCAGGATCCCAGTGCCCCCAGGGCAGGATCCCAGCATCCCCAATGCAGGATCCCAGCGCCTCATCACTGTGCCAAGGGAATGGACTGGTGCACCCATCCCTTCCCCTTTGGGGCCAGCGTGGGGCTGCGGATGGGGCTGTGGGGTGGTCACTGCTGTCCCCACCCCAGCATGGTGTCCTCAGCTCTGCTGGATCCCACCAGCCCTGCGGGACTCCTGCCCTGTGTCCTATCCCCCAGGGCCCAGCGGCCACCATGGCAGAGGGACAGTCCTTCCCCAGCCCCAGCCAGGTGGGACGTGGGACCCCAGCACCTAGAAGGTGCCCACGGTCCCCCCTGCTCGGGGTTGACCCGCCTCTCCACAGCCCCCCCAGCATGGGGAAAGTCCCCACCAGCCTCCACAGCCACTTCGCAGTGAACACAGACCTACAGCCCCACAGCCCTGTGGTCCCCCGTGACTTGCCGAACACACCACGCTCCCCCATGGCCCCAAGTCTCCCCATGGCCCCATGGGTACCGGGTGAGTGAGAGAAGCCACCATGGTGCAGCATGGTGGGAGCTTCACCGAGTGCCTGGGGACAGGGGACAGGGGGCAGGCAGGTGATGTGCCCCCACCCCACCATTGCTCCCAAACTTGCTCAGCCCTGGTGGTGCTGCCCAAGCCCTTGCCCGAGGCAGAGCCAGCTGTGGCCATGGTGGTGGTGGCCATAGCCATGGTGGTGGCACTCGTGGTGAAGTTCTCGGGACCACAGTCCCACTCCTATGCCAGCAGCTCCTGGCCCAGCCAGAGCACGCTGTGGAGGGTGAGCTGGGAGCACCGGGCGCAGCTGTAGAGGCAGAGGGTGACGGGGGGAGGGCGAGGACGCGGCTCTGTCCCATCCAGCGTGGTGACGCAGGGGTACGCGGTGCAGTGCCAGACGCCCTCCCCAGCCCGCAGCAGGAAGGTACCCAGCGAGGCCCGGACAGCACTGGCCCAGAACAGCCCATGCAGGGTACAGGAGCGGGTGCAGGCGGCCAGGCCGGCTACCCCGGTGCCTCGGTGGCCATGGCCACCCATCCTGCCCGGCACTGCGTCAGCTCTGCAGGGGGATTGGGTTTCAGGACGGCTCCAGGGGCACACGGGCCAGGATGGTGACGGAGACCAGGGCTCAGCTCAGCCATGGCTACAGAGGCGGTCATCCCCACCAGGACCTGGAAGCCTGCCCCACGGCAGCAATCCCAGATCCCCCAGGCACCAGAACCCACAGCCAGGGACCAGCACCCACAGCCAGGGACCAGCACCCACAGCCAGGCCCCCCCAATGCCCTCAGAGCCCCCAGGGACCACACCAGGGAGCAGAGGCACTGCCCAGAGCCCCCAGCGTGACCATGAGCAGCCTCCCAGAGCCCCCCAGTCCCCTTCCCCGCCAGGTACGCAGCACTTCCCACCCCCCCAGACAAAGCCACAAGCCCAGAGCAGACCGGCCCAGAGCAGACCCACCCAGACCCCTGCTCCCCCTCACCTGCCCCCCCATGCACCCGGGGCAGACCCCCATCCCACAGGAGGGCCCATGGTCTCCGCCCCACAGAGGGGCTGCCCTGGGGCACAGGGCGGAGGGCACCGGGGGCTGCAGCCACGGCCCCCCCCAGTCCCATCACTGACCCATGGCCCAGGCTCGGGGGTGGCCCAGGGGGGGCCACGACTGTCCCATGGGGTCAGGACCCCCTGACTCTGGGATGTGCCCCCCGTCCTGCCCCCACTGCGGGGGGGGGGGGCGCTGCTATGGCAACGGGCTGCTCCCAAAAAGGGGAGCCGTCACCATGGCAACACGCTGCCCAAAGAGGAAAGGGGGGGTGGCTGCCATGGCAACGGCTGCCCGGCACAAGGATGTGCTGGGGCCCGGGGCTGGGGGGGACTGGGACGCGGCCCCCGCACTGCCAGCCCTCCTGGTCTCCGCACTGGAGGTGACCCACCACCAGGCCCCCCGAGCTCAGCACCCTGGAGAACCCCTGTCCCTGCACCCAGCACCCTCCTGTTCCTGAGCACCTCCTGTCCCTGCACCCCAGCTTGCCCCAGCCCTGCCAGCCCCTGGGGGGCAACTGGGGGGCACAGATCCAGCCCAGATAGGTCTCACTTTGGGCACTCGCCACATGTCTGGGGACCTCGGGGTCCCCAGGGATGGGTCTGGGATGCGACACCGGGCACAGACGGCCTCTCCGGCCCAGGCACAGGATGGGAGCCCCAGAGCCCACTGCTGCCAGACGGGATGTGGTGCTGGAAGCTGCCGGCTCAGTGCCGAAGCCCAGGGCAGAGGCTCATCAGCTGTGACTAAGCCCCGGCATTAGCTCAGTATTTTTAGCCAACAAAGTTGCGGTGGGTGCAGCCGGAGCTGTGGGTGCTGGGGGCCGCAGTGGCTGCTCTGCAGAAGTTTCTTGCCACCCATCAGAGACGAGGCAGTGTCAGGGCCGCCGGTCGTGCGGCACACGGTTGTGTGGCACATGGTTGTGCGGCACACATGGGCAGAGCCCAATGCTCCCAGCAGTGTCCATGAGCCCGGGGACAGCAGGAGCAGCGCAGCACGTGCCCCTCTGAGCCCCTCGGCATGGGAAAGGAGACGGGCACCCCTGGGGCAGGCAGTGGCCGCACATGCTGGCAGCACAGCGAGACCCCAGCAGCTCAGCCACGCTTCCCAGGTTCTGCCTGGGGGGAACCTCAACCCACCCACCACACATCCCAGCTGCTCCAGCAAAGGGCAAGGGGGACGCGGAGCTGCTGGAGGGATGGGTTTATGCTGAGCTTCCGAGGAAAATTAATTCCATGCACTAAAGAGTCTTAAGCTGACAGCAATAAATGTTGTGACAGCACGGCCGAACCCAGAGAGGTGCCGGTGGGGACTGAGCAGAGCCACACACGGCGGGCACACGCTGCCCAGCTGCCACCGCATGTTGATTCCCTGGCGCTGCCGCAGCACGAAGGACGTGCCTGTCCTGCCTGTGCCACTGTCCCTGCCCACGCCATCGGCCCTGCCCCCATCCCTGCCCCTACCTGCATCCCCTACCCGTTCTGCCCCATGCCACTAGCCCAGAGCATGGCAGCTGCAGCGGGGGCACCCAGCAATTCCCTGCGTGAGGAGCAGAGCGGGCACAGCCCAAGGAGCAGCAGAGGGTGCTGAGGGCAGCAGTGGGACCAGGTGCCCATGGGCTGTGGGTGGATGGTTCTGGCATGGGGGACCCTGCCCACAGGAGCTGCACAGGGAAGCGGGGCAGTGGGCCCATGAGCATCCCGTACCCATGAGCATCCTGTACCCACAAGCATCCCGTGCCCGAGTGGTTGTGTGCAGCCGGCCCGGCACAGAGCCTCTGGCACAGCACAGCTCCAGCCTGGGCGCCGTTCCCAGCTGCCTGGCACCCCTATGGTGAGTGTGGGGTGGGGGCACCCCTAGCTGGCAGCCGGCCTGCTGCAGCATCCAGGGAGGTGGGCATGGGCTGATGTGGTGGTGGGACGTGCCAGCGGGTCGGGAGAAGAGGCTCACCCATGGGTGCCGCAGTGGTCCCAGCACACCGGTGCCCGACCCCGGGAGGATGCCCGCGTCCATTCGCGGTCTCTGGGGGGCATGTGGCCACCCTGGAGCCCCCTCATCCAGCCGGGCTCCTTGCGCGAGGCCGGCACTCACCACGGTGAAGTTGCGGGCGGTGCAGTTGGCGCCGCGGAAGGAGCACTGCAGCAGCATGTCGGTCAGGTCGTGGCCCGTGCGGTTGTAGAACTCGGCCATGCTGAAGGGCTTCGCCTTGAAGTTCTTGAAGTTGGCCTTGTCACGGAGGGCGGCCAGGACATGGGGCTCGGCCAGCTGCGGGTTGCTGATCTCGTAGCGATCGTTGAGCAGCGCCAGCAGCTCGCCCACGTGGTACATGTCGTTGCGGGTGATCTTGGAGAAGCGGAACTCGTTGAGGTTGCAGATGGTGATGGCCGGGAAGGTGAGGTTGTGGGCAGCCACCTCGTCCAGCTTGGTGACGTGGGGGTAGGTGAGGAAGTAGGCGACGCGCTCGGCGCAGACCAGCAGCAGCAGCCCCAGCGAGCCCAGGAAGAAGCCCCCCCACAGCACCCGCCGCAGCGACACGGCCCCGTAGGCGAAGACGTGGCTGATGCCGTGCAGCGAGGAGCTGTGGGCAAAGGCCCGCAGGCTGGACAGTCCCTCGCCCTCCCCGCTCCCCTCCGAGACCGACCTCATCCTGCCGACGGGACCTCCCCCGCGCTCCACACCGCCCTCAGCCCCCCGGACGCCCCCGGCCCATCGCCGCTCTCAGGGGGCTGCAGGTGGGCAGGGCAGGGTGGGCAGGGGCAGAGGCAGGGCAGGGTGGACAGGACAGGGACAGGGTGGGCAGGACAGGGGCAGGCAGGGCAGGACTGGCCGCTCCGCGACCCCCCACCCCACGCTGCCGGTGCCGCGGAGCCGCCGACCCGCCGACCCCGGTCCCGGTCCCAGTCCCAGCCCCGGTCCAGTCCCCGGTCCCGGTCCCAGCTCCGCTCCCGCTGCCGCGACGCAGCCGCTGTCGGTGCTGCCACCGGCCCCCGCCCCCGCCCCTCCCGCGGCGGCTCCACCCGCCGCCGCCCCCCGGCGAGCGACGGGCGGGAGGGGGGGCGGAGCCGGGCAGGGCTGGGGGGCTGCTCCACGGCACCTCACTCCTCCCACTCCTCTCCCTGCCGGCCCCCCGGCTGCCCTCACCCCTCCTCGGCTCCCCCCGCCCCGTCCCGCCGGGTCCCCGCCCCGGCGGCTGCAGAGATGGGGCCGGGAGGGCAGAGAGCCCCGGGGGGGCGGGGGGCTCAGCAGGCAGCTCCCCTTCCCGCAGGCGGCCCACGGGACCCAGACCCCGAGAGGGGACAGAGGGGACCCCCATCCTAGGAGGCAACACAGGGAACCCCCCACCCCAGGGGATGATGCAGGGGTCGCCCATTCCAGGGGGACACACAGAGGTCCCCCCTCCACGCAGGACACTGCCATCCCCTGTGGGCTGCAGGCAGCTGCCCATCCCCGGGGATGCAGGCAGGGAGAGGGGGAGGCAGCTCCACCCCAAGATCAACGTGTGTGTCCCCTCCCAGCATCGCAGCACACAGCAGAGGCCTCCAGTCACCTTCCATCCGTGGTTTATTAGGGAGCAGAAGGGGGGCACCCCGGGAGCAGGGGTGTCCACCCCTACACTCAGGACTGGTCCTCGGTCTGCCGGCGGATCAGCTCGGCGTACAATCCCCCTCGCTGCACCAGCTCCTCGTGGGTCCCAGCCTGCGGGGATGGCGCCCACCGTGTCACCCATGTGGCTGCCCGCTCCCTGCCCGCACCCCCCCCCACCCCACTGCTCACCTCGGCCACCCGGCCCTGCGCCAGCACCACAATGAGGTCGGCGCCGCGGACGGTGCTGAGGCGGTGGGCGATGAGCAGCACGGTGCGGCCGGCGACGGCGCGGTCCAGCGCTGCCTGCACCACCTGCTCCGACTGGGCGTCCAGCGCACTGGTAGCCTCGTCCAGGATCAGGACAGCAGGGTCCTTCAGCAGGGCCCGGGCGATGGCGATGCGCTGCTTCTGACCTCCCGAGAGCGCCACGCCGCGCTCGCCTGGCCGGGACCACCGCAGGGGTAACGGTGATGCCCCAGCCTGGGGACGGGGAGACCCCCACCCTGAGGACAGGAGCGGAGGGGCGCAGCCGTGGTCCCACAGCTAAGCCCGGGGTCCGCCCAGGAATGGCGCACCAAACCATGACAGTCCCAGAGCGAGCCTGGCACAGCCACTGCTCTCTCCTGGCACAGCCTCGTGCCGGTGGTTGCAAGGAGACTTGAGCTGCCTTGGCCAGGGTCTTGCATTTGTCTCTCTGTCCCACAGCGTGGCTGGGCTGGTTTGGGGGTCCCTGCCTGCCTCCCACCTCCACCATGCCCCGCTCTGCGGTGTGCAGCTCGGCTGGAGCCTGGCACGTACCCACGATGGTGTTGTAGCCCTCGGGGAAGCTGCGGATGAAGCCGTCGGCGTTGGCAAGCTGGGCTGCAGTGTAGACCTCAGCATCAGAGGCTCCCGGCTTGCCGAAGCGGATGTTCTCCATGATGGTTGTGCCGAAAAGCACCGGCTCCTGTGGCAGCAACTGGCCCCTCAGCACAGAACCCCAGACGGGTTCCCCGTCCAGTGCCCGGGGGAAGCGCCCCGCAGTAGCTCCACAGCAGCCCCACGGCAGCCCCACACCTGGCTGATGAAGCCGATGACCTGCCCCCGAAGCCAGGAGGGGTCCAGGGAGGAGATGTCGTGGCCGTCCAGGGTGATGCTGCCCTGCGTGGGCTCGTAGAACCGCTCCAGCAGTGCCGCCACTGTCGACTTCCCTGCAGAGGGGAGCCCTCAACCCTGCAGCACCACCCGGCCACTCATTCTAGTGTCCCCCAGCTCCAGCATCACAGAGAGCTGCTGGGCGGGTGGGAGATGTGGAGGCTGGTTCCCAGTCTCTGGCGCCCACTGGGCTCCCTGGGCAGGTGACTGGGGTGCAGAGGGATGCTGGCTCCTGCTCCCTCAGGCTGGGACGTGCCGGTCAGAGGGCTCCCTGCTCTAGGGGTGCAGGGAGGGCTGAGGGGCTTGGGGGAGCCAGTACCTTCTCCAGAGGGTCCCACAATGGCCACTGTCTTGCAGGGGGGCAGGGTGAGGGTGAAGTCCCTCAGCACGAGGTAGCCGGGGCGAGTAGGATAGCTGTGGGGAGAGGAGTTGGGGGCCGTGGAAACACATGGGATAGCTTGGGTGGTCCGGATTGAGGGAGTCTAGGTGGGTGTCCAGGGGGGCTCACCTGAAGGAGACGTGGTGGAAGCAGATGTGACCGAGCAGAGAGTGGCTGGGGATGAAGCCCCCGCCCCGCAGTGCCACGCTGGGCTCCAGCGTCAGCAGCTCAAAGACACGGGCGCCAGCACTCAGACCTCGCACCACCTGCAGGGACAGTGGCGAGAGCGCTCCATGGCCCCCCATCCCCTGCCCCCCAGACCCAGGGTGCCAGCGGGAACCCCCCCGCCCTTACCTGCCCGAGCAGGATGGAGATGTTGGCCATGGACCTGCAGTATACAAGGGGAGAGGCCGTGCTC
This sequence comes from Bucorvus abyssinicus, assembly GCA_009769605.1. Taxonomy (NCBI): domain Eukaryota; kingdom Metazoa; phylum Chordata; class Aves; order Bucerotiformes; family Bucorvidae; genus Bucorvus; species Bucorvus abyssinicus. The sequence continues at coordinate 9,932,389 of CM020028.1, read as the reverse complement.
AGGGCCATGCCCCAGGCAGGCTGCAGCTCACCAGGGTGCCGGGGGTGGCACCAGGCCCTGCCCTGACCTTTGCACTGTCTGCGAGGCCACCAGGAAGGACATGAGGTCACCTGGTGAAAGCTGGTCCCCAGCCATCAAGGAGCCACCCACGAAGATGGTTCCCAGGACGATGCCTGTGGGGAGCAGGGTGGTGGTGGGGCCCGGAGGGGGGTCCTGCCCCATGGCCCCACCAGATCCTGCCCCATGGCACCACCAAGCCCTGCCCCACGGGCCCCACTCACCGTTGAGCGCGAGGTTGGAGAGCCCCTGGAAGGTGGCGATGCCAAGCCCCAGCTGCTCGTTCAGCCAGCCAGCACGGTCCACCTCAGCACAGTACAGCCTGCAGGCAGAGACGGTGAGCCCGCAGCCTCACAATGACCCCTCCTGCTGGCATGACCTGCCCCCGCTGCCTCCTTACCCCGCCTGCCTGTCCTCCATGGCAAAGGCACGCACAGTCCGAACGTTTCCCAGCACTTCGTCGGCCACCACAGTGGCCTTGGCCACCTGTGGGGAAGGAACCGAGAAGGGGGATGGTGCAGAACACCCCCTGCTCTGGCCCTGTGGGGTGGGGGGGTCCCTTTAGGGGTGGCAAGGCTGGAGGGTGGGGGGTTACCTGTTCCTGTGCCCGGCGGGAGAGGCTGCGGAGGGCAGCACCGATGAGGGCCCCCGTGCCCACCAGTGTGGGCAGCGCCACAAGCAGGAGCCCGGTCAGCTTGGGGGAGAGCAGGTAGAGCGAGACGAAGCAGCCAGCCGTCTGGGTGCCGCTGCGCAGGCCCTGGCGGGGGGAGTGGCAGGGGTGAGTGCTGGGGGGCCGGGGGGTGCCAGGAGGGTGCTGGTGCTGTCAGCTGCCTGTCTCACCTGGGAGATGGCCAGCTTGAAGGAGGACTTGAACTCCTGGATGTCGGCCGTCAGCCGGTTCACCAGCTGCCCCGTCCGGTTGGCGTCAAAGAACGCCACATCCTGCCTGCCAGTGGGAGCAGCGGTGGGCCGGGGGACTGGGGGTACCCCCGTGCACCCCGTCCCCCCGCGGGCATCTCACCGGAGCAGGGAGACGAAGAGCGCTTTGCGCATGCTGCCCGCAACCTGCTCCCCGACCCGAGCCAGCAGCGCGATGTACCCGAAGGTCAGCAGCCCCTGTGCAGGAGAGGGGCTCAGGAGGGCGCGGGGTGGGGGTAGCGCCCTGAGACCCCCCACCCTGCGTGGCACCCACCTGCAGGCAGTAGACGGTGAGCAGGCGCAGGGCCGGGCGCCGGGCCTCCTGCAAGTAGCCGGTGAGGTGGCTGCGGGCGCAGCGGGCCACCACGTTCACCAGCTGTCCCAGCAGCACTGGGATGCGGACGTTGAGCAGGGCTGCGCCCAGCGCCAGCTGTGGGGACAGCGGGTGTCGCACTGTGGCACGGGGACAGCAGGTGCCACTTCATGTCATGGGGACAGCAGTGTCACACCATGGCTCGGGGATGGTGGGTGTCACACCGTGGCATTGCAATGGTGGGTGTCACACCATGGCATGGGAATGGTGGACATGACCACTGTGGCATGGGGTCCGGGGGTGTCAAGCTGTGGCATGGGGACAACAATGGGGACCACGGCCGCCCATGCATCTCCACTCACCACGATGGCCGCCGAGAGTGCCAGGAGCTGTGGGCGCAGGAAGGTCCAGAACAGCGGCCAGTCGAAGGTGGGCTCTGGCCGGGGCTGCATGGGCTTGAGGTGGACGGGGGGGACAGCAGTGACAGGGACAGTGGCCTCCTGGCAGCGTGCAGTCGTGCCCAGCAAGCCAAGGGCCACATAGCCCACGGCCGGGCTGGCCAGCAGCAAACAGCGTGGGACTGGCGGTGGGGGACCAGAGGGGGGGCGAGGGGGGCTGGCGAGCCCCAAGCGCCCCCCGCCATACCTGAAACTGAGGAGAGGGATGAGCACAGGGCAACCGAACCAGGGTCCAGCCTCAGCGACGTGCGAGGACATGGCAAGGACCCTCCTCATGTCACCCCGGTCTGTCCCAGGGTGGGGGTCACCCTCGGCCCCCATCAGCCCTCCCAGTGTCCCCACTCTTGGACCCCCTCAGCTCACCCCCAGACCCCTCCACTCTCGCCCCAGCACCCCCCCATCCCAGCATTTGGGACCCCAGCGCCCCCAGCCCCAGTGTCCCGAGGTGACCGTGTACCCCTGCACCTCCCCGGCAGACCCATGCCCCTGCACTCCCCACTGCACCCCTGTCCCCCGGGGGAACGAAGAGTCCGGGGTCCCCCCACCGCACCCCCAACCCTCAGGGAGACCCAGGAGTTCGGGTTTCCCCCCAGAGGACTCCGATCACCCCCCTCCCCTCGCCACGGCCCCGTTCCGGGACCCCCCACTACCTTCTCCCCGTGGCGAGGGATGGCCGCAGGGCGGCGGGGACGGAGCGGAGCCCGGCCCGGGCACCGAGCGCCCGCAGCAGCAGCGGCAGCGGCATGGCGGCCCCGGTCCCAGCCCCCGGGGGCGGGCAGAGGCGGGCAGGGGCGGTCCGATACCGGCCCACCGGAGGGCGGGCAGAGGGTGGCAGGGGCGGTCCGATATCGGCCCCACGGAGGGCGGGCAGGGGCGGGCAGGGGCGGCACCGGGGCAGGCGGAGCCCCAGCACCGCGGCCCGGGCCCTGCGCCGGCCCCGACCCGCACGGGCCCCGCACCGACACCCCTCCCCCGGGGACTCGCACCCCGACACCCCCCCGCCGTCCCCCGCACCACCGTCCCTCCCCGGAGCCTCCTCCGAGCCCGCCGGGGCCCGCGCTCTCCGCCCGGGCCCCGCTGCGGGAACCCGGGCCCTGCACCGGGTTCCCCCCCGACCCCGGACCCGCACCGGTCCCGCCTTACCCGTTTCCGAACTCCGCTCCCCACGGCGGGGGACCCACCCGGTGCCGGTGCGGCCATGGCCGGCGGCGGGACGCGGTCCCGGTCCCGGGACGGGAGCGGGGCCAGATGAGAGCCCGGTACCGGGGACACCGGCCCCGCGGGGACCGAGCCGGCGCCGAGCCCCGAGGTGAGCCGAGACGGGGGGACCGGAGGGGACTGGCGGGCACCGGGGACGCGGCTCACCGGAGGAGGGGGACACAGGAGCGGCCCCGAGCGGTCGCGGTGTCCCAGACCCCCCGGTGCGGGGTCACCCCGCTCTTTCGCGGGATCCTGCTGGGGGGACGCTGCACCGGGGACACCCCCCCACACCTGGCCGGGGACACGGGGACACCAGCATATGGCAGACGTGTCCCCACGACTGTCCCCACGGGACCATGGGGGCACCCGTGTCCCCACGTGTGGGCCCGTGGGGTCCTGGTGACTCTGTCCCCGAGGGGGTGTCCCCGCGGGGTGTGTGTCACTCGGTGCACGGGTCACCACGGGGCGCGTGTCACCGTGGGGCTGCCCTGTCCCCACGGGTGCCAGTGTCCCCTGGGGCTGTGCCAGGGCATGCGCTTGCCGAGGGGGGGTCCTGGGCCACCCTGCCCCGGCACAGGGGTCCCCTTGTCGGCCTTTGCCCCCCTGGCTGTTTACGCCGCCCAGGCTATTTTCGGGCACACCGGCCTCGCGGGTATTTTTGGCCACCCGGTGCGGGACACGTGAGAGAAGGGCCGTGCCGGTGTCACCAGCCGGGACACCCGATCCTGGGGGACACGGTGGCTCTGTCCCCAGCGGGGAGTTGCACAAGGCCGGGGGTCAGGACGGTGTGTTCGGCAGTGCCGGGTCTCCTCCTGCTGAATCACTGCCCTGCGGCTCCCTCGTGCCGCGGCCTCGTCGCACCGGCACCCACCGGCGTGAGTCACGCCTTGGCCTCGCCGCGGTGGGGTGGGGCTGGACGGCATCACCTGTGGCCACCGGCCCGGCCAGACACGGGCACCGGCCACGGGAGGGGACACTGGTGACGTGCGGGGCTGTGGGAGCACCGGCTGGTGGCGGTAAGGGGAGCGTGGTGGGGGCTGGACGGGGGGGTCCTATCCTGCCCCAGGGAGTGAGGGGTCCTGTTTTGGCCTGGATGCTGGGGATCCTGTCCTGCCATGATGGTCTGGGGGTGTCATGCTTCCCCAGGGGCTGGGAGTGCTTCCCTTCCTCGGGAGGGGTGGGGGTCCATCCTGCCCCAAGGGGTTGGGGGTCCCAAACTGCCCCAGTGGAATTGAGGTCCCATCCTAACCTGGGGGGCTGAGTGTCCCATCCTGCCCTGAGAGTCCAGGGGTCCTTCCCTGGGGGTTGGGGGTCCTGTCCTGCCCTAGGGATCCAGGGGTTTCTTCCTTCCCTGGGGGTTGGGGGTCCCATCCTGCCCTAGGGATCCAGAGGTTTCATCCTTCCCTGGGGGTTAGGGGTCCTGTCCTGCCCTAGGGGTCCATCATCCTTCCTCAGGGGCCAGGAGTGCTGCCCTTCCCCGAGGGGCATAGGAGTCTCATCCTGCCCCAAGGGAACTGGGGTCCTGTGTTGCTCCAAGGGGCAATGGCTCCTGTCCTGATGGTTTGGGGTCCCTCCTGCCCTGCCCCAAAGGGGTTGGGGTTCTGTCTTCACCCTGGGGCTGGAGGTCCCCAGGGCATTATGAGGCTGCTGGGGCTTGGGAGCTGGGCCCTGGCTCTGGTCTGCCCGCTGCCCCACGCCTCCAGCCCTGAGGGGGCTCCGTGGGGTGGGGGCCTGTGGGGACAGGAGTTCCTGAGGATAGGGGTCCATGAGGAGGGAGCTCTGTGGGTTGGAGGTCCATGGGGTGGGGATCCATGGGGATGGGGGTCCACTCTGCTCAGATTGGGAGGGACAGCACAGCATGGCCCGAGGGATGGACGTGGGGTGAAGTGGGGGTCTCTGCTGGGTTGGGCAAGGGTCTGGCCCCATGGGGAGGGGGTGGCATGGCTGTGCCCTGGCAGTGGCCGTGGCCATGGTGCAGGAGGCCAGCTCAGGCCACCCGAATTCGAGGCATGCGGGTGGCACTGCGTGACCTCGCCGGCATTTCCGGCTCCCGGCCGCGGGGCTGACAGCTCACCCTGGGCTCACCCTGGCTCGCACGGCAGCCTCGCGTCCCACAGCCGGGCGCTGGCTGCCCCATGGCCTATGGAGATGGGTGGGGGGCTCTGTCCCTCCGGATGCCCTGGGCAGTGCCAGGTGGGGGTCCCTGGGGGACTGTGGTGGGTGCCGATGGGTGTCCCGGCAGGTGACACGGTGGGCGATGGCGGCGCAAGGCGAGTACCGGCGCCTGGAGGACTTCGAGGAAGATTCACCGCCCGGCGAGGAGGAGCTGCTGGTGCATGTCACCGAGGGTCTGCAAGGTAGCGGGGTCCAGGGCCTGCTGGGGGGGTGTCCGGGCCTGCTGGGGGGGGTCCAGACCTGCTGAAGAGGCAGGTGCTGCCCTGGGGGCCTCACAGTGGGTGATCTGGGAGTCGTGGCCCCCCATGGAATGTGGGCTGGAGTGCTCAACAGGAGGGGCGAGAGGGCTGCTCAGCCCTCCTACACGTGGGGTGGGGACACTGGATGCCCCACGGCTGTCACCGGTGTTGGGGGAGTTGTGGTCCCAGGCAGGGGTGCCCCCAGGGTGGGGGTGTGGGAGGCCAGGGTGGTGTTGGCTCAGTCTCTGCTGTTTTTCTCTCCTCGCCAGACTCCTGGCACCACATCAAGAACCTGGATAATTTCTTCACCAAGATATCCTCGCAGGGCCCCTGGCTGGCTGCTGCCCAGCCCTGCCTGTGGCGGGGGGGTGGGGGGACCCTGGTGGGACTGAGGGGGGCTGAGGGGATCCAGCACCATGGGCACGTGCTCCTTAACATGGCCCCAACATCTACCACTTCCACCAGAAGAATGGCTTTGCCTGCATGATGCTCTCTGACGTCTTTGAGCTGGTGTAAGTGCTGGTGGGATACCCGCCCCCTCCCACAGTGCTGCCATGCCATGCCCTGCCCTGCTGTGCCCTGCGGTGCCGTGCGGTGCCGTGGGGCGGCTGTGGGCCGAGGGTCCGGCTGAGCCCCCCCCACTCCCAGGCAGTTCCTGTTCGTCGTCACCTTCACCACGTTCCTGCTGTGCTGCGTGGACTACGATGTTCTCTTCGCCAACCGGCCGCTCAACCACAGCCATGCTGGGGGAGCCCCCACCGACCGCAGCAAGGTGACGCTGCCCGACGCCGTCCTGCCCGCCCCTCAGTGCACCCAGAGGTGAGGAGAGGGGCCGGGAGTCACCAGCATGGTCGCATGGGGTGGGGCCCCAGCACTGCTGGATCACTGCCTGACACACATCCTCTGCCAGGATCCGAGCCAGCGGCTGGATCATCTTCCTGCTGGTGATGGCAGCCATCTTCTGGCTGTACCGTCTGGTGAAGGTGCTCTGCAGCCTGCTCAGCTACTGGGAGATCCGCACCTTCTACATCAAAGCTCTCAACATCCCCTCGGTGAGTGGGGCTGGGGCCGGCTGCGCCGTGCGGTGCGGCACGGTGCTGTGCTGGCATCGGTCATTGATTGGCGTGTCGTTGGCGCAGGAGGATCTGTGCAACCACAGCTGGCAGGAGGTGCAGGCGCAGCTGATCTCACTGCAGCGCCGGCAGCAGATGTGCGTGCACAAGAGGGAGCTGACGGAGCTGGACATCTACCACCGCATCCTGCGCTTCAAGAACTACACGGTGGCCATGGTCAACAAGTCGCTGCTGCCCGTCCGTTTCCACCTGCCTCTGCTGGGCACCGTCATTTTCCTCACCCAGGGTCTCAAGTACAACCTGGAGCTGCTGCTTTTCTGGGGTCCCGGCTCCCTCTTCCAGAACAAGTGGAGCCTGCGGCCACAGTGCAAGCGGGCGGGCACCCGGCGGGAGCTGGCGCAGCGGCTGGCCCGCACCATGGTGCTGCTGGGGCTGGCCAACCTGCTGCTCTGCCCCTGCGTGCTGGTCTGGCAGCTCCTCTACGCCTTCTTCAGCTACGCCGAGGTGATCAAGCGGGAGCCGGGCAGCCTGGGCGCCCGCCGCTGGTCCCTCTACGGCCAACTCTACCTGCGACACTTCAACGAGCTGGACCATGAGCTGCAGGCGCGGCTGAGCCGTGGCTACAAGCCGGCCACCAAGTACATGAATTCCTTCACCAGCCCGCTGCTCACCGTGCTGGCCAAGAACATCGGCTTCTTCGCTGGCTCCCTCCTGGCCGTGCTCATCGTCCTGACGGTCTATGACGAGGACGTGCTGACGGTGCAGCACATCCTCACTGCCATCACGCTGCTGGGGCTGATGGTCACGCTGGCCAGGTGGGTGTGCCGGCACGTGCCAGGCTGGGCCATCAGCAGGCTGCGGGGTGGCCAGGCGGGAGGTGGGACACCTGCCCCCCGCCGCCCGCAGGTCCTTCATCCCCGATGAGCACACGGTGTGGTGCCCAGAGCAGCTGCTGCAGCGTGTCCTGGCCCACGTCCACTACATGCCTGACCACTGGCAGGGCAACGCCAGCCGGGCCGAGACGCGCAGCGAGATGGCCCAGCTCTTCCAGTACAAGGCGGTGAGCGTGGGTAGGGCCGGCTGGGTGGTGGGGCACGCCACCCCCGCCACTGACATGCCATCACCTGCAGGTCTTCATCCTGGAGGAGTTGCTGAGCCCCATCCTCACCCCCCTCATCCTCATCTTCGCCCTGCCTGCCCGCGCCCTCGACATCGTCGACTTCTTCCGCAACTTCACAGTGGAGGTTGTGGGAGTGGGAGACATCTGCTCCTTCGCCCAGCTTGACATCCGCAACCACGGCAATCCCCAGGTTGGGGTGATGGCCCTGGGTGGGTGGGGGCGGGTCGTCCCACATCGGCGGGGGGGTCCCAGCCCTGCTCAACCCCCTGCCACCTGCAGTGGCTGTCGGCCGGGCAGACGGAGGCCTCGGTGTACCAGCAAGCAGAGAACGGGAAGACAGAGCTGTCACTGATGCACTTCGCCATCACCAACCCACGCTGGCAGCCGCCGCCGCCCAGTGAGCTCTTCCTCAGCCACCTGAAGGAGAAGGTGCAGCAGGACGCGGCCGCCGCGCCGCCCGCCCAGTGCATCCTGGCCGAGGGGCCGCTGGGGGCCTCGCTGTTCTCCGACGACTCCGCGACGGCGGTGAGTGGGACGGGAGGTGGGGCTGGGGGGAGTCTGGTGGTCTCTGGCCGCCCTGACCTGTGTCTCCGCAGCCGGACGGCTTGTTGGCCAGTGTCCTGGCCCGGCCCATCCTCTCGGCCAGCGGACTTGTGGCCCGGGACCGGCGTTTTGCCCAGCCTTGCAGCACTGCCAGCGCTGCCGCCAGTGTCCTGGCCTCCCTGGCGTCCCCCCTGCCCGGGCGGGCGCGTGGACCCTCTGCCAACAGCTCCGGCGGCCAGGGCGACCGATGGCTCCCCGAGGAGAGGTCCTGCCCACGGTGGGGGGATGGGGGACTTGAGGCGATGGAGGGGTTGTGGGGAGGGGTGTCATGGAGGGGAGGAGGTATTGTGTTGGGGAGTGGGTGTTGTGGCATGGAGGGGGTGTCGTGGAGAGGAGTGGGTGTTGTGGTGGGGAGGGGGTTTCATGGTGGGGAGGGGGTGTCATGTGGTGCTCACAGCTCTGCCCGCAGCCTGCTCCTGAGCCACTCAGCGCTGCTCTCCGAGGTGGCCTCGGCTGAGATGAGCCTCCACGCCATCTACCTGCATGAGGTGCGTGTCCCCCAGTGTCCCCCCAGTTGTGTGCCCCCCCCACACCCTGCTTTTGGCTGGGGACCCCACAGCTGCTGCCAGACCAGGTGTGGGGTTGAGGCACCACAGCCGTGTCCCGTGCTTCTTCCACCCCTTCAGTGGCAGCAGGTGTTGTCCTGCATTGGGAGCCCCCAGCCCCGCTGCCCCACGAGGAGGCAGCTCGCCATGATGGGGGTCTCTGACCCCCATGATGGGGGTCTCTGACTGCATCTCCCACTCCTCCAGCTTCACCAACAGCAGCAGCAAGGCCCTGGCCCCCAGGCCGTGGGGGTGTGTGTGGCCTCAGTGGCACCCAATCTGCCCTCCATGACCACAGGTGAGCACTGCCTCTGGAGTCCCGGGGACACGTGCTGGCCTCCATCCCCCAACACAGGGCAGCTAGGGGGGTTCCTGCGGGCCGGGACCCCCCTGGGCAAGGGCTGCAGGGTGGCTCTGACCACCCCTGCACCCCAGGCTCGGCTGCCAGGGCCTCACAGGCTCAGCACCGGGAGATGCCGCTGGGCGGCTGGGCTGAAGAAGAGGAGGAGGAGGAAGAGCAAGAGGAAGTGCAGACAACGGGCTAGCCGGCCTTGGCTTCGGTGGGTGAGGGCACAGCACGGCCAGGCACCCGCAGCCCAAGGAGGGTCAGTGTCCGCCGAGGCACATGTACCCGGGTCCCCGCTGCCGGCGTCCCCGCTGACAGACCCGTTTCCCCTGCAGGGTCCTGGGCATGCTGAGAGCTGCCGGCGCTGCTGGGCACGGTGCCACGAGAGCTGCCCGGAGGTGCTGGCCGGGACCAGGTGCAGCGGAGTTGTCTGGGCATGGGGTGGTCCAGCTTGCCCTGCCTGTGTGGGCACCCTGCTTTGGGGCAAGACCTCGACGGTGGCCCCTCCGCAGCGCAGGGCCGGGGGTGCTGCTGGGAGAGCGCAGCCCTGCGAGGTGCTGCATTTATGCGGGGGCATGGGGTGCCCATGGGGATGGCACCCACTTGCCCAAGCCGCTGCCCCCTGTGGTGCCTTGCCCTGGGCACTGGCCGCACTGAGCCGCCACAGGGAAATAAATGTTTACAGAGGGGCTGTGCCCAGCAGCAGTGACTGCGCCCGGAGACAGCAAGGAGTGGGGGGCTGCGCCATGGGGCTATGTCAAGGGGCTTGGGGGGTGAGGCTGGGGGGCACCAGTGGTGTTGGGGCGGTGCCACTTACAGGTCGGAGAGACAGGGACTGTGGCCATGCCCCACCCGCCATTTCCCATCCGTGGCCCGAGCGGGGTGGGGTGACCCCACCGCAGAGCCCACCCGCACCCATCCCACCGTTCCCAGCTGCACGTGGTGTCGGTGCTGCGAGGCGAAGCACCGGGCCAAGGTTATCAAAACTAAAGCTTTACTGGGGAGGCGGCGCTGCCGGCAGCGGGGTGGGGGGAGCAGCTGCGGGGACCCCTCTGGCCCCAGTGCACTCAGGGTGCCGGGCCCGGCTGCGGGCGCTCCTGCTTGGAGAAGGACTGGCTGCGGATGCGGAAAGCCACCTCCTGCGTGCGGAAGGTGAGGCCGAAGATGTCCTCGTGGTAGCGGTTCTTGTCCTGGGGGGAGCAGGCGTCACAGCATGGTGCCGGGCACGGTGCCGGTGCCGCCGGGCGTCCCTGTCACTTACCCGCAGCTCGCTGATGAAGTCTCCCGCCTGCCCCAGCGTCATGCCGGCCTCCTGCGCCAGGATGTGCTGCACCGTCTGCAGCACCTCGGTGGCCATCGTGACATCCCCGCAGACGTACATGTGCCCGGCGCTCAGGCACAGCACCCGGTGCACCTCCGCTGCCAGCTGCGTCCGCAGCACGTCCTGCACATACGTCTGGGGACACCGAGATGGGGCAGGCAGTGACAGCCAGCACACAGGCCCCACCATGGCCTCATCCCTGCCCTGACCCTTGGTACCCATCACCATCCCTGTCCCCGTCCTGCCCTTGCCTCTATCCCTGTCTCTGTGTCCCCCACCCTACCACTGCTCCCCACATCCTGTCCCCATCCTCATCCCCTGTCCTTGTCCCCACCACACCCCTGTTCCCAGCTCCATCCTTGTCCCAGTCTGTCTCCATCCCTGTCCCCTTCCATCCCATCCCACCTTGGGTGTCCCTGGCTGACGGGAGAAGGCGGTGAGGACCTGGCTGAGGGCCCCCTGCTCCCGCGCCTCCTCCATCTCCTCCCGGTAGATGTGGTCCAGCGCCGAGGAGCGGCAGCCAAACACCAGCACCATGCTGCCCAGGGGGCCACCTGAGGAGGGCAGCAATAACCTGTCCCTGTATCCCCACACACCATGTCGCGCTGTCTCCAGACCTCGCCTCCCCACTCTCGCGGGTCCTGCACCCCCTCCATGACCCCACATCCCCCCATCCCTGTCCCCTTATGCCCCTTAGGTCATGCATCCCCATGTCCTCCAGTCCCCATGCCACCCTATTCCTGTGTCCCCATGTCCCCCACCCCGTGCCCCACATCCCTACATCCCCATGCCCCATGTCTCTGTGTCCCCAGTCCCCAACTGTTTGTCCCCAGGTTTCTGTGTCCTTCTGTCCCTGTGCCCCGTGTCCCTTGTCCCACATCCCAGAGCTAGTGTGTCCTTGTGTCCCTATGCCCCTGGCCTCCACCCATCCCCCCGTCCCCTGTGTCCTCCTGTTCCCCATCCCTGTCCCCACGTCCCCTGTCCCCCATGTCCCCCATCCCTGTCCCCATGGCCCTGTCCCCCTGTGTCCCCCACCTCCTGTCTGGAGCTGGTGCAGCCGCTGCTGCCAGAAGCTGCGGAAGGGCGCGACGCCAGTGCCAGGTCCCACCAGGACACAGGGGGCTTCAGGAGAGGGCGGCAGCCGGAACGATGGGGCCCTGCCAGCACCGGGCACCGGGTCACCGGGAACCGAGGGGCAGGGGGGTTCAGGCACAGGGTGGGTTGGGGCAATCTGGGGGGTCCCTTACCCCCGGATGAAGGCCGGCACCATGTCCCCGGGCTGCAGCCGTGCTAGCCAGGTGGAGCAGACACCGTAGTGCAGGGGGCCCTGCCCATCTGCAGGGACACAAGGGCTGGGGGACCGCGGTGGGCAGCAGCCCCTGCCCCAGGCAGCCCCCCAGCAGGCAGCTCCCCTGCAGGGACTGGGGTCACATCACCCCCAGGCAGGGGGATGGGGGATCTGGGGGACCTGGGGGACCTGGGACAGTACATGGGGGATGTGGGGGTGGCTGGGGACAGGGAAGGAGCCTGTCCCTGGGAGATCCAACGAGCAGCATCCAGGTACTATGTCATGGTACTGAGGGCGGACCCTGAAAAAGCCCTGGGGGACCCTGGAGATGCCTTGGGGACCTGGAGATGCCCTGGGGGACCCTGGGGATGCTCTGGGGACCCTGGAGGGATTCTGAAGAAACCCTGAAGATGCCCTGAGGGACTCTGGAGATGCCCCAGGGACATGGAGATGCTCTGGGAGACCCTGGAGATGTTCTGGGGACACTGAAGATGCCCTGGAGGTACCCTGGGGACACCTCCTGCCCCCGTCCCTGCTCACTCTCGCTGCAGTAGGTGACGACAGCGACGGTGAGGTGTATCTCGCCTGGGCTGGGGCCGGGCGCAGAGCTGATGGAGTAGTAGCGGGGCTGGAGCAGGGGCAGCTGGGTGAGGAGCAGGGCGGCTGGCAGCCCCACTGAGGGGAACTCCTCCAGCACCTCCAGCAGCGTCGGGCACCGGAACCACTTCCACTCCTCGTACAGCCGTGCGTCCTGCAAGGTACCCACTGGGCCTCGGCCACTGCCTGGCACCTGGCTGGAGGGACCCGCAGGTCCCCAGGGAGGGGCCCAGCATCCCAGCATCCCAGTATCCCAGACAAGGAGGGGGCCAGTATCCCAGCATCCCAGCCAGGGGAGGTTCAGCATCCCAGCATCCCAGCCAGAGGAGGTTCAGCATCCCAGCGAGGGAGGTGTCTGGCATCCCAGTATGCCAATATCCCAGCCAGGGAGGGGGCCAGCAGCCCAGCATCCCAGCTGAGGAGGGGCCAGCATCCCAGGGCTCCAGCACCCGCCTCCAGCCCCTCTCCCGGGGTTCCCCCAACCTGGGCAAGCCGCTGCAGCTGCTCCCGCTGGCCCGGCTCACTCGCCAGCGTGGCCAGGAGCTGCAAGAACTGGGGGGTCGGGGGCGCCGCCACGTCCAGGAAGAAGGTGAGGGCCTGGGCCAGGGTGCAGGGGGGCAGGCGGCTCTGCGGCACCCAGGACTGGCCGGGGGGGCACCCACCTGCGGACAGCGGGGTGGGGTGTAAACGGGGATGCTCAGTCCCTGCGCCAGAACCAGCCCTTTTCCCTGTCCTTCCCCAGCCCCTACATGAGCCTCTTCCCCTGTCCTTCCCCGCACCAGCACCTTCCCCAGCCCCCTACCCTGTCCCTCCCCTGCCCTTCCCCTTCCTTTTCCCAGCCCTTTCCCTCCCCCAGCCCGTTCTCGTCCTGCATCCCCCGTCCCCGGTGGTCGGTACCGGCGGGGTCCCCCTCCAGGCTCTCCACCCGGACGGGCTGCTCGGCGGGCGGCGGATCCTCCACTCGCTCCAGCAGCCCCTGCACCAGCTCGGCCCGGTTGGCCGGGAACACCCCGAGGTGGTCCCCGGGCTGGTACCGCAGCTCCGCCTGCCCCGCCGAGTCCAGCCGCACCAGCAGCGTGGCCCGGCTGCGGGGGTGGGGGGTCGGGGGTGGGGGGAGGTCGGGGATGGGGATGTCAGCGGGGGCGCGGGGGGCGATCCTAGGGTTGGATGGTCCCGGGGGGTCCCGGCGGTGGGAAGGGCTGGAGACACGGCGGCGGGTCCCGCGGGTGCAGGAGGGGTCCCGGGGTCGCTGGGGAGTCCCGGGGGTGGGGGAGCGGGGGGCACGCGAGTGTGATGGGGGGCTCCCGGGGATAAAGGGGTCCCGGCGGTGGGGAGGGACCGGAGGCTCGGGGGCAGGTGGGTGTCGGGATGGGGGGTCAGGGATTTCCTGGCGGTGGAGGGGGTCAGGGATAGGGGGGTTCAGCAGGGGGTTGTGGGGGGTCAGTGGGGGCACAGGGGGTCCTAGGGCTGCATAGTCCCGGGGATTCCAGTGGTGGGGAGGTCTGGGGCCACGGTGGGGGTCCCGGGGGTGCAGGGAGGACCAGGGAT